>PVHT021183515.1:2987026-3053227 GCA_004024745.2 Catagonus wagneri
TCTTTTTCCCTCTGGACCGTCTTCCACTAGAACAAACAAGTACGATTTCCACTCTGAAAAACATCCTCCCGGCTCCTCACCTCTTCTAGTCCATCCCTTCCTCTTGCTCTCATTGGATAACTTTAGAAATGGAAAGTCACTGCTTTCAATTTCATCTTTAACTCCTTTCATCAGGTTTTAATCTGGCCACCTCACTGAAATTGTCATCAATAAGGGCTACCTCCTGCTTCATTGGGCTCTGCTCTCCCCTTGGCCTCCTTCAAACTCTCCTCCTTAACGTCTCACCTTAAATTCTCCCGTGAGGGCTCCCACTTTTGCCCATGCTCTCTCTATGAGCATTGCCTCAGGCTCTGCTGTATGTCCTCACAATGAACAATGAACATTATCAAACCATGCAAATTTAGCTTACAATAACTTTATCATGGCTCATAATATAATCGGTTGCAAAATTCTCAGGAGCTGATGTCTATATTTTTATAGTTTATCTTATGTTCTAGATGTTGTTTTTCTATGTGTCGATGTCCCTAATTTTTAATTACATTTTTGCTGGGGTGATTCTTACCTCTTTATAACTCTGGAATGACCCCCACACAGAAACCGTCCCTCACCCTTGCACAGGGGAGAAAATATTACCAAGTGTTGTGCTATGCTTACTCCAGCCTGGTAGACTTCAGAGTGAGCCTTATTGTAAGGATTAAAGATGGATACACACTGCTTGCCTCCTGGATAGACATCAAACAGTAGCAGGTGTATTTATCTGCAACCCCATCCATGTTGCCCAGGTTAAGGCATGCTGGCCACGGGATGAGGGCTCAATAAATATCTATGGACTTGAAACGAGACATGAGCAGATGCATTGCAGGAAGGAAAGCGGAGCTAAGCAGGCACTTAAATGCCAGTAAATAACTTGGATTCCATTTCCTTGTCAAGAGCAAGAGCTTGTGGGCACATTATCAGGAGTGCTTAATTATGTGCCAGGAACTGTGTAGATTTTTTTGTAAGAAAGAAAATTAAAAGGAAGAAAACCACTAGTTCTTAGAGAGGTTAAAATATTTTCTCATAATAATAGCTAATAAGTGCCGATTACCTATAGTGATAGTCATGACGCATGGGGCTAAAATTTTTGTAAGTTTTGGATTATTAGTGGCTTTCATCAGCCAGACTAATCCTGGACAACCTAAATCATGATGCAATTATGCATTAATCTGACATGCGTATTGCAGGCAGATGAATGCTGCAGGGATTGTACCTTTGGACAGCGTGGAATGAGGGAAGTTCTCCAGGGCTGACAAGCTATATCTCTAGGCAGTGAGTGCATTGTAATTGCCATGTTAAAAGATTCAAGAAGTAAATGTGGAAAGGGTATAGCAAAGGGAGAGAGTACTTCCTGGACCGAGTGGATTTACAAGGGCCATTATAAAATAGCCAGTAATCTCTATAAATATTTGTTTTTCTCTTTCATTTGGACTGGCTTCCTCCTTCCCTCCACACCCACACACAGAAACTCCATGCCCACTCTCTGTGGTCAGCCATGACCTTGCAAACAAGGATGCTTATGGGTCATTTAAATCTGCATCTATCTTGTTTCAAAGAAGTCAGACTTAATGGCAAATTCTGAGAATCAGGACAGGATGAGCCCGCGATCTCCCCTAGGCTGGTAATCAGAATACTGGGCTTCATGCTGTGGGGGATGTTTTCTGCTTTACTGTGTCCTTGAATCAATTTAGACTAATATTACCCCCAAGCGGGCTCTGCGCATGTCCTTTTCAGGAATTTAATCTTGGTTGTGATGTGCTGCTGATAGCAACCGTTGGACTAGTTCTAACAAGATCCTTTGGGACAAATTGGATCTGGTAACATGCTTAAATTTTGTGCACCTGCTCATGTCATTTCTTCTTCCTGTGCCCCTCCATATTAACCAGAGGACAGACGGGGGGGGAGGTGATTTCATTTTACAAGGGTGTTTACAAAATCAGAAAGGCTGAATCTTCAGCCTTCCCCTTTCTCTGCTGCTTCTGTCCAATTAATTTCTTGTTGTTTCTGAAAAAAATGAAAAGACTTGCTGAGTGTCATATGCAAAATACTGAATCTACTGCAATGAAGAGATTAAGATGTGTAAGGCTATATGCTAAAAATATGGGTACAAAATAATATATATAGAAGAAAAGTTCTCAGGATGAGGTAATATAGAAAAGCCAAAAGGAGTTACTGACCTCTAGAAAATAGCTCCTTTTCTGGTTAGAAATAAAACGAGGGAGAAAAATATAGGGACATGCCTGTAATCCCTTCTTCATGTCATTTCTCCTCCCTGCATTCCTTTATACTAACCAGAAGAAAATGAGAGAGAAGATAGTACACTCATTAAAAATAAACTTCCAAGGAATTACTGTTGAGTTTTTGATCTATGATACCTATGTTTCTAGCCAGGAAAATGAAACCACTGTTAAGATGATTTTTCCAGGGTTGTTGCTCTCATTTTTGGCATGTTTTAATCTTCAAATAGTAAAAACATAAAACTTTATAAAAGTCATATAATTAAGACTCAAAACCTACACATGTTCTGCATTGAGGAATAGAGAAGTGAAGAAATTATTCACGGTACTTTAGCCAAAAAGTCTGCTGCCACCTTGGACCCCTTACATCGATTAAGTGAGGCTGACTCTGAGCCGGAAGAGAAGAATAGAAATTAAAATCAGCAATTATCTTATCAATCTCGCTGTTAATCTAAATAATTGAAACCCTAAGGTTTTTGTTTTTTTTTTTCATTTGTATCGGTTTTTTCTTTGACTGTGTCCTCAGCATGTGGAAGTTCCCAGGCCAGGGATCAAACCTATGCCACAGCAGCAACCCACGCCAATGCAGTGACAAGGCTGGATTCTTAACCCACTGTCCCACAGGAGAACTCCAAGATATTTTTTTGTTAAACCAGAAGCAGGAATTTTTCCTGGGTTGTCTGAAGAGAAGATAAATGAGTTAAGAGCTAAGGCGATACCAATTTAGGAAAAACACCTTCATTGGTCTTAGTGTTCCGGTAAATGGCTCATTAGTCTATTTTTATTTGACAGTGAAGAACTCACGTCGTAAGGCAAGAGTTAGAGCAGGGCGAGCCCCGGGAGAGCCCAGCCCTTTCTCCCAGACAAACAGCAGCCCTACTCGACAAAATTGCTAGCTAAAATGAAATAGCCACAGGGTATCTACCTATATAAATGTCAAAATAAGAACAGCCTAAAGGGAAACTCCATGTTAACTATTATCTTCTCCTTTAGAATCAGCAATCCAGAACATTTGTGTACAACCTTCCTATTCACGGTGTCTGACCACTTTTTTGTTCGGCAGCCATAAACCTTTTTAAAAGAATTGTTATCCTGTTCTAATTGGGCAGGAAACTGCACCTAGGTTTTTTGAACTGTAGACATGCTGTGATCACATTCCCAACATGAGTCAATTCCCCACCCTCCGTCTTAAATCTGCCCCGGTGAGATGGCAATAGGTGTGCATGTGCAATCAAGCGCCCTTTGCAGATTAAGTCCGTGGCTGAAGCCACTGGTGAAGCAGGGAACATGAGCCCAGTCCCTATAATGGGGCAACTGGATTTTATTCAGTTACATTTGGACAAAAAAGACCACAGTGGGAGGCACTGTCACAGGATGTACAAGAATATCAAGACATAGCTTCACAACAAGTAGATTCTACTTCTAAAAAGGGACAGTACTCTGAATTTCCCTTGTGGCTCAGATAATTGAAAACTTGACAGACCTAAAAAATGAACAAACAAATCAACCCAACATAGTGTCTGTGAGGATGCAGATTCTATCCCTGGCCTCCCCCCAGTGGGTTAAGGATCCCAAGTTGTGGCAAGCTACGGTATCGGTTGCAGATGTGACTCAGATTCCACATTGTTGTGACAGTGTCATAGGTAGAAACTGCAGCTTTGATTCAGCCCCTAGCCTGGGAACTTCCACAAGCTGCAGGTGGAAGTTTTTCTTTCTTTTTTTAAAGATTAGAAAAGAAAAAGTAACAGGACTAACCACATAGTTGAACAAGGGATGAAACTATGCAAGAGAGATATAGGAAAGAAAACCCAGCTCATTAAAGCCACTTGTTTAGAAAAAATAGCTCCAGTTCCCTTGTCCTGAGAATGGGTCATTAGTTGTATCATTTGGAAGAAAAGCAGGTTCAAGTCACTGTTGGTGTATGTGGTTAGTTCTCTTCTCACAGCCATCACCTTTTTCTTTCTTAATACTCGGTTTAGACCCTCGCTGGATGAGGCCCTGCAGTGGCGTGATTCCCTGGACAAGGTCCTGCAGAACAACTGTAAGTTTGAAGGTCAGGGTAATAGCCTTTGGTTGCTCATGAATTTTTCCCCAGTTTTGATGGTTCTTTGATTTTGGAAGGATGCCAAGGGAGTGTGGCTATCCAGCTCCCTGTGGGAGAATGTGAAAATAAGGTGTCCTGAGGTCTTAGGAGTGCAGGTTATATTCCCATCTCTCCTGCTTACTTGTGTGAGCAGAGCTAGTGGCTTGATCTGTGTGCTTCTTAAAATTTTCATCAGTAAAAGAGAGATACTGTCTTTGCCAGTTTAGCCTCATAATGGCTTGATACAGATTGGATGTAACAGTGTAAATGTCACTGGACTATGAGGTATGGGTTGGGTGATACGGTCTAGTTCAAAATGCTGTTAATTGCTTTTGTAACCTGATATGGGTTGTTATCTCCCCAAGCCTAAACTTCCTCATCTGGCAGCAAGCCTTTTACATCTTCATTCAAGACATGACCAAAGTGCCAACAAGAACCCCTCTCCAAGCTAATGCCAAAACACTTGAGCACTATTTGCCTTTCCCTTAATCCAAAAACCTTACTGCTTCCCAAGGCCTAAAGTGTCCAGATCAAATTTCCAATGTTTAGGATTCTCCATAATAACTATATGCCTGGTTTGCAGTCAAACTGAACTGTTCTCCATTCCACATAGGATTTCTCCATGTAATATCTTTGGCTAAAATAGTTTGTATTCATATCTCTATCTGTTGAAATTCTCCTCTCCTATAAAAGCTAGTCTAAATAGTAAATGCCTAGTCTTCCTTGACTATCCAGAATGATTTTTCTTCCTCTGAGTTTCCAGAGCAATTTGTCTACACATCTTTTATGCCACTTAATACTTGTCACATTGTACTCTGATTAAAGCCATCTCACTCCTATGACAAATTATAAACTCACTGACAGAGCTTAGCTGTTTTTTTTTTTTTTCAATCGGGATAAATTTCACAACAGGAAGTGCATAGTAGTAGGAAAACAAATATTCGTTGGAACATTCACTCTACAAATACGATTCAGTGTAAGGTATCTCACCCATATTTTCACCACAAGAATAGAACATGAAGCTTTGTTAAATGCTTTGCAAAAATAAGGATTTAAAAAAATACTTCCCACAAGACTATTATGATTAATAGACAAAGAGAAGGTAACAAAGAATGTATGTTGAACTATATATGAATTTTTTTTTTGGTCTTTTTAGGGCTGCACCCATGGCATACGGAGGTTTCCAGGCTAGGGGTTGAATCAGAATGGTAACTGCCAGCCTACACCACAGCCACATCAATGCCAGATCCGAGCTCTGTCTGAGACCTACACCACCACTCACAGCAACGCTGGATCCTTAACCCACTGAGCGAGGCCAGGGATCGAACAGCATCCTCATGGATACTGGTTAGGTTCATTAACCACTGAGCCATGATGGGAACTCCTACATGAACATTTTTTTTTGTCTTGTTTTTGGTAGGGTAAGAGTCACTTACCTTTTATAGAATCAATCTCTTGTATTTAGAGGCAGAACCCCAAAGTCTCTAATTTGGAACTTTCTCAATATCATCCATCTTTGATTTCTTTTTATTTCTTGTGCTAAACAGTACCTGACCTGGACACACATAAAGTGTTCATTTAACAAATGCTTATTGAATAACTGGGTTAATGAATGACTTTGTTATATTTCTTAGACACAGAAATTCCATGAAGTCAATGAGGAGAAAAAATATTTGTGTCTATTGACTTATCTATTGTGTTACACAGAAGGTTTTAGGGCCAATAGCAACCTGTTAGATAACTTGTTATATGCTATGAATTCTAAGTACCCCAGGCACAAGTATTTATTGTTACCGTCAACACACCTGAGAATTAGCAGTACTATTTTCCATGCTTTTAAAACCATTAAGCAGAAGAATATATTTATGTGCCTGTATACAATCCTTTTCAGTCATGCTAATTCTTAGGGCCACACAGGCTTTATATGTTTCGGGCTTTTAAGAGACAGACCGCTATTGGGATAAGAAGGAGAGAGGTCGAATTTAAGCCAGAGGCAGTTACTGTTAACACCTTAGCATTTGTTGAGGGACTGAAATCTTTCAGCTTGCAAACAGAAGTGTGAGCTTGAGGCTTGAGATTTTCACAGTAATTTTTCCCACTTTTTAGACCGGACGCACGTATGTGCAAATATATACATATAATGCCCCCAATATTTTATTTAGACATTTTAAAATTATAATGTAAATGATATATGACTATATATAATTTAAAAATATGTATATGCTGTGTGTGTCTGTGTGAGTGTGTACGTAATCTTAAATTCCACATAATTATCCTCTTATGGAATGAATATTTTTCAGATGGGCAACTTCCCTAAGCAATAAATAGAAAAGCATTTGATAACTGTTCTAGTCAAAATTCTTTCTGAGAAAGGGTGTCTATTCAAACTAGCTTGAATTAAAAAAAGAGACTTTCTGGTATGGGTATAGAGCTCCCATGGAGACAAAGGAGAGCCATGCCCTATGGGAGTTGACGGCATTAGCAAATAAGACAGCCTCTCCTTTCCTCTGTTCTCCTTTTCTCTGTTCTGTGTCTTTGTCTCTCTCTTATCTTTTCATCTCTCCCTCTACTTCTGCTTCTATGACACTCCTTGCTTGTCTCTCTCTTCCCACTTTATCTCTGCTTCTCTCTGTTAGGTTATTCCTAGAGACGGGCTAGTGGAATGATAGACAAGTCCATGTAACTCTACCCCAACACTGTCAACCTGAAGAAACAATTTTTGACCTTTTCTGCCAAACATGAGCTTTAACGCATCATGAATAACTTTAAACCAAACTTTGACAACTCAGTTCTTATGAGCTATCCTTATTTGAATCTGCTAAAATTAGTCATCTTTAACCAGCACTATTATAGTTCTGGCATTAGCTGTGATGGATGCAAAATAGGTAATGAAGAAAGATACATTTGAAAAAATATGCATTTAAAATTTCATGGTACCTTCTTGCATGTTTGAAATGATAAATTAAACAATTTAACCTCAAGGAGTGGCATCTCGCTGATTTATGAGAAGCGTTTGGCATTCTCTTGTGCTAATGTAGGATACAGTTTCCTGAGAGTTCCTGAAATTGATACAGTTCCCCAAGCATCCCTTAAATCCACATATTCATAAATTTTCTTGAGTGGAAATGAAATAAATTGGCACCAAACCTCAGTAAAAAATAAGACAGTTAAGCTGCTACTCAATCATTTATTTCCCACATAACAAGATTCCTCTTTCTTTCTTCATTTTTTAGAAATCTTTTTTTAATTGAAGAATAGTCAATTTACAATGTTGTGTTAGTTTCAGATGTATGGAACAGTGATTCATGTATTATTTTTGCATATTATATTCTATTGCCTTACTACCAATAATAATCTATTCAACCTATTAATACTTAATAGGTATTCCCTAATAACATATTAAAAATCATTTTTAACCACCCAGTGTATTTGACTCTGTTCTGAAAGAATATCAATTTCTTACGCTTTGTCTTCAGTTTTATACGTGGTACCATCTGTTTTCTTTTGGTAGGTCCATGGGGCACATAACTGGAATATTGCTTTTTAAACACAAAAACAGATTGCATGTGGGAGTTTAAATAAGACAGTGACATTAAACTCCTCCATGTGACTATCTTTAAGAGCAGAGGAAGAATGAACGACAACCCAATTGCAGCACTGTTTTTATGTGAATCTCTTTGCCCCAGGAGTTCCAAAAGGTCAAAACATTTCCTTGAGACTCCCCTGGGCTTTGGGTTCCTGCATGGGGAAGGGAATAGCCTGGATCTGGGCTCCTTTTTTTTTTTTATTTCTAACTTTGCATTCTCCTTCTGCTTCTCCTTTTTTTGGTTTCCAATTTCTCCCTTCTCTTTCCTGGCTCCTCTTTATCATCATCTTACTTACTGGTAGCCACAATTTTCCTTCTAGCAACAGCTTTACTAATAAAAGCAATAGCTTACATCATATTCATAGCTTACACTGCATTACAAAAACATATACACTTTGCACTTATTATTTTAATGACTGCAGTGATTTTAGGACTTAGGTACATAACAATCCATATTTTTCAGAAAAGGAAACTGAAACACAGAGAGGTTAGATAATTTGCCCATGAAATAAAATACGATGGCAACAGCAAAATCAGTAAATCAGTCAATTTCTTTTTCTTTTTCTTTTTGCTTTTTAAGGCCACATCCACAGCATATGGAAATTCCCAGGCTAGGGTTTGAATCAGAGCTGTAGCTGCCGACCTCTGCCATAGCCACAGCAACACCACAGCTCATGGCAACGCCAGATCCTTAACCCACTGAGCAAGGCCAGGGACTGAACCCAAGTCCTCATGGATACTAGGTGGATTCCTTTCCACTGCGCTACAATGGGAACTCCTATTTTTCTTTAATTTTTGTGTTCTTCAGTTTTGTAACATGGGAAGAATCGTTTCATTCTTTTCTTTTTTTCCTTTTTGTCCACCACGTGGCATATGGAGTTCCTAGGCCAGGGAGTCAGATCTGAACTGCAGCTGTTTCAACACTGGATCCTTAACCCACTGTGGGGGGCTGGGGATCAAACTTGTGTCCCAGCGCTCTCAAGATGCAGTTGATCCCGTTGGCGCCACAGTGGGAACTCCAGGAATTGTTTATTTTAATGGGCTTATTTAATTCTGTTTGAACCTCTATTAAATGTTAGGCCTACAGATTTAGACTAGAAGGGGGATGATTTTGAAAGAAGATCAAAGATCAATGAAAGGCAAACCCTAAACTCAAAGAATTAACAGCCTCCAGGGAAAGAGAGCCGTAAAAGCAAACAATCCCAACAAAAAACCAGAAAGCGATTTCCTCTCAGAATGATGATAGTCCTCAACAGCAAGTTGCAGGTACTAGGTAAATACCACCTCGTATGTGAGGCAACATTTGAATTGGGACTGGTGTGACGGTAAGGATTAATTTCAAATTGGGTGTGAGTAATTCTGATGAAAGTCAACCTTCATTATGTTCATTTCTCATAAGAGCTTTATGTGAATTATGTAACCCTTATAACAACCCTGTCAGGTAGGTTCCATTTAACAGATGTGGCAAACTGAGTTCTGCAGAGGACAGATTACTTGCCTAAGTGACTGCAGTAATGTGGGATGTAAGGATCCACCCCCAGGCAATCTCAGCTCAAGAGCCCATGCCTTGAAACTGTAAACTCTGTAAGGAAACATATCAACTATCAATATTGTTTCACTGTTGCTGAGACCAGCTCAGTGAGGGGGGGGGAGGTGGCAAAGGACAGGCGCTGTAAAGAAAGAAAGACATATAGATAGAGTAAAGCTTACAGATGGGACAGGGACTCAAGACCTCATGGGTCAAGAGCCCAGAAATGCCGATGCCTCAACGCCTTTATTGTGCTCTCAGGAATGCAAATAATGTGAGAAAATAGAAACCCCAAGGCCCTCTGCCTCCAGTCACATTGGTATTTTAACTCTGACCTTTACTCAAACATTCTACATCTAAAAGGCACAGATAAGGCCTAAAGGGCATCCATGAGGCTGGCATGGGCTGTCTATGCACAGCATTTTGAGAAACAATAGCTGCTGCTCAGGCAGTTTTCTGCGGTGAGCTGACCCAGTTTTCCAAAGTCGACACCTTGTCCTCACAGTTCATTCATGACTTGCTGAGTCAGTTCCCTCTGGCCCCGTACTTACAGTTTCCTTAGGGTTTAGAAAATACATCAGGAAGATTTCTCCCTATTCACTATGTTTCCCCCAGAAGAGGTTTGTGCTAATCTACTTTTCAACATTATGCCTTTATACCCATCTGACTTGGATTTGCCTTATGTCCCTTTTATTTTTAAAGTGGTTTTATATAGGTGGTTTCACTCTGTTCTCCACCAGAGCTGCTACTTTATTTCACATGGATGTCAAAAGTGACCTCACACATTAGAGATTATAATCCGATCTGATCTCACCAGATCAGAGGATCAGGTGGGTCTCACCTGCTTCCTAGGCAGTGGATGCCTGCAGAGGTGTGTTGAGCGGTATTTTGAGGCCCTGTGCAGACCTGACAAGCAAGGATGTAGGGATTTAGCAGGGCTTTGTCCAGGAAGCTCTGCTCTACCAGGGTGTGGAGTGGACGGGGAAGGTGTGAGGCAAAGAAGATGTGTAGGTTCCTCGCAGGACAGAGACGTTTGGCCTGGAGTAGATTTGATTCTGACCCATGAGGACTTTCTCAGGGGTAATGGGGACCTAGCAGAGAGGATCTCTGAGGAATGGACCAGTAGAAAACCAGAGGTTAAGGAGGAGAAGGCATCTGGGGAGTGGCATTAGAGGGTCCTAGGAAGGGACTCTTGAGAGACTCTTCAAAATCCAGATGAGAGAAAGGACAGCTTTAAACAACTCCCAGACCATAGAGTACAAAGCCATTGTATGAGATTTGGTTTAAAGTGCATGCAATGGGAGTTCCCTTCGTGGCACAACGGAAATGAAGCCAGCTAGAAACCATGAGGTTGCGGGTTCGATCCATGGCCTCACTCAGTGGGTTGAGGATCTGGCGTTACCATGAGCTGTGCTGTAGGTCGCAGATGCAGCTCGGATCCCGTGTGGCTGTGGCTGTGGCATAGGCCGACAGCTCTAGCTCCAATTCAGCCCCTAGCCTGGGAACCTCCATATGCCGCGGGTGTGGCCCTAAAAAGCAAATAAATAAATAAATAAATAAATAAAAATAAAGTGCATACAGTGACAAAAAAGCCTTGTAATAATATCATGAAGTTCAATGAAGGTAATGAAACCAGCACCCAGGAAATGGACTCACTACACTGGAAAATTATTTTCCAAGCTCATTCCCTGGATCTGACCACTTGGTAAATTTGTAAATGCTAATATTGTGGTGGAATCCTGTCATGTTTCCTCAAGTTATAAATAACAACGTTTTGGGTGGACTGGGATTTTATCACTACCCTTTTCAAAGACATGGAAAGGGTGATTCAGAGAGCCCGAATCACCTCATTGTGGGGACACGGGGCCAATGAGAATAAATTGACCCCAGACTTATTCTGTGAAGTTATTGCTTCCCCCTCAGTCTTAGACTTGATTGTGTGGGGACTCAAAACTTCATTCCTCTAGTCATTTCCTGGCAGCTAGAAAATGCTTGGGAATTTTCCCATTTCAGCAAAGACCCCTTGACACCTTATGTTTAAGATACTTCAAAAACTTTAAGGATGACAGAGAGAAAACTCAGTCTTACATCTTCTTTCAGCATATACAGTTGGCTCCCGTGTCACTGAATTATAACAAGTAATGCTGGAAATATAATAGGAAATATGGGCAGAGGGAAAGGCAAACATTACCAATTTTTTTTAAGTTTTTTTTTTTTTTTTTGCTTTTTAGGGTTAAATCCGTGGCATATGGAGGTTCCCAGGCTAGAGGTCTAATTGGAGCTACATCTGCCGGCCTATGCCACAGCCACAGCAACACCAGATCTGAGCCGTGTCTGCAACCTACACCACAGCTCATGGCAATGCCAGATCTTTAACCCACTGAGTGAGGCCAAGGATCGAACCCACAACCTCATGGTTCCTAGTTGGATTCGTTTCCACTGTGCCACGATGGGAACTCCTTAAATGGTTTTATAATGGTTCTTTCAGCAAGGATTCTTGAGAAAATTTTTTATCACGCCTACCATTGCTCCTCAGTGTATTTTTAGGTGTTGGTCAATAAAAAAATGTTTTTTAGGTTGAGTACAACGAGAGGAAATTAAAATGCAAAATGTCTTGTTTGGATCCAGAAATGACTGTTAACCCTAATCCAGGATGATTATAACTTAGCCATTTTGTTTCTTTAGAATTGAATATAGTTGCAAGGGACTGTGAAGGGCATAAAAACAATGCAAAGGTATAGAAGGAAAATTGAAAAAAAAAACCTGTATATTTCTGGTTTAGTCATCACATTTTGTGCATATTGTATGAAATCAGTGTATGAGGCAATGACCGATGAATGAAAATTGAGAGTCTATAAAAAGGAGTAGGGAGAAATATTCAAGGGAAAGGGAAATAGATTGAAACTAGGTCAAAGGAAATGAATTCAGTACATGAATATGTTCTCCAAGTAGAGCTAATAAATTGCATCAGTGTCTCCTGATGGGGAACGAGTCAGAGGAAAAGTGGACCCTAATGGGCTGGTCAACCCAGCCTTCTGCCCTGGAAGGCAGATAGCATGCCAGGCACACCTCTATATTACAGGTTGTGGAAAACCAGAATGTTCTCCCCTCCCTCTAGAAATCTATTTCCTTAGATAGTAAATGGATGGGCATGGATTCTCTCTCAATACGTACATGTTTGTTAGCATTTGGATATTTTTTTTTAAGCATATATAGTCAGCTTTCAAAGGAAGAAAATACTGAAGGTATAAGTGATTTTTCCTTTGTCCCTCTCCAGTGCCTTCCTAAATCCTGACTTTGCCTTCTGCTTATCTACCACTTTGGAGATTTGAGCTGGAGGAGTAGGAGAGCAAAAGAAAACAAAAGCATTAGGCCCAAGAATCTCTAATATATATATGTTCATATAGGTGTGTGTGTGTGTGTGTGTATTTACATTATAAGCTGAAATATATTCCACACGAGCAACAATACACAGCAAACAGGATCCCATTAGTTATAATTACACTAAATTTTATGTATTTTAAAGACTGATGTGTAATCGACAGGCATAGAAACTTCTCTGTGGGTAGCAGTCTAACGGGGCCCTTTCCCACTCCTCCTTCACGTCTCAAATTGAATCGAACATCACTTCCTCACGGAGGCCTTCCCTAAACCTGAACTAAGATTAGAACACTTCTGTTACTATCTTTCATACAGTCTTATTTTGTTGTGTACATTTTTGTGTATTTCTTCATTTTCTTTCTACCTCTCCCAGAATCTATAAGTTTCATTAGGGCGGAAACCACGTCTGTTTTACTTACCTGGAACGTAAATGTTCAAACATCACCTGTAGAAGGAAAAAAAGGATAGACTGTGAGTAGTTTATACACAACAATCAACAATAATATCACTTGCACTGCCAAATCAATTTTTTTTTTTTTTTTTGTCTTTATGCCTTTATCTAGAGCCACACCCGCGGCATATGGAGGTTCCCAGGCTAGGGGTCTAACAGGAGCTGTAGCCACCGGCCTTCGCCACAGCCACAGCAACGCAGAATCCGAGCTGCGTCTGCAACCTACACCACAGCTCACGGCAACGCCGGATCCTTAACCCACTGAGCAAGGCCAGGGATCGAACCTGCAACGTCATGGTTCTTAGTCGGATTCGTTAACCACTGAGCCACGAAGGGAACTCCCAAATCAAGTTTTAAATGCATTTTTTTTTTTTTTTTGGTAATTGATAAGTATCCACAATGGCATTAGCGTTCACAGTGTTCCTTGATGCCGGATACAGGGAAACTTCATCAGCCAAATATAAACTTCCTGGATCTGAATCCCAGCTCTGCCCCTGATCAGCTGGCTAACTAAAAGCGAGTTACTTGATCTCTCTCACTTTATTTGTAAAGTAGGATATAACAGTACCTGCCTCATAGGTTTGTAATAAGGAACAAATGAGTTAACTTTTGTAAGGTTATTACATAAGTGGCAGAAACATAGTAAATAAACCTAAATTTTACCATGGGGTATAATGTTAGAGAGAGAGAGAGTGGTAGCATACATTTCCTCAAATAACACTTTTCCTTGCTAGATGGACTTGTTAGCTTCAAAAGTTTCCTGAAGTCTGAATTCAGTGAGGAAAACCTTGAGTTCTGGATGGCCTGTGAGGACTATAAGAAGATCAAGTCCCCAGTCAAGATGGCAGAAAAAGCAAAGAAGATTTATGAAGAATTCATCCAATCGGAGGCTCCTAAAGAGGTTGGTCCTGATGAGCAGGTGGGTGGGAGCCGTCGGTGGGGGTCAGCTCACCAACTTCCCAGGAAGGAGTTCCATCTGCGATATGGTTTTGCAGCTAAAGGTTAGTCCTACTACAGAGTGGACCACCTTTCTTAAGCATCTACTGAGGGCAAAGATGGAGCCATATGGTCAAATAGATATGAAATTGAACTCTGTTAGACCACTTTCTAGCAATGTGAGTCTCACTTCAGTAGCATGACATTGCAAATGGGAATGATACTAGTTGTATGAGCTTGGCTGAATTATTAAGTCTCTGAACTGAGCTTCTTTCTTTGTGAAAACGAGGACAGTCAAGACTATTTTCAGGGTTGTTGTGAGGATAAAACTAAATAGTGAATGTGAAAATATGTGTCTCAACCTTGGAACTAATTAATTCTACCACTTTATCTTTTCTCTTTTCCTCATCCCCTTCTTCTGCTCCCCCATCCCCCTTTTTTGGTGAAAACTGTCTCCTTTCCTTTCTACTCTCCCCCCTTCCTTTTGTTGCTCCAGGCCTTTTCCATTTACACTCTAGTTAGGAAAATCAAATGATTATAACAGTGCTAGAGAGATCAGAAGACAACATACCACCAATTGACTGGTAAAGACAAGGTATGTATTGATTTCAAAGAAGCTTTGAGGTAGTTTATCTGCCCCTTGGCTATTTATGAAACTACATTGAAAAGGCTTTTTAGGAATTCAGGACCTCAGCAAGACCTCCTCATCATGTTTTGGTCAGGTCACTAATTTCATATGGCACCCCATAATCCAATTTGTACATCAAACATTTCATCAGGATTTGGGGTCAAGCACAGAAGTGATCCGAGGAAACCCTCTAGGTAGGTTGTAATTAGCTTAAAATTATTTGAGAGGATAAAGTCCTCAATATCTTTTTTCTCTCACACATGCCTCTAGACTCCTGAAGTTTTACCATTTGATAGTTATTCCTTTGGTAATGCATTACTCATCTCTGGTCCTTCCTATAGGGCAAAAGTATTTGAATGATAGATAAATTGTATACCTAATGCCAACGGATGAACTTCCTCCATGACACAGGAGATGGAGGTCAGGAGCACAAGAATGTAGAGGACTGTGGGTTAAGGTGGAGAAAGTGAGAGTCCTGGAACGGAACTGGTGTTAGTCTTCTCTGGAAATTATTTTGGAACCCTTTCCAGATATTCTCTTCTACTCCTCAGTCTCCCACCCCATGTATATATGTCAGCTTCGCCCTACAACTAATGCCATTAGTGCTGGGCCATTCTTCTGCCAGCATGGAATTTCTGTTTGTGATGTTGCCAAGGAGATTAACTTAGTATTAAATTTGACACATATTTCCTGACTTTGACTGATTTTCCAGTTCCCACCTGTCTTCCTACCAACTTCATTCCTCTTCACAGAATTCTAGGATTTGTTGCAATGTCTGAAAATGGTGGCGACCCATGCGGACTATAGCTAGTTGCTCTGAGCTCTAGGAAAACATTTTTCTCTAGGTTCCTTATTAAAACATTAGTGGTTATCATAAAAATATGAGACATTGAAAATGGAGTTTCTAATTAAAATAGCCTTGGCTTCCAATCTCTGACCTGGGCATCAGACAGAAAGTAAATCCTTCATTTGGCACATAATAAGCATTCAGTGAATATTTCTGAGATGAGTGGATGCAGATGTCTAAACTCCAGGCCTTTCTCAGTGTGACTTGGGGCAAGTTTCTTTTTCTTTCTTTTTTTTTTTTTTTTGGTCTTTTTGCCTTTTTTATGTAGAGCCACACCTGCGGCATATGGAGATTCCCAGGCTAGGGGTCTAACAGGAGCTGTAGCTGCCAGCCTTTGCCACAGCCACAGCAACGCGGGATCCGAGCCGCGTCTGCAACCTTCACCACAGCTTACGGCAACGCGGGATCCTTAATCCACTGAGCAAGGCCAGGGATCGAACCCGCAACCTCATGGTTCTTAGTCGGATTCTTTAACCACTGAGCCAGGAAGGGAACTCCGGGGCAAGTTTCTAATTAAATCTTTCTAACTCCCAGTTCATTTAACCATAATCATCTCACATTTATGTATGTACACCTAAAAGATGCTTAATAAATTATAGCTATAATTTTAAAAATTCCCCAAATCTGTATTTGGACCCCAAAATTTACTGTTTCACTTTGAAGAGTAGCAGATGATCTACATAACAAATTTACCCTGGCAAATAGTAATTTAAATTTTCTTTCTCTGAATATTCACCTCAGCTCCTTAGCAACAAGACCTGAAGAAGAGATACAGTGTAAAATTAGAATTTAAGAAATTTTTTTTTGGCATCACCCATGGCATGCGGAAGTTCCTGCGACAAGGGTTGAACTGAGGCACAGCAGTAACCTGAGCCATAGCAGTGATAATGCGTCCTAACCTCTAGGTCACCAGACAACTCCCTGAAACTAAGATTTTTAAAAAGAGAAATGGCCCTGTGTAGTTCAATAAGAAGATAATTCGTGTATTGCAAATTTTCAACCTTCCATATTTTAAATTAATGAAAAGTATTTTCTTGGCCCAATGGCACACAGATGAATATGCATCAACATGATTCACTAGAGGAGGCCCGGGCACATAAAAATAATAAGATAAATAGCTGTTATTTGCTGGTGGGTGCAATTTCTTAGAAATTTTTAAACACAGCATATTCTAACTCCCTGCGTCCTGGACCTTCAACCCTACTGACTGACTCCGCCTGTCTCTTCTGGTCTGGTACTCCCCAAAAATGGCTTTGTCTCTGACTCTGCCCTAAAGCCACTCCATCATTCTCCTCTCTCGGTATCAAGAACCTCCATCATCCCAGGAGGGACCTAAAACATCTTCTAAGGTTCTCAGAACCATTAGTTGATCTGGGTTCTGTTTCTTTCTCTCTTACTCTCAGACGTCTTAGGAGTCATTGGAACACACAGTGATTTCTCTCAAGTCAGACTCAGGGAAGTTCAGGCAGGCTGCATACTGCACAACTCCAGGGGACCATTCACATGGACCTTAACCTGCATGGTGTTCCTAGGGGTGGCACAGTGTAACAGTGCTGCATTCAGACAATAGCTTCCAACACTGCAGTCTACTGGGTGAAAGGAACATTGCTGGGATTTTGACTCTTCTCTCTACCACTTATGACCTTGGGCAAATCATTTAATATTTCTGCTCCTCAGGTATAAAATGTAGATGTCAGTATCTGTCTCCTAGCATTGTGAGATTGAATGAATTCACCAGCACAGTGCCTGCAAAAGTAAAGTTCTCAGTCGGCAGTGCATATTAGCTGCTTTGTATTATTGTGTTGGGAACACTGTTTCCCAGTTTGTTTCAGGAAAAGACCAAGTTTCCTTATTTCTCGGGAGCCACGCAAAAGGTCAGAATTTCTTCTTCCCTCTTCCTTCTGTCCACTAGATGTGAAATCAAATACTGTGGCAGGATGATTGTGGGATTAAGCATCAAGATACTTGGATTCAAATTCTGAATCTTTGCATTCAAATACATTTATTAGCTTTGTGGTCCCAAAGAAGGCTCTGTGTGTGTGTGTATGTATGTATGTATGTATGTATGTATCATCTATCTATTATCTTTCCTCTACAAAAAGAAAGACTCATTCTTAGGATTATTGTGAGGATTAAAAGAGGTTCACGTGTGTTATCTCTTCATTCTAATGCTGGGTATGTAACAGTGGTTGGATCTTAATCTGAGTCATGCATGTTGAAGGACCAGTGGCCTTACCCCTGTCTATAAAATAGAAATGAGATGGTATTTTTCACTTGCTCTGACTCTCTTCTTCTCATGTGTTATATTGATGAGGAATTCTACTTCTCTCCCTCCCCCACTTCGAAATCCCACAACCTGGGCTGACTCAGTGACCCTGTCTCCTGGCTCACAGGTGAACATTGATCACTTCACGAAGGAGATCACAATGAAGAACCTGGTGGAACCTTCCCCAAGCAGCTTTGATGTGGCCCAGAAAAGAATCTATGCCCTGATGGAAAAGGATTCGCTGCCTCGCTTCGTGCGCTCTGAGTTTTATCAGGAGTTCATCAAGTAGCGGTTCAGTTGGGCTGTGAGAAACATCCTGAGAGTTATTTCATCCATAATAACCCTACATTTCCCAGCAAGTCACATATCTTCCTTTAGCAGCTTGCTCAAAGATTCTCAAATGGAAAGTCCCAGGGAGTGGTGCTTACTCTTTTGCCCACATTGTCTTGGATGTTTATCTATCACCCAAATCAAATCCCTTCCTTAGCCAATTTCCTCTTCCTGTCCTGATTCTTAATTACACTCTACTCTTGGATGTTGCTGTAAAATTCAATCAGAAAGACAGAAAACTCTACCTGAGGAAACATAAGGCAGGAATATGATACCATTGAGTATGGGTCCGTTTTGTAATGGATCTCCCCCTAAACTGATACGAAAAAGAATGTGGATGTGGAAAGACCAGTTTCAAGTGAGATTAACTGATCTCATCTGTTGTTTTATTTCTGATCCAAGTGTGTGTGTGTGGGGGGGGGGGTCACCCTTCTCATTATCTCTGAATATGGTAAGTAAAAGGCAGTGAGAATTTTATGAGGCAGCACTATTTTATTTTTGAAGCAAATATATAGTTTAAAAATTGATTTTCCTCTGAGAGCATCTTTGTGCTAATTGGAGATTATAAATAAGAGATACATCGATGAATATATCGTGTTTACACAAAGTCCATCTGAAACCAGGCCATATGGCTTCTTTCCTTTCACTTCCCTCGTACCCTCCTAGGCATAAATTTACCAAATTTTGTATTAAATCAATGACCTGACTTTACAAATGCCTCTATGCCTCTATTTTGTAGGCCCACAATGCCAATTTTCAAAGTATTTAAAATCTGTGGGAGTGTAAAATTCTAAAATTTTTAATTTCAATCATCCAAAATAAAATTTACTGCTTATCACAATGGTCTCCCACCTCAATATTAAGAGTGATATACACTAAAATAGGAAAATCTTTTTAAGCCTAAAATTGGTTAGTTGTCCTATGATGCCATCTGTTTATTTAGTAAATGGTAATTATCTTCAAATTGTTTCAGAAAAATTAATTTGACTAAATACAGAGACTCTCTAAGTGGGACAGAGTTTTAAAGTACCCTGCATTTTGCAAAATGATGTGATCTTTTAGCAATCCCTGACTTCCTTCCCTATTTTGCTTGCTGCATTACCGAATTGTATTTATAGTCAAAATGCACATTTATACCCCTAACATGCCTTACACACTCTCGATTGATAGGCCATGGTATATTTTTTAGTAGGTTTAAACTTCTAATTCTATATTTCATTTTTATAAGTCTTACTAGATTTTATCCATATTTTTAGATTTTAATAAGCAATAACTTACATAATCTAGTGATAAAGAGAATCAAACTGTGTGTGAGGGTAAACAAAGTGAGGATACTGAGTTAAAAACGTATTTTTAAAAGATTAATAAAAATCTGAAATGTTTAAGTAGAAGGTTATATTGTTTAGTCTCGTATTTCCTCCTTTTGTTTCTCTTTTTCATTCACACAGTCCTAGTTTCACCTGCTTGTAGCCCATTTATTCAGTTATTTCCTAAGAATATTGAAAGTGAAGCAACAGTATTACTGTATCCTTTGAGTAAACACTGACTGCATTTGTTGAGTTTCCTTATTTTTGTTGTTTCAAAGGATAATATGCCCTTCCTGAATACTTGCCATTTCAAACTCTGAAAATGGGTTGGAGTGATGGGTTTTTTGCCAACTGTGCTAATCTGGTATGAGTTCATTCGTATTTGTCAATATTGGTCACTTCAAAGAAACTCTGTCATCAAGCAGTCAACAGCCAGGCTAAGTCAACACTGTGAGCATGAAAGAGAAGTTCTCACTGTGTCTATTTATGTAGGAGTAACAAGCAACTCATATCAAGAATTCCCGGCACCACTTTCCCCAGCATCTATCTATGTGGCCCCAAATCAGCAGAAAATCACCAGTCCTTTACTTACTAATGCAGCCTGAAAAGTTAAGAACTGAAGAATCTGGGTGAGTTATTTTTTTCTCGAATGCCGAAACATTTTTAAGAAAAATTTTGCTGTCATTAAAATGTCAAATATTTTATTCACATTATTTGAAATAGCCAAATGTTTGAAAATACCCAGAGAATTTGCTAGAGATTACAGAGTTCACCAAGATGGATGATGTTACAAAGACTCAGATTGATTGTATTCACAAATTGATTGCACACCCAATGTAAGGGGTAGACTTGTCAGTGAAGAACAAGAAGGGCTTTCACTTTTTTATAAGATAAACCCAGAAGCAGAGGGCAGGAAAAGC
Source organism: Catagonus wagneri (assembly GCA_004024745.2). Classification (NCBI taxonomy): domain Eukaryota; kingdom Metazoa; phylum Chordata; class Mammalia; order Artiodactyla; family Tayassuidae; genus Catagonus; species Catagonus wagneri. The sequence continues at coordinate 3,007,563 of PVHT021183515.1, forward strand.
ATCAGGAGGGCAGTGCTGTGTAGGCTACAAGAAGAGTGAATGCCTTGCACTCAACCTGACGTGCGATACATCTGTAAAGATGACTTTAAATTTAAAACAGTATACACACACACGCACACTCACACGACACTCTTCTACGTGATAAAATTGAAAGGAACACAAATGTCACAGCCCCAAATGAGAAAGCAAACATATGAACATTGCCCTAGAAAGTTCTTTGAAATCTTTTGGACATGTTTTTAAACTTAGTAGGAAAAAAAAAAAACCTGCTACTACAAATTTCCATGGTAACACAAACAAAATAACATTCTTTTAAATTTTGGGAAATTAGAAAAACCAGGATGATCTTTCCAGGAAAAAAAAAAGTGTAACATCTGTTTATCACTGTCTTTTCCACCTCCCCTTCTTCCCGTCTCCTTTGAGTAAATTGCCTGGGAAAGTATGAGACTCCATGCAGAAGACTTGTGGTGCTGGTGTTCTCCTCCCTGGTGAGATGTTAACACATAAGTGGTTCTGGGATGTAGAGAGGTGGTCAATGGGATTAGGAGTATATGCCTCTAGTTCTTGAGAAAAACCTACGATTAGGTAGGCCAGGTAAACCCCATAACCTGTTTTTCTGCCTGGGTTTGAAAATAGTTTGCGGTTGGTGTCAGATTAGGATCTAAACAGGACCAGAACAAAGAGACTATAAAGTAAATTGGAGGCTGTGTTCTGTGTTTATCTGCTTGTTCATGTGTACAGCCCCCAACACATACATGCGTGCATGCACACACACACACACACACACACACACACACACACACACACACACTCTCTCTTTCTCCCAGATAGACACCTTCTCAAATGCAGAACTGAGGCGTTTCAGTAACTTTGCTTTCAAATCAATAGAATCAAATTTATGAAAACATTTTGTGCCCTGCTCTCCCATACCACCCCCTGTACTCTAATTTTCTACTGCATAAATTATGCTTTAAGCAGATTTCAATATTTAGTACAAAAAGAGATGAACTTGGTAAAGAAGTTGTTTTTATTTTGGTCCTCTATAAGGCTGTGGACTTTGCTTGGTGGATGTGTTCTCTCTCAAGACTCTCTTTCAATAGGGTGCAGTTACTATTTCTTCAAGAATAATAGATATCTGGAATTTTCAGTAAAATTTGACCATTGGCAAATCAATGGGTAAACGGATTAGCATTCCCTGGCAGGGCTTTGTCAAGCTATCTGTCTCATCACAAATTTGATAATTTGAGAATTATTTCAAAGGTTGTTTACATATTTCAGGGAAATTATTTTTACCCCTGAAATCATTCCCACTAGCAGGCCGTTTTCTCTGTTTCTTTGTAGTTTAGCAAGTGTGGGGAAAAAGTGTCATGAGGGAAAAAAGAAAAGGAAGGTAATCAGTAAAGAGGATGCACCCAGACCTAGAAAGTGAATTCATTCACCTGGAAACATTTAAGAACATCTCCACTTGATTGAAAATCACATAGCTTCTTGCTGTCACCATCAAGATTTGCAAGAAGGCATTTCTTGACTAATAATGTAGCTAGAGGTGAAATTCACTTTAAAATCCTAGGGAATCCTGATTAGATAAAAGAAGAAATATGGAGGATTTGCTTTCCCAAGTAGGCTTGCAGATGCCAGAGAACAGAGCATGGATAACTCAGTTTCTAACATCCAAGTGTCCAAACCTAAGGGCCAGGCAACTCTCTGTAGGTTCTGGACATGAAGTCCCGATGCATTCCAGTGTATGGATTTTCTAGTCTCTCCATGCTATTAGACATGTGTGTGCTTAAGGGACAAGGCTTTTTGACAGTTTAGCAGCTGTTCCTTGTGTTAAATGTATTTTCACCCAAATAGGTCTTGTGGCAGACTAGAGCAACAGACATCCAAAGAAAGACTTCCCCCAGCATCCTGGAACTGAAAAGATAAAGTCTTCTAACTGAAGAGACAGCTATAGCTTTGAATAGAACTCATAGCAGAGAGTGAAAGCACACAAAGAAACAAACTTTGGAATTTTACTCTCACCTCACGGTTTAATAATAATCTTATTTTTCTAGTAGAGAAGCTACAAATGCAGCTCAACTTTATATCCAGATAGGCCTCTTGTTTTCTCACCTGAGATAATTTTCCTTTCTGCCTCACACCTGTATCTCCATTTCTCCTCTCCCCCCCGCATGAGGACACATTTGAAATAGCTGAGACTAACCACAATGAATACAACTAAAAGCATTTAACTTCCCATCTAGGAAAATGCATAAACTAAGGCATAGACAAAACAATGGGTAATGCTGAACATTTTTCAGTGGGGAGAAGTAATCTGGATAACTTTTTGCCAAAAATTCTTTTTATGTAATAAACTATTAGAATTGGGGGAGGTGACTAAATTTTTCAAAAATGCTATAACTCACAACTCAACTTCAGGAGACCAGCCCAGAGAAAGGCGTAGAAATGAAGGTTTGGAAATCCATCTGTCAGCATTTACCCCATAAGTTTTTCATTTAGGAATAATTGTGTTTAGCTTCTAATTTTGTATCCAATATACTGTATACTGTGTAACTTATACTCTTGATAAAGCACTAAATTTGTATCTGTAACACAAGCACATATATTTTATTAAATACATATCTATATAACAACCTCATATGAGTCCTTCTTGACTCCAGCACATTCTTGATATGATACTCTTCCCTAAGACAGGCTTCCCTGCTAGGCTTGTCTACTACACTGGTTTCATCAGGTGAGATTTTGGTTAACTGGGACAATCCCTCTTCTAGTGAACATCAATTGTAAAACGGCCTGACATGCAAAACTCAGAAAGGGAGATACAAAATGCCCAATATTTATACACTGTGTTGACTGCTTTCCCTTGGGTTCCAATGGCAACAACTTATTGACCCAGCGTGTTCACGGTTAGGACTGACTGAGCACATTATATCCTTTTAATCCTGAAATATTAAGTGAATATAGGCAATCATTTCTCTCCTAGAATCAGTGATAGATCTGACATTCATGTGCCACCATGAGCAGCTCAATTCTATGGCCTTAGATTTGGTGCTCAGATAGTTTAGGTAACAACCTTATATTATACAGTTAGTGGGGTTGTGACTGGCTGGAAGGAAAAGTTTGTATGCAGAAGGAAGCATAAAGAGAATCAGTTTAGAGGGAGAAATAATGATGAGAATCCATGCCAAAGGAGAGAAATGCAGAGAGAGATTTAGAGATTGAAGAGAATGTCTGTCTTGGTCTCTGCCAGTTTCTAAGTTCCCATAGAGCCTAGGCATATTTAATGTAGACGTAATCACCCTGAATCTCATCAGTACCATCTGTCCTCCTTTCTATTTTAGTTATCTTGGGTGATTTTTTCGGGAGTGTCTACCCAAAAAGCATTATTAAAGCAAAGATCATTAACACTTTGGTCTCTCTCACAGAGAAGTGGTATCTTGAAGTCCCTATGTGACTCTGTGGCAGAATAAAGCTTAGAGGTCAAATTGCCTCTCAGACTTCTGTTGAGCCATTCGCCCAAAGGAACCACGCATGATCCCCAAAACGTTAAGATTACTGGTTCTAACTTGAATAAAACAGGTTAAGTCCACCCCTGGCCTGGTAGGAGTCCTTTCTCTCATCTGTTGGTGATGTAAGCCACCTTTTCCAAGCTATATGATCTCCAAAGTGTCTTTTGCTGATTTTATACTCTCTGCATTGGCAATGGCTTGAAAATAATTCAGATGGCTTCCCAAAAAAGTGAATGGAAATTATATTAGAAAGCCAAACTTATGAGGAGGCCATCTTCATTCAATACTTGGCAGCCTCACCTCGCGTTCATGTTGCCAGATGAGGTCACATTTCCAAAGTATTCTCATCTTGCGAGAATGCAGAGTGGGATGCAGACCAGCAGGGGTGAGTGTAAAATGCAGTAGGTGACTTTCGAGGATTTACATTATGTTTTGAAGAAGTAATGGCTTGTGACTCCCACTGGAAGAACCTGGCTGTGATAAGCGAAAAATAGATGCTTGCCTCAGATTATGCCACTAACGGCCAAAGGCATTTGGGCTTCCAAGTAGAATTCTTGAAAAACATCAAGAACATTTTTGGAGCCCAAGGGCTTTAATGAATAAGGATAAATGGAGACTGATGTTCCCTTATTTCTTCTGACTGAATATTTTATTTTGGCTTCTTTCAATTTAGCAGTGAAAGTCACAAAGTCTGCCTACTTGAGTTTCACTAACAATTCTACTGACAATGAGAAGAGATGTTGTTATAGTCAGTCTGTTTTGCGAGACCCACAGCAAGCCAAATGTTGAGATGCCAAGGTTTGTGGCCAAGAAAGAATTTATTCACAGGGCAGCCAAGTGATGAGATGGGAGAACAAATCTCAGATCCATCTCCCTGAAATTGAGGGAGTTACGATATTTATGGGGTAAGCAGGGTGGTTTTAGGCATGGGGAAAAGTGGTTGGACATAGGGTGAAGGTGTGGTAATCAGGCACAGCTGGGTTACACGCTTTTTGCATGTTCAAGATAAAGGGGCTTGGGAGTTCCCACTGCGTCCCAGTGGAGATGAGCCCACCTAGTATCCTTGAGGGCATGGGTTTGATCCCTGGCCTCACTCAGTGTGTTAAGGATCTGATGTTGCCGTGAGCTGTGGTGTAGGTCACAGATAAAGCTCGATCCTATGTTGCTGTGGCTGTGGTGTAGGCTGGCAGTTGTAGCTCTGATTCGACCCCTAGCCTGGGAACTTCTATACACCACAGGTGTGGCCTTAAAAAGTAATAAATAAATAAACAAATACATACGCCATTCATCAGACAGTTGTGCACAGTTAACGGCCCCAATTAGCCTTAGCTGTCTCGCACTGGACAAAGGCTGACCCAGTTCCTATAAAACAGTGGGGCTATGTGACATGACAAAGGTATACAATTAAAGATATGTGGGGAAGAAAGAAAGGAAAAATAACCTAAAGTGAGATTAATAGTAAAGGCAGTTTACAAGCAGAGGGCTTTTAACAAGCTGTTCGCCTGCCTGTTGCTCTGCAAGACCAGATCAAGAATTCCTGTTATCCATCACATACTGCTACATCTATAAGACACGGTTCCAAGGTGATAAGAAAAATCCAGATTCAGAAAAGCTGGAGCTGAAATACACATCACAAACGCCCTCAGATGCCCAGGATGAATGTCCTGTCCTCCTCTCTGCAAAGATTCTCTTTAGCTGAGATACCAGCATCTTGGGATTGGATCGGTTGGGGGAAACCCTGTACCTCTGGGAGCAAAGGAGACTTCCGTTTGACCCATCAGATCAACTGAACTGCCCTGAGTGATCAGTCTAGTAGGAGCTGTCACACACAAAAACCCACTTTGCCATCCTCAGAAATTCTTCTTCCCCGTCTTCATTTTAAAGAAGAGGAAACTGAGGCCCATTGAGCTGAAATGATTATACGTCTGGATAAAGCCACACATCTTACAAATGATCTGATTTTCAGTCTATGCTTTTTTTTCTTTACTTTTTTTTTTTTTTTAAGCAGCCCACTCGTGGCATATGGAAGTTCCCAGGCTAGGGGTCGAATCAGAGCTACAGCTGCCAGCCCACACCGCAGTCACAGCAACAAAGGATCTGAGTTGCATTTGCAACCTACACCACAGCTCATGGCAACGTGAAATCCTTAACACAATGAGCAAGGCCAGGGATCGAACCTGCATCCTCATGGATACTGGTCAGATTTGCTTCCATTTTGCCACAATGGGAACTCCTCGTATTTTTTTTCTTTGGAACAATATTTGAATTATGCCTCATTCACATATCTATAATAATAGGCATTCTTAAAGTTAATATTGAACAACTGTAAGGAGTTTCTGTTGTGGCTCAGTGGGTTACGGACCCTATATAGTAGCTGTGAGGATGCAGATTCAATCCCTGGTCTTGCTCAGTGGGTTAAGGATCCAGTGTTGCTGCAATCTGTAGTAAGTGTCACAGATGTGGCTTAGATCGGGTGTTGCTGTGACTGTGGTATAGTCTGGCAGCTGCAACTTGGATTCAACCCCTAACTTGAGAACTTCTATATGCTGCAGGTATGGCCATAAAAAGGAAAAAAAGCTGTAAGATGCTAGAGAAGTCGTAGGGTAAGTTTGGTCCAGCAAAAAATGGTACTGTGCAGAAGTATACTCTTCTCAACTTCACAGTATTTTTTCCCAATAAGATATCCTTCATGTTTAAGAAACTACTCCTTTCAAAGTAAAATATCCTGTTAGAAGTTATTGCTATCCATACTTTAATGTGACTAAATCCGATAGGCTAATACACATTGCTTAATTCTTAAAACTTTCCAGTAGACAGCCAGAGGGAAAAGTTGTCTGGTTTAGGAGAAGATAGTATTGGTTGAGGAGTACAGAGGCATGCCTATTTTTACCTTATTTTTTGAAAACTGATCATCCTTATATGCTATACATGGCCTCAAGGCTTGACAGCACCTGGGAATAAGTAAAGATTTACGGACACAGAACAGTCTTTTATTTTATACATTATTCTAGCAGCTGTTATGTTGGTTTTACTCTTTACCAGAATTTGAAGAACTTAAAAAGTTCAGGTGCTACATTTCCTAACTATCAATTACAAACTACCATCTTCAATTGATTCCATTTTGTTAAGCATTGTTTACCACTTAAGAGTTCATTCTCAAAGGCAAATTCTCCTAAAAGGAGGAACACAAAGTCTTTAATAGTGTAAAGTACCTAACTGATTATGTTACTCCTCCCATGACTTATCTGATCCTGCTATTCCTCTGTTTAAAATCTTTCAGTGACTTTCCCTGTTCTTGATGGGCTCCATATTCAGGGGCTAGAATAAGACTCGTAGAGTTTGTAAAGACATATGTGCCCTGCTCACGATCCATTGCTTGAATAACACCTCACACTTATCCATATGCTATTTTAAATACTCACGTTTTAAAAGCAGATGCAGAATTCACTTAAAAAATTCCTGAATGTTTACTAGCTTATTCTTTCAAATATTTCAAGTTAATAATGATGTTATATCTACCTATATTACATAGATGGTATAATATCTGTGGGTGCCCCCAACTATTAATCTAACATTTAAAAATTGAACTCTAAAATTGGGATTGCCAGTGCCCTGGCGAATAGCATCCTGAATTCTTGGCCTAATCCACGGATTTCTCTAAACCAGCCAGTCTTACATGATGTCTTGCAGAACACCAAGGCATCGTGTTTTCTCAGACAGCAAGCCTTGCGTGGGGAAGTTCTTCTTACTACATTCCCTCAATCTCACGTAGCTAACACCTATACGGTTTTAAAGAATTAGAGCAGAGATAACCATCTTCCCCAGGAAGATCTCCTTTACAACCATTATACGCCACCTAACTAAGGTGGGTGACATTCCTCTCATCTGGTATGCTGCCGCTGAAGTCATGTCCCTGCATTAGATAGGATACTTGTGTGAAACAGTTAGGGAACTTGCTTCTTTGGCAAGTGTCAGATAAGCAAAGATCTGGTATTCTAACTTCTGAAAAAGTCTAGACCCGAGAACTTCCACATACTGTTTCCTTCCCAAGTTCCTAGGACAGACCATGAAAGGAAATTTAAATTACCGTGGCTTTAACTATGCCTTCAGGAGACAATATCTCTCCCATAACCTACAACTTTTGGTGTGTAATATAATAATATCAAGTCTGAGAGGAGGGCAGGCTGTCACTAAGATAGACAGGAGGCTTGTGGGACCTCAGTCAACCCAGACCCCTCCAGGCAGACACCATCTCCTCATCTCCTTCAAGGAAGCTATGCATTGAATTCCCTTGGCCCTGTAGTTTTTTCCTTTTCTGTATAAGAGGTCAGATATCTCTCAGTTTATTTATCCCTGCACACACCAAGGCAATTTGCTAACCATTAAAAAATAGAGAAGAGAAATAAATTATTATTGATTTTTTATGGTGGGTAGCTTTTGTGACTTTTCATCCTAAGATAATTTCTATTTCACTTTAGGAGGTAAGTGGGAACAGGGAGCTAATCTTACCTCTTTAAAACAGCACTTTATTCCTCTGAAAAAGTTTAGTGGCATGTGGGGATTGCATGCCTCTTATCTTGACAAATGTTCCCATCCAAGTCCTTCTAGAATAAATAAGAATAGATAGAAGAAGCAAAAGAGAGTATATTTTTAGCTTATGTGAGGGACCTTCTATTTTTTTTTTTGTTGGCCACCTTTAAAAGGTCTGCATCATGGAGATAAAAGCATTTGAAATCCAAATGACAGCATTTATTCAGATCTTAGCTCCTCAAGACTGGGAACAGAGTTGCAAGAGATTTAACAGATACAGGATGGCATATTTTGGTCAAAACTAAGTCAATGCAAACTTCAGAAAATCATGTGCAGACGATATGAGACTTTCAAAATGGAAATATGACTTTTCTAGTTACAACCATCATTGCTCTCTTATTGGTTCAATATATGTGGTCAAGAGTCACAAATTTTGAGTCGGAGGCTAGGTGTTTCCTCTATACCATTTGGAATAGCAGAAGTAACTTTCTGAGACTTTTGCCTGCAAAAACGGGGCTACTTAGATTTTCTATAACACAGACAGGTGATGAGGAGTAAAGTAATATGTATGACAAGATTTTGTAACCTGTAAAATAAGATTTTTTTTCCTGATCATTATCCAGGTCAATTTTCTTCCTGTTATGTCTTGCTAATGTCAATCATCAGAGGCATGAGTGGAGAAAGTAAGCACTTCTTAGGTCCTACCAGGATACAGAGCAATAATATGTCCTTATTGCCATCCCATTGCTCCCTTCCCCCAGCCAGTTTCTGTGACCTGAGTAAAGGCTGGGGCCATTTCTTATTCCTTGGTATCCACGTATTTTGAGAGTCTAGAATATAATTTAACCAGTTGACACAGACTCATGAACTGGTCTACCAGAAGTCTACATGAGATATTTTGGCCTCTTCTGTACAACAGACTACTCAATGACCTAAAAATAACTGTTCCTTATACAGCTCTTCTCAGCCTTTTTCACTGCATAATGCTGTGAAGTGGTTAACATAGGTAGGAATTTTTTTTTTTTTTTTGGCTTTTTAGGTTGCACCCAAAGCACATGGAAGTTCCCAGGCTAGGGGTCAAACTGGAGCTGCAACTGCTGGCCTCTACCATAGCCACAGCAACTAAGGATCTGACCCATGTCTGCAACCTACACTGCAGCTCCCAGCAACGCCAGATACCTTAACCCACTGAGTGGGGCCAGGAATCAAACCCACATTCTCATGGATACTAGTTGCATTCCTTACCACTGAGCCACAAAGGGAACTCCTAAAGTAGGTAGGATTTAAGTGGTCACATTACATAGGAGAAGTCTGAGGCTTATGAAATCTAAAGGACTTGGCAAAGTCACATAGTTTACATCAGCATAACTGAGCCTAGAGTAGGTATCTTCTGCTTCTGGCTTTAGAGGTTTATTATTTTATTTTATTTTATTTTATTTTATTTTATTTTATTTTACTTTAATGCCAGACTCTACAGGATGCTGTTAACAAAAACAATGTTAAAGCATGTATATTCAGGGTTGGTAATAATGTGAAAATCTTAAACAATGTCTATGTGCTCTTTATTGAAGATCCATGGATTAATGTGTACATATACAGAAAACCACAATTTTTCTTTTTTAATCCTTCTCTTTGGAAGTTGACACTAAAAAATAGAGTCATAATTTATCTAAGTGGGTAAGAAAAGAGAATGATGAAGGAGTGAGTGCAGACATGAATATTTTCCTTTACTCTGTGGCCAGGCTTATTTTTAAAGCTTCTGCCTGGTTCCTTTGTTTAAAAAGGTGTTTGATCTCAGATTTCAGCCAGCTGGGCCATCTGTCCATGTTTCTCCAAATCTAGAACTCTGGACTGACATCTGATGTTATACTTTAACGTCTACTTGCAAAAGCCTGATATTGACTCATGGTTACATTGCTTTAGTATTTATTGACTCCTCACATCTGAATGCTTTAACTTTTAAAATCATTTCTATGTATGAGATTACATTAAGTTCCTACTTCCAGTTTCTCTTCTCTCAGAATCTTTGTAGCTACTCTGTCTCTAGTGTCACACAATTCTATTTTGGGGTAAGATTATATCATTCATTCTTGGGGTTAATTCCTTCCTGTCTTCTTCCGAATTTGCTTTTTTTCTCTTCTTTGACTCCTTTCTACTACTTTTTCTAATTTCTATAATATAGCTTTCCAATCTTAATGTCCATTGACACAGAGATGGATAAAGAAGATTTGGTACATTTATACAATGGAATATTATTTAGTCATAAAAAAAGAATGAAATGCCATTTGCAGCAAAATGGATGGACCTAGAGATTATCATATTAAGTGAAGTGAATCAAAAAGAGATAGACAGATATCCTATGATATCACTTATACATGTAATTTTAAAAAGACAAAAATGAGCTTATTTACAAAACAGAAATAGACCTGCTATCACAGAGAAGAAATTATGGTTACCAAAGGAGAAAAAGGGGGAATAAATTAGGAATTTTGGATTAACACATACATACATATGTAGTGTAGATAACTGACAAGAACCTGCTACATAGCACAGGGAAGTATAGTTAATATTTTTAATAATCTATAAGGGAAAATAATCTGAAATTCTTATTCTATATAACTGAATCACTTTGCTGTACACCAAACTAACACAACATTATAAATCAACCACACTTCAAATAAAAATTAACAAAATAGGAGTTTTTGCTGTGGTGCAATGGAGTTGATAGTGTCACTGCAGTGCCAGGACGCACGTTTGATCCCCGGCCCAGCACAGCGATGAAAGGCTGTGGTATGGCCGTGGCTGTTGTGTAGGTCACAGCTGTGACTTGGGCGGGAACGCCATATGCTGTGGGGTGGCCAAAAAAAGAAAAATAAATAATAAAATATAATACAGCTTCCTTCTTACTCCAAATTTAATTTGTGTATATTCACAGTGGATACATCCATGATTTTATTATACCACAACTTTTATTCTACTTTTTTTCTTATGAGGAGCGAACACTCAAAGACAGTCAGTTATGAGCTCGTGGTCAGGCAGAGATACATGACAGCTAGCAATACTGAGCTGGGTGATCTCTTTTTCATTTCTTCTTCAGTTTTCTTTTCACTCCTTTTGACTTTTGCTCTGAGGAAGGCCGGGATTTTTCTCTTTGAAGTCTTCTGAGTCCTATAATCCAAGTGCAGACTGCTTCTTCCATCTCCCCTTCCTACCACCTCCATTTTTGGTTGATGTCCTGCACTTCTGTAGAATCCCACTGAATTCTGCTTGCCTCCAATTTTCTTTATCAAGCACAGACCATTACTTATGGGTCCTTGAGGAATTCATGTATTCTTTAGGCATGGAGATGTAATAGACTATGCTAACAGCAACCAGAGGTTAGGGAGATTTTCCAAGGCAGTTGGCCATTTCAAATAGCCTATTCTGTTTTCTCCAAAAGTATACTTGTCAGACTATGTGTTCTGGTTTGGGGCTAGAAAATATATTTAGTCCAGCTAAGCTTTAATTCTGCCCAGACAGACCAGGTTTGTATAACCTTAGTAATGATAATAAATCAGCAGCTGTAGAAACATTCATTCCTAAGCTTCAAAGGACAAACAGCTGAGTTTTCTAGGTCTTGAGGGATCACTGGAATAAGTCACATGCTGCCTAAGAAATTTTCTCTTTGAAGATGGTGGCCTAGTAGGATAAATACAAAAATCCTGGTATGATCCTTATGAACATTCTTTCTTATGAAGCCTGTGGCCATAGTCTCAGCAAAGTCAGTGGCTCCCTGCTTTTCTTCATATTAACACTTCATTTTGAACCTGATTGCTCCACTCACCACAGTTGTTCAATATACACATGTATTGAATCCTATGTGCCAAGTCCTATGCTAGTTTGGAATATAAATGTGAGTCAAACCCAGCCTCTTCTCTCCAAAGAGGCCTGTGATCTAGTTGGGGGAATGTATACATAGACAGAGTTCCAAAAAGGGGTGATAAATGACATGCTATAAGAGCTTATGAATGTGGCATCCTAGCAGAAGGGGCCCCCAACTTTGTATGGTACAGCGAAGTGGGAGAATTTGATCATGTATTCATACTGTCATTACCTTATATCTCCTGCCTAAATGAGTTAATCAAATAGGTGCTACACTGCAGACAACCACATCCATTCTCTTCACTCCTAATGCTATGCCTTCTCCTTACCTGCATGAACTTTCCACTTTCCCCATTTTTATACAACTGAACCTTGTGTTTTTTTTTTTTTTTTTTGACTGTTCCCATAACAGGTGGAAGTTCCCAGGCCAGGGCTTGAACCTACATCGCAGAAGTGGCCTGAGCCTCAGCAGTGACAATGCCAGATACTTAACTTCCTGTACCACCAGGGAACTCACCTCAACTAAGCCATTTTTTTCTTTTTTTCTTCTTTTTGTGGCCATGCCTGTAGCATATGGAAGGTCCCGGGCTATTGGTCCAAGTCAGAGCTGCAGCTTCTGGCCTAAACCACAGCCACAGCAACACAGGATCCAAGCTGCATTTGAAAACTACATCACAGCTTGTGATGAACATCGGATCCTTAACCCACTGAGCTAGGCCAGGGATTGAACCTGCATCCTCAAGGACACTATGTTGGGTTCTCAACCCGCTGAGCTACAACAGGAACTGCACCCAAGTAATTTTTAAAAGACTCAGCTGGAGGGTCACTCATGTATGAAAATATTCTGATTACACTCCCTACAAAGTGAGATTAGCTCCTTTTGCTTAACACGTTCTCTCTAAAACATTAATATTGGTAATAATAATATTAAATTATTTGTACAATATGCTAGGCATTTTGCCAAGCTCTTTCTGTTCATTATCATAATAACCCTAAGGAAAAATAAATGAGCTAGTTGTTAGCAAGTCACTGCATTCTACTCTTTTTTTTTTCCCTTTTCTTTTTGTAGCCATACCTTTGGCATATGGAAGTTTCCTGGCTAGGGGTTGAATTGGATCTGCAGCACTGGCCTATGCCACAGCCAAAATAATGTGGGATCCAAGCTGCCTCCTCTCCATAAAATTTTATTTTTGGATTGTTTTCCATCCTGCTTTCAACTTCATTTTTTGAGAAGAAAGGGTTACAAATAAACTTTACTTAGTTTATCACATCTATTGCATACTAAGTTAAACTTACAAACATTTTTTAAATTGGATATTGATCTGAAAGAACAAATAATTGGAACAGAAATTAATCCCAAAGGATACAATCATAATTGTGAATTACTCTTTTGCTTCTCTTTACATACATCACTTACATACATCTATAAATAAAACGTTTAGTTTTATGTTAACAAAATTTATATAAATGGAATAATATATGTTTTGCTTTGCTGTTTCTCAAATGATGCTTTTGAGATCATGCTGATGCATGTAGCTTTAGTCTGTTGATTTTCATTGCTATATATCACATTACGTGAAGAGAACCATAATGTATTTATCCATTTGAATTTGAATAGACTTCTGAGTTCCTTTTATCATCTCCCATGCATTTACTTAGTTTGCTGCTATGAATAATGCTACAGTGATATTTGTTTACAAATCTAGGTGCATATGCACAGCGATTTGCCTAAGGTTGTACCTGGAAGTATGCGGCTGGGGGCTAGTTTACATGAATGTTAAAACTTAATAAATTACATCAAATAGTTTTCCAAAATGGTTGTCCAGGTTATACTCTTACAAGCAACATATGTATTCTTTTTTTTTTTTTTGGCCACGCCTGCAGCATGTGGAATTCCACAGGTCAGAGATAGAACCTAGGTGCCACAGCAGGGACTTGAGCCACAGCAGTGACAGCTTGGGATCCTTGGCAGGCTGGACCACCAGGGTACTCCACATGTTTTCTTTTTCTCCTTGCCAATAGTTGCCAATGCTTGGAATTTGATGATTTATTAATTCTTGCTAATCTTTAGGGTAGGAAATACTATTTGATTGTGGTTTTAACTTATATTTCCTTGACTATTATTGAGCCTGGGCATCTTTTAATATGCATATTAACCATTTATCAGACAAAATAAGTCGTCCTTTGTTTCTGTGATAGTTTCTTTTGTTGTGTAGAAACTTTTTTTTTGTCTTTTGAGGGCCACACTCACAGCATATGGAGGTTCCCAAGCTAGGAGTCAAATTGGAGCTGTAGCTGCCAGCCTGAGCCACAGGCACAGCAAAGCCAGATCTGAGCCCTACAGCACAGCTCAAGGCAACGCCAGATCCTTAACCCACTGAGTGAGGCCAGGGATCGAACCTGAGTCCTCATGGATGCTAGTCAGGTTCATTAATCCTTGAGCCACGATGGGAACTCCTGGTGTGCAGAAACTTTTTAGTTTGATAGAGCACTATTTATTTATTTTTGCTTTTGTTGCTTGTGCATTTGGTGGCATATCCAAAAAGTCATTGCTAAGACCAATGCCAAGATGATTTATTTCTGTGTTTCTTCTAGGAGCTGTATGGTTTCAGGCCTTACATTTAAGTTTTCAATCCATCTTGAGTTAATTTTTGTGAGTGGTGTAAAATAGAGATCCAGGCTGATTCATTTGCTTGTGACTATCCAGTTATGGAGCATAGCTGTAGACCGAGTTACGTGCCCAGAAGCTCCATGAACTGAGCTCTGAGGCTGGCTGGGGTCACTGTTTGGGCTTCCTGCTCAGGCAGGACAAAAGGTTAGACTTCACAGCTGAGCCTGCATAAAAATAATTCGGATTAGGATTCATTTGATCTCCTAACATGGCAAATTTTTGCAGTTTTCCAAGATGGCTTGAAAAGAGTATGTATTCTCCAGTTTTGGCCTTTAATGTTTTAATTTTATAAGTGTTTCAAATGTTCAGATTGTGCTATTTGAATCATCTAAATCTTCACCTATTTGTTGTTTGCTTGTTTAATTAATTCCTTGGAGAAGGGTCAGACATCTACGACAGAGTAACTTGTACTGTACCAATTTCCTGCTGAAAACAACACTAAAATGCTGGAGAGATAATGACAGTCATACGAAATCATCAGAGAGCACCCCGAACAGAAGGGTAAAACTTGGAATGAAAGAAAAAGTATTCAGGTAAGTCCTCCCCTCCTTCTCGCTCCGGGCAGTAGAATTTGCCGCCACCCCACATAGAATTTTTAGAATTGTTTTCTCCCCACCTCATACAGAATTTGCTGATTCCTGATGTGAAGCGTCAATCCTGAAAAGAGAGTTGTCCCCTAGAGCTTTCAGCCATTACCACTGAGCTGAGGGATAACAATTTAGTCATCCAGGAGTTAAGGGGCCAATATTACTGAAGGAGAAAAGAATTAAAAAAAAAAATGAACCTAAAATTTTGAGTGCAGTTTTCCCTGTGTCTGTGCTGGATTCCTATGTGGCAAACGTGTGGAATGGAGACTGAGAAGCCCAGCTGGACACATTGGCTAAAGCAGAGATTTTGGCAGTGTTGGGAAGTGAAAAATAAAATCTCTCACATTTAGAAAGGCTTTATCCAACTTAACATCATGATCTTATGGCCCAGTCATTTCTTCACATAAATTGGTGATTTCACTCTTTTCCACTAAAACTCTGATTCATTTGAATTTTATCCTGGCATAAGGTCTAAGACAGGCTATATTTTAGGCCATATGGTTTGTCTCCCAAATAATTATTCAACAATCAACTCTCTTCTACTGGTTGGTGATGTTGCTTTTACACATACAAAACTGAGGTCTTGAAATAAGTAAGATCAAAATCAGAGTCAGGTATTTTGTTCTCAAACCAGTCCCTCCTCAAACGTTCCCATTTTAATGAATGCTATCATTACTTACCCCTTACCTTACATCAAAGCCTTAGTCTCATCTTTTATTCCTCCTTCCTCTGCAAGAGCATTCCCCGTAACTATACGCTGGACCCCAGCCCAGAAGAAGCAGACAAAAACACTCATCTCCCAGTTTTTCAAGGAAGGGGTTTAACTGTACGCTTTCCTAGGCGCTCACTGAAGATCCAGCTTCTATTTGACCTACGTCTTGGTGCTGACTCTGAGTCTCCCCTTTGAGATGCTGACAGGTCACACCCTCAACCACGAGGAGCCACTAAGACGAAAGACAATAGCAAGGAGGATCTCTAAGTTTGGAGAGGTAACCAGTTGTTTGGGCCGGGCTGATTGACCAGCTTCATCTCCTACAGGAAATTAGTTTATCAAGACTCAGAAAGGTGGCTTTTTACCTCAGGCTCAGAAACCAACACAGAGAGTCAAGGAATATGAAGAAACAGAGGAACGCGTTCCAAACAAAAGAACAAGATAAATCTCAAGAAACTGATCTTCATAAAATGGAAATAAGTGATTTACCCAACAGAGAGTTCAAAATATTGGTGATAAACATGTTCACTGAGGTCAGGAGAACAATGCATAAACAGATAGGAAATATTTTTAAAGTACCAAACAGAGGGACTTCTTGCCATGGTATGGTGGGATAAGAATCTGATTGTTGTGGCTTGGGTTGCTGGGGAGGTGTAGATTCAATCTCTTGCCTGGCACTGTCGGTAGAAGGATCCGGCCTTGGTGCAGCTGTGGTTCGGGTCACAGCCCTGGCTTGGATTAAGCCTCTGGCCCAGGAACTTCCATATGTTGTGGGTGTGGCCATAAAAAATAAATAAAATTGGATTTCCTGTCGTGGCTAAGTGGTTGACGAACCCGACTAGTATCTATGAGGGCACATGTTTGATCCCTGGCCTCGCTCGGTGAGTTAAGGACCTGGCGTTGCCATGAGCTGTGGTGTAGATCACAGATGCGTATGTGTTTAGCAAGCAAGAATGACTGGAAAAAATGAAAGCTATTAGTTTTTTCTTTTTTGTCTTTTTGCCTTATCTAGAGCCACACGTGCAGCATATGGAGGTTCCCAGGATAGGGGTCTAACAGGAGCTGTAGCTGCTGGCCTTCGCCACAGCCACAGCAACGTGGGATCCTAGCCACAGCTGCAACCTACACCACAGCTCACGGCAATGCCGGATCCTTAACCCACTGAGCAAGGCTAGGGATCTTACCCGCAACCTCATGGTTCCTAACTGGACCTGTAAATCACTGAGCCACGATGGGAACTCCCGATAGCTATTAGTTTTGTAGTAGCATCTTATTGATTTCGAGATATTGCCTAGGGTTTAATATACTTAAACAATGTTGAACAGTCAGAATGACCATCAACAAAAAAATCTACAAACAATAAATTCCGGAAAGGGTGTGGAGAAAAGGAAACCCTATTACACTGTTGATGGGAACTGATGCAACTACTGTGGAAAACAGTATGGAGATTCCTTGGAAAACTAAAGATAGAATTACCATTTGATCCAGCAATCCCACTCCTGGGCATCTATCCAGAGAAAACCATGACTCAAAAAGACGCATGTACTCCAGTGTTCATTGCAGCACTATATGCAATAGCCAATACATAGAAACAACCTAAATGTCCATCAACAGAGGAATGATAAAGAATATATGGTAGATATACACAATGGAATATTACTCAGTCATTAAAAGGAAAGAAATAATGGCATTTGCAGCAACGTGGATGGACCTAGAAATTATCATGCTAAGTGAAGTTAGTCAAACAGTGAGACACCCACATCATATGCTATCACTTACATATGGAATCTAAAAAAAAAGGGCACAATGAACTTCTTTGCATAGCAGATACTGACTCACAGACTTTGAAAAACTTATGGTTTCCAAAGGATTCAGGCTAGGGGGTGGAGATGGGCTGGGGGGTTTGGGATGGAAATGCTATAAAATCAGGTTATGATGATCATTGTACAACTATAAATGTAGTAAAATTCATTGAGTAATTTAAAAAAAAGTGTTGTTGAATTTGTCATGACAAATGTCATTATACAGAACATTTTAGAGTTTAGTCATACGAAAGCTTTTAGAATTTAGTCATTCTTTCTTAGATAACTCTGTCATGTGTCTGATATTATTACACTGCCATAGTGTTAAGCATTCATTTTCAGAACTCCCCATCTCTTCTGAGTCATTTCCACTTTCAAAAAGCTGGACTATCTGACCCTACCTACCTTTTCTTTCACTCGTATACATACAATCTTTTTTCTTAAGGAGTATCACTAAGAATTCCCCTCTTTCAGCTTAAACCCTGCCTATCTAGAAATCAACAAAATGTGTTGCAAAAATAGTATGTTTAAAACGAGGGGTGTATTATTATAAAGCTAACAATTAAAAAACAATGATCCCCTGCCCAGAGCAGTGGGCTAAAGGATCCAGCATTGCCACAGCTGTGGTATAGGTCACAGCTACGGCTGAGATTCAGTCCCTGAACTAGGAACTTCCAAACGCTATGGGTGTGGCCATTAAAAAAAAAAAGCCTGTGAAAACTTTAAGTCCATAGTAATGTTCTACAAATGCCTAACTGCACTGGTTCTAGAATAGAATCCTACCGTATAATTTAGTCAAATAAAATAATCTCTCTGGGAAACCATGGGGGGAGGAGGGATGAATTATGATGGGCATAACATATGCACACTCCTGTATAAAACAGAAAATTAGCAAGAACCTACTGCACAGCACAGGGAAATCTACTAGTTTTTAATAGCCTATATAGGAAAAAATAATGGATAGGTGTGTATGTATAACTGATCCATTTTGCTGTACACCGGAAACTAATACAACATTGTAAGCCAAATATACTACAGTAACATTAAAAAAAGGTAATCTCTCTGAATCTGGTTCCTCTTTTCAAACAATGGCAGGATAATACTATCTGATCTATTAACCTTCCAGAAAGAAGTCTATATAAATGTGAGCTGTGTTATTTTTAGCGGTGTTCTGACTCTCCTCAGATCTTTGGTTTAGTTTAGCTGAAACAGCACTCAGGGCAGACAAAACAACTTGAAAAAAGAAAACTGTACTTCAGTGGAAATTGTTTCTATTGCGTTTGCCAATATATCAAATGATTAGATAAAACAGGACTCCATTTCTCCATAGGCAAGTCGAATCCCTCAAATTAATATTTTATTTGAATGAAGACAAGTGAAAAATTCCTGCTTATCATAAAGAAAACATACAGATCTGCTGTTCGTTTCCATCTTAGAGAATTTAGCATAAAGTCAGGTGGAATGAATTAAGAATGTTAAGATTTTCCAAAACAAATATTACTTATAAAAACGTGACTCTTTTTTAGAATTTTCCCAAGTCTCCAACATGTCACCATCACGAAGATCTCACAGCCTCATCTGAGAAAGTGGAAAGTCTGTTTATTAAATGTTTAAATAAAGGTATGAGGGAAATGTTATGAGAACAGATAGAACTCTTCCCTGGGAATCAGAAGAGGCTTTACACAGAAGGAAGCAAAGAAGCTAGGTCATAATTATTTAAGAATAAAATGTAAAGGCTTTGTCAGATAAAAAGAAGGAAGTGAATCCAGACAGAAGGAACAGCATGGGCTAAAGAAAGGCTACACAGAGAGGTCCAGCAAGAGAGGGAAGGCGAGGAGACAGCTGGGTCTGCTCTGTGTCAGAGGTGCTGTTCAGAGAAGTCTGTTGACTTTAGCCAAGAGGCTGATAAATCACTTTTCTCTCCTGCTACAAATATTTGTCAAAACTGTTCTCTTGTGAAGTATCAGCACACTCGCTGTAAGCCCAGAGCAGGACATCGACATCTTCCTTTAAACTTTTGCAAGTTGATTTCCTCTACTTTTCTTTCTCTTTACACGACCTCATATTCGTTGAGTTAGTAAAGATTAGTCTGTTCTGTGAACAATGATTTGGTAGTCTGTGAAGATGAGAAATGTAGAGGTCCTGAGCAAGAGGAGAATACAGAGAAAGAAAAAGAAAATCCTGCCATCATATCTGGATGCCCTACTAGGTTGGCCTTACATCCTAGAGATTTAATGAACTTAGTGGAAGAAATAGAAAGGAACGCCAGCGTGCCAGGCTAGGGGATGCACACGTTGTGTCTGATTTTCAATCTCAGTTAGTAAAGCCCTTTCAGTGGCCTAGGACTGTGATCCTCCCCGCACCCCGCCGGGCTCATTGCTAACTGTGCCTTCCATCACTCATTACACTCCAGTCAGGCAGGCCTTCTAGCTGGCCCTTAAATGTGTAATGTGTGCTTTCTCTCTGCCCTGAACACTCTTGCCTCATATAGCCTCCCTCACATCCCTCAGTTCTCAGCTCAAAGAAGAATTCCCCGATCACACTCTGCAAAACAAGATCCACCTGACCCTTCCCCGTCACACGCTGACCCCTTCTTCTACGTATTTTTCTTCTCTAGATATTTATTTGCACTTGAAATATCATATACATTTTATTTGCTGTTTTTTATTGTATACGTCTTCCCAGCGGTGTTTAAGAAACTGTAGAAGAAGGCATTAGCCTATCTTGTTCAAGTAAAGAGTCTAGAAGGGTTGACATTTAGTAGTTGGTTAATACATCTTGAATAATGGAAAACCCTTTGTATTGACATGATTAGCAATATTTTACTGATGATTAGCCTGATTTTCAGACAAGTAAAATAATTTGCCCGATGTTCCATGACTCGTAAGTCATCTGTATTTGAGTATACAACGTCTCCTAAATCCGTGATTTTTCCATTGCACCAAATTTTATTCCCTAAAAGGATGCTTTCCATGAGACATATCTTCAGCTATAACTGACATAATAATACAGACTATATTTGTCAGTGTTCCAAAATGTAGAAACAAAATTCACGGCAATTGGCTTGAGTAAAAATGGACTTACAAATAGTTACAAATAGTTCACAGAATGATTGGCAGAGCTGAAGAAAGAGACTTGAGCTGAGCTTCCAAAAATGACTATCAATCCACACCAAAGAACTGGCCCCCCGACGAGCAGCTGCTACCCCTCCACTTTCAAGGAACTGCAGAAGCATGAAATTAGTTGCCATGACTTCTGGATTCAGAGTAAGTTTGCCTCTCATGAACAGAAAGCTGCTAAATCAGGAAAATCACACTAAGCGTCCTGGAATCAGAGTTCTACCACCAGTACCATGATCCTTGCCAGCAATATAACTGCCCTGTATCCTGTCTCTCTCTACATAACTCTATTCTGTATCAAAGACTCATACAAATCCATCTGATTGGTGGAATTCAAATCACATTCAGAAACTTTGCTGCAGATGTTATTGAGGAACATGGTTCTTTAGATTCTAAGTTAGCAAGACTGAAAGTTGTAAGGGGATCAGGACTTTTGTTGACATATTATTATTGGGTAAGTAATATTTATGAAGCATGTACTGTGTGGCAGGTACTGCCGTATATAGTTCCCTATGGATTTTTGTCATTCCCCCTAAAAATCTGGCAACTGGGATTCCATCATTGAAAAAAAAGGGGGGTGATAGAAAGCTTAATGATATGGTACCACAGAAGTTTAATGTGCAAAAAGTACCAGTAATTTAGCCTAGAAATGGGGCATATCTAAAAAGTAGCTGTGACTATACTTTCAGTATCATAGAATTGTTTGGAATCAAATACATGGGGAACCCGTAAAGTTTTTAAAGAGTTGAGTTGGTAAAAGTGCTGCCAAACTAGACTAAAACCAGACTGATACTGTTTAATATGTAGAGAACCTCCATGTTCCCAAATTTCTATGGGTGGAAAGAAGGCAGAGAAATCTGCTCAGTGACAGAGGGTAGATTTACCCATACCTTCTTCAGAAACAGCCAAGGAGCATGATGAAAAAGGAAAACAAATAAAAAAGAGAGTGACCCAATCAAACACAATTTGAAGAAACACTGTAAATCAATCACTAAATAAAATAAAATAAAATAGGAAAGGTGGGGATGGGGGGGAAGCTTTCAGACTGGGCCCAAGAGCAGTGGAAAATAATGACCTAGTATAGAATAAAGCAACTTTTCTGCCCTCTGTAGAGAGGGACTTGACCATATTTGCTCAACATAAATTCAGAATTTCTCCCAACCTGTGATTACCATGAGCTTTTCATTCTTTGTCTTTCCAAATATTTATTTGTTTCCAAATATTTATTATATGTGTCATGTCCATACCCCATTATATATTGATATGTATGGAGGGAGGATCATCTTGTAAATGTATAGACCTATAGAATAAGATAATCCTTATCTGAACATGAAGTAGATCAGGAGATTCTGAACCTCATGCGCAAGGCCAAAATTGAATAACGTTTAAGTGTCTTGGGATGGAGTGAGGATACTTTTTATGTGACAGGAATATTAAATATGAATGAAAAGTGTAATGTGATCATTTAGATTGTTTTATAGCAAGTATTCACTCCCTTCTCCTTCCACTACTTCCCAGCATGGCTTCCTAGCATGGCTTTCACCACATGACTTTCTGACATTTTTTTTTTTCCTTTTTGGGTGCCCCACGGCATATGGAGGTCCTTGGACAGGAATCAGATCCTAGCCACAGTGCGACCTCTACTCTACAGCTGTAGCAACACTGGATCCTTTAACCCAGTGTGCTGGGCCAGGGATCGAACCTGCTTAATGGCACTGCAGAGACTCCACACATCCTATTGCACCACAGCAGGAACTCTGGCATGTGACATTTTGGCCAATATGATGACAGTGGATGAGACATTAGGAAAGTCTTGAAGTATGCTTGTAAAATGGATCTTACCATTTTTCACTTCTGCCACATCCATGAGAAGAACATGATATGGATTACCTACTAGCTGAGAAGAATAGGAAGGTGCTCTGTGGAGAAGACCTAGACATTGCATGCAACCTGAGAACAAGCCCAACTGTGCCAGGTGTAGACCAGAGGAATTTCAGCAATTCTCCTGGCACCCAGGTTGGAGTAAGTACAGACACACCTTGGAGATATGGTGGATTTCGGTTGCAGACCACCACTGTAAGGCAAATATCATGATAAAGGGACTCACACAAATTTTTTGGTTTCCAAGTTCATAAAGTTATATTATGCCACATTAAAATCTACTAATTGTGCAATTTACTATGTCTAAAAATGTATATACCTTAATTTTAAAATATTTTATTGCTAAAAATGCTAGCCATCATCTGAGCCTTCAGTAAGTTGTAGCAACAACATCAAGGGTCAATGATCACAAATCATTATAACGAACATAATAACGAAACAGTTTGAAATATTCTAAGAATTAATAGAATGTGACCCACAGAACTGCCAAAACGAAGCGAGAAAATGCTGTTGGAAAAATGGCTCTGACAGACTTCCTTGACACAGGGTTGCTGCAAACCTCCAATTTGTAAAAATTGCAATAACAGTGAAGTGCACTAAAGAACAATAAAACAAATTATGCCTGCAATTATTGTAAGTAATTGAGTTTCAAGTATTGAAGTGGTTTGTTAATGAAGCAAAAGTTAATTGATATAGAAATAAATGGGTATTTTAAATGTTCTGGAGAACTGCCCCCATGGTTCAAGAAAAAAGGAACTTAAATTGATAATCAGAGGTTGCTTGAAACACACAAACGAAATCTAAACAAAGAGAGGTTGTGAATTTTCTATAACATTTCCACCCGCCAGAACACATTTTTGTCAGTGACAATGTTATCACCAGTAGGGGCTTCTAGTTTCAAAGAATAGAAATCAACTTTGGCAAAGTTAAAGAGATTCAAAGGGAATGTATCAAAAGTACTATATGGTTTACAGCATTGAAAACAGAGCTGTGTATTCAAGCTTTGAAAAGTTCAGAACCAGGAAAGAGTCACAGATCCTAGGAGCAGGAATTCACGGGCATTTTTGTGCTCAAAATTCAAATGACATAGTCTGATTAGCCTTGTTTGTTTCACGTGTCCAGCTGCATGAAGGGGAGGAGGGACCACACTATTATGACTGACAGTCCCTTCAGGGACACATGAGATACAGGAAGGACAATGGCTTATCAACAGTCCTCTCACAACTCAATGGTCTAGGTAAATTCTTATTCTCTTATTGTCAACATTTTCCATCAGCATGTTACACAGGGATCTCAATATTAAAATGTAACATCATGTTCCAAATTACACCCAAGTTGTATCAAGTCAGGAGGTGCCTGATTTTTTTTTTTTGGAATGATTTTTTTAATCATATTGCAAGATGACCTATGACTTCATAAATTCATTGTGCATTGAATGTGGTGTCTAGTATTCAAGTAACACTGGATTTTATACTTAGACTCCAGGTTGTCTTTACTTAAGGTTATCCAGTACTGTATCCATTCCTTACAAGCAAGCTTATCAATAGCACTTTACATAAGTGTATCACCCAGTACTTTTCAAGGGTTTAATGGTCAAGAAATGTTTTAATTCTTAGGAAGCCACACTGGAGTTCTGGCTTTCCTTCTTTGATTAGAGTATAGATGGCTACTTTTGAAAAACTCCTTCAAACTCTTTTCCCTGCCCATCTCTGATATTTTTCTTGAAAAACTGTGGCTAGTCTGTAGAAAATGTGAACTGTGTTATCTATTATTTTTTCCTTCCTATTTTCTCAGGCTGTAGGCATTTTTTTTTTTAATATTTTGGGAGCAAGGGTATAAATATCCACCTTGGGCCTCTATGACATTATCCTCACATTAATTAATAGTTCTTTGAAAACATAGTTTGTGAATATGAATTTCAAGAACTTTCTGTCCTTAGAGAAGTGAAGGTGAAATTGAGAAATATCGCCAACCAGACAGGATGATAATTTGGTCATTGCTAAATGACCCAGGTAATAGGCATTTTTCACACTCATGACTCACTGGGGATTAAACATGGTGTGCTTATCTTTATGCCATTGCTTGCCCCATCCAATTCCAAATTAAAACCGATGAACTATAAGCAGTAAGAGATTTATTGTAGTTCCAATTTCAGCTTGTACAGATAATAAGCTCCCTCTCTCTCCTCACTTTGTTTCTCTGACTCTCTTTTCATCTTGAATGTTGATGAATGTGGAGGAAATTTTTATTTTAATGCCCCAAGGTCTTAAAGAGAACCATCTTGGGCAATAGATATACCTGGGTCTTTATGGTAACAATATAGATTTCATCATTGTCATATGCTGGTGGGTGATGAAAAATCATCAAAATGAATCCAGTAGTTTTTTGCTGATAAAGATTATGCTCCTGAGTGGGTTTCTCCCCACTTTGGAGTCATCAGAACTCAGTAAGAAAAAATTACTGATTAAAAGGACAATCTGTCATCTAAAAGAATCAATATGACAGCCCAATATGCCTAAAAATTATTTGGAACAGTCCAGCTCCTGGAATAAATTATTCAGACAAAGAATAACTAATGCAAGAGAGAATTATTGTACACCAAGGCACATCAGCTTGACTGGAACCACTGGGACAACTTTTTCCCAGTGATGTGTGAAAGTGAAATTCAGGTGGCCAATTCACCTCTTCCAGTAAAGCAGACTATCTCACCTATACCTCTTAATTAAACTGTTTCTAAAATCATTTAACTGGGCAGTCAGTGATTTCATCTGCCCACCAAATGACTGTCAAGCATAGTATGTTTCTGATTTAAGCATAGTCTCCCTAGCCTTAATCTTTAGTCATATCAAAGATTCGTTTGTACGTTTTTGACATATATTCACAGCTTTATTCATTGATATGCCAAGATATTCAGCTGGTGCTATTAAGCCGAATATACTATTAAATTCTACAGCTATCTCTTTTTCCCTTTCCTTCCTTCCTTCCTTCCTTCCTTCCTTCCTTCTTTCTTTCTTTCTTTCTTTCTTTCTTTCTTTCTTTCTTTCTTTCTTTCTTTCTTTCCCTCCCTTCCTTCATTTCTCTCTCTCTCTCTTTCTTTGTCTTTTTAGGGCTGAACCCTCTGCATATGCACGTTCCCAGGCTAGCAGTCCAATCGGAGCTGTAGCCACAGGCCTACCCCACAGCCACAGCAACACCACATCTGAGCTGCATCTGTGACCTACACCATAGCTCACAGCAATGCCAGACCCCTCACCCATTGAGTGAGGCTGGGGATCAAACCTGCGTCCTCATGGATACTAGTCAGATTTGTTTCTGCTGAGCCACGACGGGAACTCCCAGCTGTCTTTAACTTAGTCTTTTCCTAGTAGATAAATTACATGAACACATAATATAGAAAAACCTCAACATTTCTCACTGCACCAGTGCTCTTTGCAGCAAACACACTGCTTTATGTTGGTTTCTTTAAATATTTGTGCATCACACGTTCTTAAACCCGCAAACCCCCATAAAAAACCAAGGCACATTCTCCTGTGGTGGACTAGATATCCTAAATAAAATCTTCCATAGAAACAATAACAAGTGCTGGATAACATATAAAATAAATCCTACAAAATGCATCAGTGAGTTGTCATAAAAATAAGAAATTCTCGAAGACCAATAAACAAAGTGAAAGTGTGAATCCAGAGAAACATCAGCAAGTGTTGAAACTGTCTTTCTTTTCGAAAATGTTGTTAAACCCTGGTGACTCCGAATTTTCATTCTGATTGCAATGTGGATGGCAGAATATGTGGCCAGTTGTAACATCACCATTTATGAGAATAATTCATTTTCCTATTGAAATAAAATATAAGTTCTATAAACATTTTTTATATATGTGAACTATAAATTGGGGTCTAATTCAGTATTTTGTGTTATGCTCCTTGATTCTTATTATTCATAAAGTTATATTAGCTTTTAATAATGTGAATACAATCATATCATATCCATATCTGGTATTTGGTAAGACAAGTCTATCCTCATTGCTTTTATTTTTCATAATTTTTCTAGACTATTTTTTGGACTTTTATTCTCCTACATGACAGTCAGGAACATTTTATGCAATTCCAAAATGTCTTGTTGGCATTTTAATTGATAACTGCATTACATGGAAAATTGATTTTCATTACACTAATATGAATGCCTTTCCAGTTGTTCAGGTTCTTGCTTTATAGGTTTAATATTATTTTAACAGTTTTCTTCATATGTGTCTGATAATTTTCTTAATAAATTTATTCTTAAATGAAAATCTTAAATGGGACATTTTTTCATTTTTATCTATAGGAATATCAATTACATTTGGAAATTCCAAATGTCAGCAAGAATGTAGAAATTAAGGAGGGAGCTGAGTGAACTTGTTATGCTGGGGATACCAGTACAGCACTGGTCTAGGCTGAGTTTGGTTTTAGAAGTCCTGGCTATCATTCCAATGACAGGATTAGGTTGTGTACATCAAGGGAGAAGAGTTTGAAGGAAACATGGAGTGCGGTGTTAGAAAACACAGTGGTAAGCAACCTGTTAAAATTTTTACAAGAAGTAGAGGAGACACACAGAAATAGGAGCATACCAAGAAATGACTGTAATACAAAATTAGCAGAAAAAAATTTCAAAGAAACATTTTTTGAGGAAAGAGTGGTCAATTAAGTCAGTTTTTTTGGTGTGTGATCACTAGGTTGACAGAACTCCAGGCTTATGTGAGAGACAGTGTAACAAAGAACATGGGCTTTGCAACCACACGCCCTGAGGTCAACTCCAGGCACCTCTGCTTCCGAGATGTGTGATCTTGGGCAAAGCACGTGCCTTTCTGTGCCTCAATTTATCATCTATATAAAGGAGGTGACAAATTTTAGTGCCTCTTTATGACAAGGTTGGTACATGCATTAAACTAGTTAATACACATAGAGAGGTACTAGCAGAAACTAAACAATAAATATTCTCAATTTTATGTTGTGAATATAAATGAGAAAGTTGTGCATACAAAAGAGCATACTGACTTTAATTATATATATATATATAATTTTATAAAGTATATGTAAGTGTTAATTGAATGTATACAATAGACACAGGAACACACTATTTGCCATCTTGTAACTTCTTTTTAAAAATCTTCTTTTCTCTGTAAAATGGCTCCAACCAATTCTTCCTTACTCTGGTTATTTCACCTCTAGCCTCCAGCACAAACCTGGGAGAAATATTTTTGTATTCTCCAAGAGGAAGACAGTAAGATTAGAGCATTAGGTCACATAAGAACTCAGTCTACGTTAGGCACTCAGGAAAGCGGAGAAGCTGGATGGATCTAGGAGTACGTAAAACTGAAGTCGGTCACTCAGTCAACATAAAGTCACTGTCTGTGTATTAAGCTCATTACTTGGTACAGATGCTATAAAATTAAATGACACATAATCGGTAACCTCGAGGAATTTGAAGTGTAGTTGGGAGACACACTTATAAATCTGTAGTCACAGGACAATGTGCTAATCATAATAAAAGCATGACAGAATATCAAGGGAACCCCACAGAGGAACATTGACTCATGCCAGAAAGTGGGAGAGTTCTCAGTGAGGTTAGGTCTTGAGCTGAGTTTACAATAAAGAGTAGGATTTTATCTAGATAGAGGAAAGTGTTAGAAGACTGGCTTGGACAATGATGGGGCAACTAACAACATGCCAGGTTAGAAACTACAAATTGTGATACCTGGATCAAAGGAGGAGTCATGGGGATGAGACCACAAAGTTAAAAAGAATTCAGAAGGATGAAGAGTCTTGAATACTAGCCTAGAGAGTTGGGAACATTGCAAATTTTAAGCAAGAGAGTGGGGGATCAAATGTATGCTTTAGAGCAGACTGGTGTTTATTTGAAATGAAGAAGAAGGTATCAGACTAGAGGTAAAGAGACTAGAAACAAGGCCACTGCAATTAGCCAGGCCATGTATGATGAGGGCCTGGATGAAGGGCTTGCTATGGCCATGGCAATGATGAGGCAGGAATAGGCTTTGAGGTATCTCACCCAGAGGATTCTGCAGAACTGAGTAACTACTGGGTGTGTGGAATGAGTGAGAAAGAATTGCCAGGATGATTCTGTGATTTTCAGCTTGAGGGACTCCACATAAGGTAAAGCCATCTCCAAGACAGGAATTGGAAGAGAAATTGATCTGGAATTTGAAAATTTCCCTCATAGTTGGCCTTTCTAACACCCCAAAGGTATGGAATTACTAACAACAAGGCAAGGGTAGAAAAATACCAAGTATTATATGGAAGAAATGAGAAGAGGAGGAGGAAAGCAACACTTACAGGCATGGTTGTGAGAAAAAAAATGAGCAAGACTTGTCCTTAGTATGACAGGACGAGGATTTGTTTCTCCCAATTTATTGTCACTATCTCAGGGATAGACTGTCCTAGGAGAAGACAGCTACAGAAAGTCCAGATGGATTCGTGGAATAATCTGGGAATTTCACAAACAGCACTTTAAAAAAATCAACAAAACTCTTTTCTGAATTTCTTCAGAAACAATGCCCCCAAAGTCAATCCTGGAAGGTCACTCTCAAGAGTTCACCACTCACCAATTCCCACGGCCTAACTCTGCTGATTTGCACAGGCTGTTGCCTTGAGCAGATTCATGTGGGGGGCAATTTCCTTTAACCTAGAGTCTGTGGTCAGCACTGGCTTCCCTCCCAGAGTGGGGACAGGAGCAACATGACCAGGACCTGTGCCAAATGCATATTTCCATCTGGGGTCTTGTCTGTACGTGCCTCCAAGGGGTGCTGAATGGCTTGGATTTCCTGCACTGCACATGTCATGCCAAAGCAGAGTTGAGCTGGCACAAAAGGAGGGTTGAGCCATTCTCTTATACTTTTTCCTTCTTCCTTCAGGCATTTGAAAAACAAACAAACAAACAAAACAACAAAGTCTTGCTTTGGAGGTTTAAGATCTGGAAAATTTGGAGAAAGAAAGAAAAGAAATAATTTTTTTTTTTTTTTTTTTGCTTTTTGGGGCCACACCTGTGGCATATGGAGGTTCCCAGGCTAGGGGTCAAATCAATTGGAGCTGTAGCTGCTGGCCTACACCACAGCCACAGCAACACCAGATCTGAGCCACGTCTGCGACCTACACCACAGCTCAAGGCAATGCCAGATCCTTAAACCACTGAACAAGGTCAGGGATTGAACCCGCAACCTCATGGTTCCTAGTCGGATTCGTTTCTGCTGCACCACGACGGCAATTCCTGGAGAAGTAATTCTTAATGAGGAACCTGGTTTAGTGTTTACTTCTTGCTCCCCAAACTCATTTTTCACTAATTACTGAGAGACTTTCCACCTGCTCCAGCTCAGGCAGGGTATGAGATAACCAGTATCAGCACGATACTCTGAGTGTGGGGGTAGCCAACCAGACATGAGGGCTGATGAGTGTTGGCATTTTGTTCTTCACAATGTGTATCTTTAATTCCTTTTCTTCTACTGTATCTCTCATTTTTCTTTTTGTCATATTTTCTTTCCCATCATTCCCTTCTTTCCTTCCTTTCCTCTCTCAACTTTTTTCATAATTTTTACCTCTTCTCCCCTCTATTTATATTTCTTTCTGACATTATTTCCTTGCTTGCTTCGATTCTGATTCCTTCTTCCTTCTCTGCCCATTTTCCCCTTTCTTCTTAACCAGAGTAATTAAAAGTATGGGCTCAAGGCATATTTCTGGGTTTCACTCAAATCTACCACTCCTTTGGTATATGGTCTTGGTTAAATTTCTAAACTTTCTTACATCGCATTTCCCCTATCTGCAATGGAAAGATACTAATCACATCTACTTAAGTTTTGTTCTAAGGGTTAAATGAGATCATGTGAAGTGCTGTGCGCAGACCTGGCAATTAATAAGCATGCTATAACTATAAGATGCTGCTATTAAATTTTAAGCTTCCTCTGGAAACCCAGTTCTATCTCCAGGCATTGTTTATCTCACTGATGTATCTAAGAAGTTCAGTGGTCCCTGGCCACAGCTCCCTCATTATCATTTTGCATACGAACTCTAAAAAATTTTACTCTTTTTCTAGATGAACACTTCCTGAGTCATCTCACTGAAATTTTCCTCTTTTCTATACTACAAAAAGGGCAAACCACAGTATTTTCTTTTCTTATGTCATATTTTTGTGACTTCTGGGCATCACAGGAGCAACACAATGCATATTATAACAACAGGTTTTGATGATGAACATTTTAGTTGGTCATCACATAGTTTAAAGGCCTAAGAAAGCTCATGTTTTGAATTCAGTCCCTGAATTAAATGAAGGGAGCACTTTAGCTCTTATACCATGCTTTTCAGTTTCGCTGGTCACATGAGCCAACTTATCTACTGGCTTTGCTCTGACGATTTTTTTTTTTTTGTCCACATGTTTGGCTTAGGATAATGGGTAGTCAGTTTTTCCTTGAAGGTTAGTTTTTTTTTTTTTCTCTCATATTTAGACTTTTCATTGCATTAAATAAAACCTTTTTCATCTGTGGAAATAAAACTAAAAGTAAAACTACAGAAGAATGTTGTCTTTATACCAAGAATTAAAACTTACAAACTACAGGGTGATATTGGAATAGAAATGGGTATCTTTAGGCAAAATACAGAAACAAAGTTCTAGTACTTCATGAAATTTACTTAAATGATAAAATGGAATTTCAATTAAATAGAAAGAGCAAGGCTTATTCAAAAAATCATATGGCATTGCTTTTAGCCTTATTCGATATCACATATAAAAATAAATTGCAAATATATTGACAACATAAATAAAACTAAAAACAATCTAAGTAAAAAAGTACTAGAATAAAACACAGAAGAATATTAGTAAAATATCCTGATGAAGGGGGCTTTTGCAACTTGCTAAGAAACTTGGATCCATAAAGCAAAATTGACAGATTCAGTTTCATAAAAAGTAAAACATTCCCATTTGCAAAAGAGACCATAAACAAAGGCAGAAAAGTATTTGCAAAAGACATGGTAGCCAGAAAATAAATATAATTTTTATGTAAATGGCATAATCACATTAATGAAAAGACAAACGAAACTATTTGGAAAGGATATGAGCAGTAGGTAAATGTAGATATGGCCAGTGAAAATTTATAAACATGCTCAACTTCACACATGGAAAACAAGTTAAAATGTTAAGATGTCATTTTTACTCCATCAGATCAGTAAACTAAAAAGGACTTATCTAAGACTAGTAAAGATATGGGGCAATTGACATTTTTTATACTGTTC
Source organism: Catagonus wagneri (assembly GCA_004024745.2). Lineage (NCBI taxonomy): Eukaryota > Metazoa > Chordata > Mammalia > Artiodactyla > Tayassuidae > Catagonus > Catagonus wagneri. The sequence goes on from PVHT021183515.1 coordinate 3,039,504, forward strand.
ACAAGTATATGAATTTTTAACATCAGATATGTACTTACTGTTTATCTCAGTGATCATTTCCTTCTTCTAGAAATCCATTCCTACAGAAAATGCTAATACATAAGGATGAAGAACAAGGATGTTTAGGAGTTCCCGTCATGGCGCAGTGGTTAACGAATCCGACTAGAAACCATGAGGTTGCGGGTTCGATCCCTGCCCTTGCTCAGTGGGTTAATGATCCGGCGTTGCCGTGAGCTGTGGTGTAGGTTGCAGACGCAGCTTGGATCCTGCGTTGCTGTGGCTGCGGCCCAGGCCAGTGGCTGCAGCTCTGATTAGACCCCTAGCCTGGGAACCTCCACATGCCGCGGGTGCGGCCATAAAATGACAAAAGGTAAAAAAAAAAAAAAGAAAAGAACAAGGATGTCTATTATTAACAATCCATATGTATGTTGTTAATATAAGTTAAGGTGAACAGCAAAATAGTATAACCTACATTGTGAAATGCACAATAAGTTTAATAACTTCCTATCATCCTACAGATGCAAAATAAAAGAAAAAGAAAAAATACTTCTTTCTTGTGTTGGGAACACTTAGGATTTACTTTCTTTTCAACTTTCCTGTATAGCACACAACAGTGTTGGGTATATTAATCATGCTGTACATTACATCTCCAGTACTTATCTGTTATAACTGAAAGTCTGTACCTTTTGGCCACCTGTAAAAACATTACATTATTATTGACTACATCCCCCACTCTGTACATTTCATCCCCATGACTGACTCATGACTCATTTATTTTGTAACTGAAATTTATTTTCCCTGAAATATTTCACTCATCTCTCACCACCCTCTCTGACAACTACCTGTTTATTCTCTGTACCTATGATATGTTTCTCTGTACCTATGACATGTTTTTTAATGTTTGTTCATTTGTTTTGTTTTCATTCACTTGTTTTGTTTTTTGGATTCCACATAGAAGCGAAATTCTCTTTTTCTGCCTGACTTATTTCACTTAGCATAATACCTTCTAGGTCCACTCATGTTGTTGCAATGCCAAGATTTCATCTTTATAATGGCTGAGTAACATCCCATTGTGTTGTGTGTATGTATATATATACACACATACACACACACACACACACACACACACACACACACACACCACATCTCATCTTTTTTATTTGTTTATCCTTGGGCACTTACACTGCATTCATATCTTGGCTTTTTTTTTTGTCTTTTAAGGGCTTCACACATGGCACGTGGAGGTTCCCAGGCTAGGGGTTGAATCGGAGCTACAACTGCAAACCTACCCCACAATCACAGCGATGCCAAATCTGAGCTGTGTCTGTGACCTACACCACAGCTCTAGGCAATGCTGGATCCTTAACACACTGAGCGAAGCTAGGGATCGAACCTGAGACCTCATGGATACTAGTCAGATTCGTTTCCACTGAGCCACAATGGGAAGTCCTTGGCTATTGTTAAAAATACTGCAGTGAACCTTACGGGTTAATATATATTTTCAAATTAGTGGGTTTTTTTCCCCCCTTTGGAAAAATACCCGAGGTGCAGAATTGCTGGATTGAATGGTGGTTCTATTTTTAATTTTCTGAGGAATTTCCATACTATTTTCAATCATGGCTGCACCAGTTTATATCCCTACCAACAGTGCACAAGTCTTCCCTTTTTTCAACACCTTCATCAAAAATTGCTGTTTGTTACCTTTTTTACAATTACTGTTTTGACAGGTGTGAGGTGATATCTAATGATCTTGATTTGCATCTTCCTGATCATGGATGATGTTGAACACCTTTTCATGTGTCTGTTGGCCATCTGCATGTATTTTTTAGAAAAACACATGAACAGTCTGCATGTCTGTTCAGATACTCTGCCCATTTTTTTATTTTTTTTATGTTGAGTTTAATGTGCTGCAACTGCACACTCTCTGTGAGAGTCTGACAAACATACCGTGTGAGACAGATGATAGCCTTTGTGTGTTTTGAAGTGAGCTGTAACGATTCCCTTTAAATATTTACAAGAAATTTAGATTTCATTGTGTATTTTTCTTAGGAGACCATCCATAGTTTTCATCAGCTCCTTAAGAGAACCTCTTCCTCAAAGTAGTTTAAGATCCTCTGACCCTACCACATTGTAAGCATGATGGAAATAGGAGTCTCAAGATATAATAGACATAGTACCCATACCCGTGAATGTGAATGTTCTATGACCTCATTTCTAGGGAAGAGAATTTGTACAAAGGAGAAAAGGACTTTGAGCGGTTTGGATAGAGATCTGCCTCTCAGCTCCCTGTAGCCCTCTTCCATCTCCTTAGTCTATTGTTCCCATTTTTCTCCATCAGGCAGGTAACCGGAGGTAGACAAAGACCAGCTTTGGAGGGTGAACTCTTTACCCCGAAACCTTATTAAGGACCTGAAAGTCCAAAGATCAGAAAAGTCTCTGAAGCCAACACTGCCCCAGTTCTGTGACTAGAGGTAGGCAGAGCCATGGCAGAGACCGAAGAATATACAATATTCACTTTTCGTTTTCTTTCCCAGAACTGGCATGGCAGAGATAAAAGTCCTGCTATTTCTCATAACATGTCTCTGTGGATCATTAATGTGTTTACAAGCAGATAGTTTTGTATGAATCATTTATTTACCCTTATGATTAAGATGCAGGTGTTTCACTGGAACCATCCACTCTGAGGCCTTTCAAGCACACAGTGATAAAATAGGCATGCACATAGTAGGAATATTCTGTCCAAGGGCCATGAGCAGGTAAGCCTAGCACGTTAAGTAGTGATGAAAAAAGGGGCAAATACAATTGAAAAACACACTTGAAAAATGTATTACATAAAATAATTTACTTCTCATTCAGAATGATCTTCCAGACATACTGGTGAGACAATAACCATGAGTACAGATACAATCTGAAAGTCAAGACAGTTATAATAGGGCAAGACCAATAGAGTTACACGGTTGGATCTTGGAGTTAATTAGAGACAAAGTGTGGAATGGTGTAACAGAAAGGGATGCTGATGAGGAACTCTGGGGATATTGAAAGCAAGACTGTCAGAGAGACCAAAAGGGTACAATTGAGGAAACCTATACATTTAATATAATGAAATCTGTATATACACACTCTGGTGTCTTTATTTTGCAGCCCAGTCTATTGGCTTAAAAGCCACAAAGGTGCCTATGCATGTAACTCATACTAGAGGAATTGGTGCAGTGCCCATGTATGCATGTGTGTGCACTTCAAAGGCAGTAGTTTTAGAAGAATGAGAAGAAAATTACTTCCTGGCCATTCATTAATAATTCGGGTGATATCCTGCACCTCCATTTATAAAATAATATAATAATAAAAATACTGTACAAAACATCATAAATAACATAAACAAGACATTTTCAAGTATTTCATGTGCCTTGAAAAATTTCAGACAGTAGTCCTATCAATTGATATCATTTTTTCCTTTTTTTTCTCTTTTCTCTTTCATTTCATCTCAGAGCATTCAGTTTCTGTTTGTCCTAATGTTTGGGAGGGAATAAACAAAATTCTGCCTTCAAAAGAAAGAAACTTATGAGGGCTTTTCAGTTTGTGAAAAATGTTCCCCCCAAATATAAAATATAATCTTCTCCCCATGCTGGTTTGCAAGGAATAGGCATATAGCCTAGAGCTATTATAGGGAAACAAACAGCCACAGTGAACTAAGGAACCTCATCTGATGGCTAAAGTTCTCAGGAAAAAACAAAATGAGAAGAGCACCTTAATCAAGACAGGAAAAAGGTAGGGGATAAGAAATTAATCTTTAAATTCTGTGCCCTTACTCAGCCAGCATTTTATAGTAAGTAGAGCTGGCGAAGCCCTACCTCTGTTTCTTCATTCGGTTCCAACCTCCAACTCCATGCTAATCTGGTTGCTGATATGATGCACCAAGCATCCAGGCAAAAAAAGGGAGGCCAGCAGCTTGGGGACCCCAAAGTGCTGTTAGTGATAACCAGCCCAAGACAGCATGATGTCATTCAGACCTACGATTTGTCCAACTTGGAGGCTGTCAGTGGTTAAATTAAGCATGAAGTCCCTTGGATGCTTCTCCAGCAAAACTCGTGGACCTTCCTCAGGTTAGTGTTCCTTCCTTAGCCTGTAGGGCAGCTGGTTTAGTTTGCCCTGTTCAATGGCAGAGTGAAAGACTGGGGATCATATGTATGTACACACACTCTAGTTATGAGCACCTAGGGTCTTTCTTATATATTCTTGCAGAAATATATATGTATGTATACATACATACATATATACAGGATGTGTATATATATATGAGTGTGTGCATATAGATATACACACATGCATACACACACCTATGTACACAAAAGAGATCAACCTCATCAAAGCATCCTGAGTGTGGAGAAAGTGCTGGTTAACAGAACACACATGACTGTGGATGTCAGATAGAGTGTGCCAACCATCAACCCACCAACCTGAGGTCACACTGTTGGGAGGAGAGACCTGCAAAACAGTCTGAAAATCCAGACCCACAAGGCCATTATTTGGATCCTTGTTCACATGGCACCCTGAAAGAAATTTGGGGAAATGGGACTGGAATGAGGTCCTGCCCTGATGAACATCAAAATACCAAAACTAAGTCTAGTTTTTGTATGGGAGTGACTCACACATAGCCAGCAGCATGAACACTAGGCTACAATGTGGAGAAAGCACTGGTGCTTAATACAGATCAATATATGGCCTCAGGTTTTCCAGGTGTAGAGTCTTGGCATTCCGGCCCTCCACTACTGAGCAGGAACTAGGCACACTGGGGGACCAGGGAAGGACAGTCTGTAGAACTCTTGGCTCCTTTCTGCTTTTCTGACCCACAGCTGGAAAGGTTGGCCAAATCAAGGTAAAATCGGGATTTGAGGAAGCGGCGATAGGAATCCTTTTCCATCAGGTTGAAAATCTTCTTCTGAGCCTCATCAAAACAGGTGATCGTGGGCTCCAGCATGTTCCGGCTCGTCTCCTCCCTGGTGCAAGAATCCAGGTTTACCTGAAGGGCAGAGGCCAAGGCTCCATTAGACACATCACCCTGTAAGGATGGGAGGCTGCACGTGCTTTGCACCAAATAGGTGTGCATACTCTATACCCCAGGAGTGAACAAAAGAACATTTGACTCCACCCTGGCACATGTGAGAGAGCAGAAAAGGTTCATTTGCTTCCGGGTGGACAGGGCACTATCTTTTGTTCTTTCTCACAAACTGGGGAGATGCATCAGAAAAATTCATGACGGGAGATCATCTATGTCATCTGGATGAAAGTGCTTTTTTCCTTAACAGATTTATTTGGGGCTGTCAAGATTGTAATAACCTGTTTCACTGCTGTATCTTTAACTCATACCATCTAAGGATCTATGCCATGGAATTTCTAGAAAATTTCACTAAGATCCAGACCGTTCTGTGCCATGAAGACCTACCTCTTTGGTTGCCTGGACGGAGATGAACTCATTGTAGATCTTTTTGGCCTTGGGACTTAGTTTAGAGGGTGATTTGATTTTCTTGTACTCTTCACAGCTGATCCAGAAGTCAATGTTTTCCTCACTGTATTCAGACTTCAGGAAAGCTTTGAAAGCTGCCAGCCCACCTGAGACAGAGGAGAAAGAACTGTAGTTTTCATAGCGCTGGCTACCTTTGTGGACACTGCATATCAGATAAAGATGAGGTACTTGAGGGATCAAGGCATCAATTCAAACAATCCTCTTTTCCAATCTTTTTTTTAATGGGGGGGATCACTTGTGGTCAGGTAACCCTATACATGTTTAGTATCTATTGGATCTCTGTTATGCCTAGTGTTTCTTGCTCAAGGTTTGAAATCTCTTTCAAGCAAGTGTTACGCTTCTGAGATGCTCATGCTGTCATCAATTGCCAAAATAAGTTGGGAAAGAGAAACTAAAATTTCTCTTGCAGATTTTTTTTTCTGCAAGAAATCTCAATACTTGGGTATTTATCCTCACTCTTTTTTCATTCGATGAGAGAGATAGCTATCTATATGGCTTGTGTATGAGCTGTCCAGTGTATATCACAAAGCTCTAGGATATGGCAAGATTTTAAATAGACCGATTCTCCTGAGTCTGGAAGTCAGAAGAAGTCCAAGCCTTTCTGCAATTCCTATTAGCTCAAATGTAGTGTTAGATAAAGTGTCTATCCAGTGTGTTTAATCCTCAATACACTGAGTGGGGAGGGCAAGGGCTTGTGTGTGTGTGGAGGGTGTCATACTTACATTCATGACTAATCAGGTTTTCCAGTGATTCAGCCCATTTTTTGACTTCCTCTTGGCTCACCCTAGAAACATTGCCAAGAAAAAGAATAACTTGAATGCTAGGATACAAAGTGGGGGCAAAAACTTCAAGATCCTGAATAAAATGTAGAGATTTTATCTTCCATCATTACGATAAGACTTATTGTTGATTAGGGCAGTCTTTCCACTAGATGTATGGAAATTTCGAATGCAAGTGCGATCTCCATGGAAATGGAGGCCATAGGGATCCAATTCTCACTAGCTTCGCTAGGGACAGAACTTCCTTTTCTCCTCATAGAACATCTCTGTCAGATAGTTAATACTCAGTGGATCTTCCCAGGCCTTTTTTTCTCACCTTTGACAAATCACCACTTTGTCCTTCTTGCTGTGGGAAGAATTATGTTCACAGGAATCAGACTTCTGCAGCAGAAAACCTAACCGATGTTTCATATCTTTTGCACTGCAGAGAAGAGGGGGATAAAAAGAATAATGACAATTAGCTCTCTTTGAAAGACACTCTAATGGTGGAGTTTAACCAGTTCATTACTATTAAAGGGGCAGAGACAGTTTATTTAGGAAATAAGAGTTGAAGTTGGCATAACTCTCAGGAAAATAAGATACTATTTCTTCTGCCTATGACTTCCTACAAAACCTGGACCACAGCCTCCTTTATCAGTAACTGGAATTCTGATCCTTTAGTCTACCTGAAGAGCCTCTTCTATAAACCCGTCATTTTGAGCAATGGAACACTTAGGGATCTTCAACAGAAACACATTGAAAACTTGACTGCTCTCTGAGTAATTTAATTGGAGGGCAAGCAGTGAACTGTGAAATATGGCACCTTGTTGCACGCCACCTGCTGGAGGATGGTTGCTATTTCCACCTGCCTCACTGCTAACAGAGCAATGTAGAAACACCTCAGGATGTAAAGGTCTGTTCAGCTCCTGCCTGAATGCGGTGAGCAATTCAGGTTATGGGATATACAAGGAGATGTGCAGCTTCAGCAGAGAGTAGTGGAAAAAGAAGGGTGCCTGTTCCACTGAACACAAATGCTCAAGCTGAAATCTGAGCTCCTGCAGGTTTGCTTCTGAAGACACTCCTGCTGCCGCTCGCCTTTTTAATATCTGCCCTAGAAGGATATTTACACTCTAGAGGACATGTGAGGCTTAAAAACAATGAGAAGCAAACAAGGGTCATCGCTGAAGCTCGTGATTGTTTAATTAAAGCAGAGCTTCCGTTTATAGCCACTATGTAATAGGTAGCTAGGGTATGGCAGGGCATGTGACTTACTCAAAAAGTAGGACCTTTTGATAAGCTTTTAGCTCAACTTTCTCATTCTTTATTATTTTTTCCTTTTATCTCTTATAAAAGCCAAGACCTAGTTACAAAAGAGAAATGGCATTTTGAAAGAAATAAATGACTAGGTGTTCCTACTTAGAGGAAGGAAAATGAAGCAACAAAGATAAAACGACGTTTAAGAAGGGCTACTGATAGATTAGTGGCTTATTTCCCCACTATTCTCCAGAAAGTTTGAAATCCATAACGTTCTTGGACTTCTCCTAAAACAGTATCTTATATCCCTCACGAGACTCTCTTTCCCACTTCTGCTTTCCTATCTGGTCGAGGGATACAAAATCTTCCTTAGTGATGGCAAGATCTAATCATGAAGACAAAGGAGATTCTAAAACTGTGATGTAAGTATATTGTGATTGGGTTAAGACAGAAATCATTTCATGTTTCCATGCACCAGGTCCAACTGAGATCCAACCAATATTAAGCAATGCAGAGTCATTTCGTGAAGACTTGGAAGTACGCTTAGCAAGTATACTGTGCTTGTCCTTATAACACAATGCAATCGTTGAAATAGAAACCAGCATGACTCCAGTGACCTCTGAAGTAAGAAACCTAGATTTTACCTGCACTCTGCCACCCTCCACGTAAGTATGTGACCTTGAGCAGCTCACATTCTCTCTGGAGCCTCGGGCACCAATGTCAGAATGAAGGTATAGGACAAGATGATTCACAATTCACCAGCAAGGAAAGGGAAGAGCAGTGCACCTGCTGACATTGAGTGTACCTCACCAGGTTAGCCTCTTAGCTCCTTGAGGGTAGAGCTCTAGAGCAATTACTCATCTGTCTCCTGAAATATTTACCAGAATATAACTTTCTCCTGACACTCCTGTATTTTGTATGATTAATTTTATATATGAGGCAACTGAAGCTTGGAGTAATTTGTTCCATTCAGTTCAGGAAATTAATGGTGAAGGTCAGAGCCTCTGTTTTCATAGGTACTCTCAGCCAGACTCTCCTGCTTCATTGTAAAGCAGCTGTGACAGAATGAAAAAGAAGAGCATTTTTTCTATTCCCGCATAATAGGAAGTAAACTTAGGAATGCACAAAAACTGTGCTTTCCAAAATAATTCTAAATTGAAATTTAAGGTGATTTCTGTCTGCAGAGGAGCAAGGCAGAGGATGGTACATCTACAAATCGACTTTTTTACTTTTAACTGTAAGATTAAGTAATATAATATGCACTAGCTTTCTACTGTTTTTAACTAGAGAATATGTGAGCATTCTCTGAAAGCATTTGTGTATACCTTTTTTATAAAAAAATAAAGACATGTAAATAGTTGCATTATCTTTAAGTTCTTTTTTTTAAATGAAGAGACAGAACATTGACAAAACAATGTCTTAAAGATGAGATTTTTTGTTTTTTTACAAAACCCTTAACTGATATGTTGTGATCAATACTTAACCACTGCTCACATATGACATTTCAAGAACTAGGGGCAGAGGTAGAGAGAGAATAGATATATACTTTTGAAACTCTTATTTTATTGCAGCATTTGCTTTTAAGAACATGAGGTGAAAGATACTGCAGCATCACACAGACAGCATAGTGCTTTTCTGGTGATGAAGTCAAAACTTCATTCTGGGGTGCCCTTCTCAAAACGAAATCTAGTATACCATCAGAAAGCCCAGACCCATGATTCTAAGTAGCTCAGTGCGCTCAAATAACAGTAATCACCGGTAGAGGTATTACAGACCGCTGCATAAAGTCCAAGATCCTTATACCACTTCTTAATTTGAACCGGCTTGGCTAGAGGATCTGAACAGTCCTCCAAACCAAGGTCATACACAGCAACACATCAGTTCCAAATTTGGGGGAGAATACTTCCTAAGTCACAATTCCTAGCTAGTCTTGGAGGAAAGCAAGGAGGCTCATGCTTTCCTGACCACATTGTTTCTAACTCTAAACAACCAGGCTAGTAAATAAGATATGCAAAAAACTAAAAAAGTATATCTGAAAGTTTAACACGGTTTAGTGCTTGAAAATCATCTTACCTCCTTAAGCAAGAAGCCGGCAGACCTGCAAGTCCTTTACACATCTTGTGAAGTGAGGGATTCACGTTAGGAAAGAAATGCAGCAGGAGGAGCTGTGGCTTCTGTTTTGAGCTCACTTTGCCTTTTCTCCCGGAAAGCTACTGTCAGAATCCTCTGAGCTTCTCCCTCCCAAGCCTGTAGGGGTCTCTTTTATAGCCCAGCCACGACCACCCAGCCAATCAGAGGGCAGTTCTGCAATACCAGCTCCTCTCAGCCTACTTCTGCCTCTCCAGCCTCTGGAAGAGATAAAGAAGAAAGCACTGACGCAACAATGCAAAGTGAGCAGACAGAAAAATCCTCCTGCAAAGTAGACATGCAGAAAATAAAAACTTGCTGGATGTCTCCATGAATGTCTGAGGTTTTGAATTTCCTGAAAAGGAAAAAAGAAATTTACGATGCTATAAAACATGGGGTTTATTCACCTGCCTGTAAAAACAACGTCAAAGAAACTTGCCTCCTGGAAGGCAAGGGGCCAGCCGGAGTTCATGGGCTTACTCTCAATGCACTTCCTCTTTTGGATTAGAAATATTATACCATACATGATCCAAAATCTGATTTTCACTGTTTCCAAAAGGGAGTGGGCAGGATCTTTGTTTCTGGGAAGGGATTTGCAGAATTTGCTTTCATGGTTGTTACACTCAGGGAACAGCTGGATGACAGACAGTTATATGCCTGGCAACACAGAGAACTAGTTTAGAGAAAGTAGATTTAGCTACATATGTAATCAGCCTGATTGTGGAATAGTCTTCTAAAACTCTTACTAAGAAAAACATTTAGTCAAGCACTGACAGTCTCTTTTGTACACGCATAACTCCTGCAAAAACTTCCAAACAGCAGCTGGAAGACAAGAGGAGGGAGTAAATGAATAAATATAGATACCTGTTGTTATTTTCAAGTGGGTTTATATCTTATTATATCTTATGCAATTCTAGGTATTCAAACTAGTATTTCAAAATATTGAGAAAAAGTGAGACAGAGAGAGAAGAAAAAAATGTGGTTTGTTTTGCATGTTAACCAGGGTTCACAGTGAAAATAAAAATTTCCAGCCTCACAGGTGCTTCTGAATACCGGGACCATTGATATCTTTTGTATACAATATGATGGATTGAATATTTCAAAAAATCATGCAAGTGTTTCACAACTTGTAGTTGTAGCTCAAATATTCACACCAGAATTATAGAGGGATCTTCTCCATGCAGAAAAGCTTTGAGTGGAAGGAGAAAATTAATTGCTATGTCAGAACTGAACAGCTTTCATTTTTAAAATTTTTGTCTTTTTAGGGCCTCACCCACAGCACATGGCGGTTCCCAGGCTAGGGTTCTAATTAGAGCCACAGCTGCCAGCCTACACCACAGTCGCATCAAGCCCAGATCCCAGTCATGTCTGAGACTCACACCACAGCTCTTGGCAACGCGGGATCCTTAACCCACTGAGCAAGGCCAGGGACTGAACCCGCAACCTCATGTTTCCTGGTCGGACACATTTCCTCTGCACCACGATGGGAATGCCTAAACAGCTTTCATTTTGAGAGCAGAAAGCTTCCTGAGCGTAAGATACAGTGAGTTGTACTTTACATATAAGAAGCTGAGTCATTTAATGGTTTAGGTGAGGAAGATGAAAAATAAATGGGTTCCAGAGAGATGTAAAGACATCCAAGAATATAGAAGGGAAAGTGGTAAAGAGCAATGCCCCTGTCACATACGTGACCCTGAACATATGTCACCACCCCCATCCCCACCCCAATCCCTATCCGTGGCCTGCAGAGCAAGGAGATGGCAGAAAAATATAAAAGGATGGGGGGAACCATGATCTCCAGAAAATGCATTTAAATGACAGGAAAAAAAAATCTCTGATCTTCCCTCATGAAGATAGGGGGGGAAAATGTATTAGATTTGCTCCTGGACAACTTTTCTTTGAAGTACGACATAGAACAAATGAATTCATTTGTGAAGTTGGCAGCCATATTTGGAAGTGATGTGGAAGGGACTATAGAGAAAAATAACAGAGGCCAAGGAAGGTAGACCCAGGGAGATGGACCAGTCACATGGCATGTAAAGGGAGAGACTAATGAAAAACGAGAGAAGACTATCCAAAGATGGACCAAGGAATTCTTTGCTTACCTGGGCACCCAAGACAATGATCATTCAAATAATTTGATTTGGGGAACATGAGTGAAGACCTAATAGGAACTTGATATCTTGGACCTAGATCTTAAAGAAGCCTAACTTGTCATGAGTTAAATGTAAATAGCCTCAATAGATGAGCTGAGCGGGATTTAAGACAATATAGTCTAACACCTTCATTTTATCAAAAAGGAAATTGAAAGGGAAAGTGACTTGCTTAGGTCACAGCTTCTTATCAACAGACCTGCTTTCTTGACACTAGATTATGTGGGTTTTCTGTTGTGCTGTCCTATCACTCAATTGTCTTATCAAATGAGATAACTATGTAAACAGAGGTGTTTCTGAACTGTAAAGTGCTAGGCAAATTTTTTTATTGATACATTATACACAGTAGATAACAAAACAAATGATTAATTTTATAGATTTCATTCCAGGAAAACTCATCCCGCTCAATTTTCTCTTGCTCCATAATATCGGAAGCTGCTAGAAACCTCACAGCTCTGGTTTTCTATTAAAACCGGGTCTTTTAAACTTTGTGATTTGTCCATTAATCTCTCCAGAAATTTCATGTTTATTCACTTATTTAACTGTGATTTCTTTCTTGTGTGTGGTTTCTCGCTTTCTCAAGAATTTGGATATTTTAAAGAATACTTTAAAGAGTGTTAGGAAAAGCTTTTCATAAGTAAACTTATTTGTCGCCACGGGACTTGTCGATTGTGTTTGAGGAGGCGAAGACGGGTACATCATGAAACCTTGACAATGTTCCATCCTCTATCTCTGACATACACAAAGCATTAAATTCTATTATTCTATGACTTGTCATTCCTGGATGATTCTGGTAATGTGGAAGACTTCTGTTCTCAAAGGATTTAATTTGTATTTATTCATTTATTTGCTATATCTTTTGAGTTCCTGCTCTGTGACAGGTAGTGTTTGAAGAGTTGCTGTTAGTGGGATGAACATGAAGACAAAGTCCCCTCCCTAGTGGAGTTTTCATCCCACTGGAAGGAGTCAGAAAATAAATAGTTTCAATTTCATCCCTGTCATGAAGTTAATAGGCAAGTGATGTGGACGGCAAAGGGCTGATTTAGTCAAGGTGGCCAGGAAAGCGCTCCTTGAACAGGTGAGAACTGAAATGAGAGAAGCCTAGGAAATGTATACCAAATAGAGGTAAGAGCAAGTGAAATGTTCTTTATCAAAATCGAGAAAGAACAGAAGGGGGCCAATCTGGCTAGAGAAAAGAGAACAAGGAAAGAACAGCATGAAATAAAGATGAAAAGGCAGAGGCTAGGTCTCACAAGGACCTGTAGATCATGGTCCAGCAGTTGGACCTTTTCAATGTGCTGTGGAATTCACTGAAGGGATTGAAGATGATGGACATAATATGATCACCCGGGCTACCCGGGAGAAGCGACTGATGGGGAACAGGGAAGCAGGTAGACCAGCAGCAGAAGTAGTAGTGTGGCTCATGAGATTCTATATTACAAAATGGATATTTACTTTACAAATATTTACTAGAGCCTATGTGCTAGACATTCTGCTAGGTTCTGGTGACCTGTATATAAATCAGAAATAGTCTATGCTTTTTTAGGAACTCATACTCTCATGGGGAAGATGTTTAAGTAGCTGGAAAACACTAGGATGAGTGCCATTATTTCAAACTTGTTTATACGAAATTTGAGGAAAGCACAGAGGATGAAAAATAAATGCAAGCTTTGAAATTTGGAGGGTTTTCACAAAGGAGACTCTTAAAGGGTGGATAGAGACTTAGGTGTATAAAAAGGAGAAGAGAGAGCAAATAATAACAGGTTATTTTATTGGGCACTAATAGTGCAGGGCACCATTTTAAGCACTTTATATTTTAATAATTCAATTATTCCTCACAGTTCATTCTGAAAGAAGCTCTTTTTTTTTTTTTTTTTTTTTTTTTTTTTTTTTTTTTTTTTTTTTTTTTTT
>PVHT021183515.1:3054227-3069547 GCA_004024745.2 Catagonus wagneri
GCTAGGGGTCTTATCGGAGCTGTAGCCACTGGCCTACGCCGCAGCCACAGCAACGCAGGATCCGAGCCGCGTCTGCGACCTACACCACAGCTCACGGCAACACCGGATCGTTAACCCACTGAGCAAGGCCAGGGACCGAACCCGCAACCTCATGGTTCCTAGTCGGATTCGTTAACCACTGCGCCACGACGGGAACTCCTGAAAGAAGCTCTTAACAATGAACCTCTTTTACAGATGAGATATAGAGGGTTTCAGTAACCTATCTGAGGTGGTGGTAGGAGTTTAGTTCAAACAGTCCAGCGTTTCCTCAGTTAACCTCTATCTGTGCCATTGACTTCTAAGCTACCATGACCATAAAGTTGAAAGAAAGCATATCTTTTTTTTTTTTTTTTTGGAGACCTGAGAGATGTCAAGTGTGATTATAGATTTTGGGGAGAATCAGAGTGAAATGAAGCTAGATGGGTACTCCAAGATCAAAGAGTGTTTCTTATCACACTGAAGACCAGATTTTACCTTGTAGTTGTTGGGGAGGGTGGTAGCCAGAGTATTTAAGCAGATAATATTAATGTTCTAGACATAGAAATTGGGCATCACTGTAAGGAAATAAAATGGACATGAAAGAAGTTGGCAAGAAGTTTGAAGTCTATTGCAACAGTCCAAGTGAAAAATGGTGTTCATAAAATTAGTACTTCGGTAGGTAGTTCAAGAATCAAATGAGGGAGTTCCCTTCGTGGCTCAATGATTAACAAATCCGACTAGAAACCATGAGTTTGCAGGTTTGATCCCTGGCCTTGCTCAGTGGGTTAAGGATCCGGCGTTGCTGTGAGCTGTGGTGTAGTTTGCAGATGCGGCTCGGATCCCGCATTGCTGTGGCTGTGGCGAAGGCCGGCAGCTACAGCTCCTGTTAGACCCCTAGCCTGGGAACTTCCATATGCCATGGGTGTGGCTCTACATAAAGGCAAAAAGACAAAAAAAAAAAAAAATCAAATGAGGTAATATATGTAAAATTAATTTTTTTTCTTTTTATGGCTGTACCTGAGACGTATGGAAGTTCCCAGGCTAAGGGTTGAATTGGAACTGCAACTGCTGGCCTATAGCAATGCCAGATCTGTGCCACATCCATGGCCTACACCACAGCTCAAGGCAACAGTGGATCCTTAACCCACTGAGTGAGGCCAGGGGTTGAATCCACATCCTTATGGATATTAGCTGGGTTCTTAACTGTCTGAGCCACAATGGGAACTCCAATACATATAAAATTTCTCCTAAAACTGTAAAATGCAGAACATGAAGACAGTACTATTGACAAAAAAGATAAAGGAGCACTCTTTCCTGCTGGGGGACTTTAAGCCACAGCAGGATGTGAGTTGTTTGTGGTATCCAGGTAAGTTTCTAATTTCCCCACCCTTAGCTAAGGGAGAACAAAGGAAAGCATTGCTCAAGCTCTGAAGGGATCCCATACAAGGAAATAAGCTATTGTGTGAGGCACTGGATGCTTTGCTTCTACTAGGTTTTAGAAAAGTGTATCTCTCTCAACTAGGGCAGGATGTGGGCCTGGGTTCAGCCTTAGATGGCATTCACACCATCTCAGATGACAATTTCCTCACCGCTGTTAGAAACCTTCCTCCCCCCTCCCCCCTACCCCGGTATTGTTTACTACAATGGCCTGGACATCAGTGAGAGTTCACAGTTACTGATTTTTAAAGCTACAAAGCAAACATACCCAGCTGGATGATTCTGTACACCAGGAAATGGAACAGGGACTTTCCCAGTAGGCCTCATGTTTGGGAAATGCGTCTGACTCTCTGCATTCAGCTTCATGGGCACATGCGGTAAATCAGAGCCTCTTACCCTTGACACTTAATTAACTGGGGGCGGGGAATCTTTTTTCCTAAGAAGTAAGGGAGGAACAAAAACATATCAATCCCAAAGATTTGATCTTTCTTAGCAGAGCTTAGCCCAAGATAGAAACAGCTGTTCTGTAAGAATTCATTTACCTTGTGCCAGTGGAAAGAGATGACGTGATATCATGGAATGCACTTGAACTTTAAGTCACGCAGACTTGGATTTTATTTCTAGTTCTTCCACAGACAAGGCTGGGTGGTCCCGAAAGTTGGGGTAAACTTTGTGACGTCTAGCTTCCTTAATGTGTAAAATGTGATGATAGTAAATCATTTAATAGCAGCTACTCAGTAGTATTTGTTGAACGGATGCTGTTAAGTTTATATGATATAATGTGTGCAAAATTATCAGGAACACTGGGGAAACTCAAAACTTATAACTTTTATTATTAGGAATATATTACACAATTTTATACTGATTAGCATCATGATCACCATCTCTTTAAAAATCAGGTGAAAATGTGAACTCCTTAGCATGACACTCCAGTACTTTCATAATTTGATGAAAGCACAACATTCACCCCAACCTTTCACTCTATTCTTCATTATATTCTGCCCTGCAGCCATCCCTGACTACTGAGCATCCCTGCACACCGGTGTATTTTCCCTACCTTGTGCTTAGGCTGGTGCTATACCATCAACCTGGAATGTCCTCACAGTCCCCTGCTCATCATTCTCTTTTCCTCTGCCCCCAATCTTAATCAATTTCTAGTTCTTTGTTCTTTCCCAGCACGGTGCTTGAACCTAACCTCCATTTAACTCCTTAAATCTGACTGTGTTACTTTTGCTAGTAAGGTTTATGTAAGCACTTATCCTGAACATCTTCTATGTGTCTGAAAAGGTAATCACTCTGGAGACATCAATCTAACAAATACAGACGAATACCATCTATGTGTTAGGTACTCTGCTAGGCACTTTGGACAGAACCAGATCCTGTACTCTTTGATCTTACATCCTGGTGGACAGAAGAATAACAAAAATCAAGTACATAGGCTAATCAATAAAATAATTATCAGTTATATTAAGTGCTTTTAAGAAAAAAAAACAGGGATGATTTAAGAAATAAGAGGTTAAATAGTCTTACATTATAAAACCAAGGCTTCTCTAAGGAGGTAAGATTTAAACTAAGACCTAAAATGTGGAAAAAGTGCTAGTTATGCAAATAATGAGGCATCCTAGGCAGAAAAATATCATGCACACAGGTCCTGAGCCTATAAAATATTTTGTTTTATTTTAAGTATATTTGATTTACAATGTTGTACAGAAAAATTTGATGCATAGAAAAATGCACTATGGCTAGAACGTGGTGAAGAGAAACAGGAATAGGATGAGATAAGGTCAAGGAGTTTGATAGGAACCATGGTAAGAGGTTGAATTTTATTTCACCTACAATCAGAGGGAGTGGCATGTTTCATTTGTGGCTTACGTTTCAAAGTTCTCTAGGTGTTTATGGGAAATAGATTCTGCAGAGTTGAGAGATTGTGTAGGAAACTATAGAAATTGTCCAGATAAGGGATGGTGGGGGTCCATAACAGAGAGGGAGTAAGATCCCATTCTTAACACTGAAGAGCTTGCATTCTGATGTGGAGAAAGTCATTCAACCATTAATTTCAGCAAAAGGCTAAACACTCAAAAACAGAGATAAACCCCATGCAGCGTTGCCCCTCTGTGGGTCATGCTTCTCCCTGGCAATAAAGAGCTACTACAAGTTCTTTATGTTATGTGTTCTCTTGTCCTTATGATATTTAGCATGTTCACATTACTTCCTTTCTTTCAGAAAACTAGCATGACAGAGTGAACCTTCTATCATGTCAGTGAATTAATATTCTCGTGCACATTTTTTTTGGCTATGCCTATGGCATATAAAAGTCCCCAGGCCAGGGATTGACCTGAGCTACTGCAGTGACAATACCAGATCCTTAATCTACTGTACCACAAGGAAACTCCCCTGCAACACACCTTGAATTTAATGACTTAAATCTTCACTCTTCAACTGGTGCTAATATAATTCCAGAATCTAAATAGAATAAGAAGGAAAGGACAGTTCTAGAAGCCTCATTAACTCATGTCGTAGTTCCTGCCAGCATGAGTTTCTCTGAATGCAAACCTTACTTTTAAAACTACATGTTTTTAGTAAAGGAGCAGGATACAAATTTAATAGACAGAAATTGATTGCATTTCTATAATGCTAACAATGAAAGATCAGAAAGATAAATGAGAGAAATAATCCTATTTATCATTTCATCAAAAAGAATAAAATGCCTAGGAATAGAGCTACCTAAAGAGACAAAGACCTGTACCCTGAAAACTATCAGATGCTAATGAAAGAAATCAAAGATGATACAAACAAATGGGAAGATATACCTTGCTCTTGGATTGAGTGACTCCATATTGTCAAAATTACTATCTACCCAAGGCAATCTACAGATTCAGTGCTATCCCTCTCAACTTACCAATGGTATTTTTCACAGAATTAGAAGAAAATACTTTAAAGTTTATTTGGAAGCACAAAAAACCCTGAAGCAATCCTGAGAAAGAAAAATGGAGCTGGAGGAATCAGGCTCCCCCATTTCAGACTATGCTACAATGCTACAGTCATCAAAATCGTATGTCCTGGCACAATAACAGAAATTTGTATAAGTGGAACAGGATAGAAAGCCCAGAATTAAACCCACACACCTATGGTCAACTGCTTTATGACAAAGGAGGCAAGAAAATACAATGGAGAAGAGAGAGTCCCTTCAATAAGTGGTGCTGGGAAAACTGGACAGCTACATGTAAAAGAACAAAATTAGAACACTCCCTAACACCACACACATGAATAAACCTCAAAATGGATTAAAGACCTAAATATAAGACTGGATACTATAAAACTCTTAGAAGGAAACATAGGCTGAACACTCTCTGACATAAACCACATTAATATCTTCTCAGATCCACCTCCTAGAGTAATGACAATAAAAAAATAAACAAATGGGACCTAATTAAACTTAAAATTTTTGCACAACAAAGGAAACCCTAAACAAAATGAAAGACAATCCACAGAATGGGAGAAAATATTTGCAAATGAAGAGACTGACAAAAATTAATCTCCAAAATATATAAACACCCCCTGCGGCTCGATACCAAAAAAACAAGCAACTCCATTGAAAACTGGGCAGAAGATCTAAACAGACAATTCTCCAAAGAAGACATACATATGGCCAAAAAACACATGTAAAGATGATCAACCTCACTAATGATTAGAGAAATGCAAATCAAAACTACTATGAGGTACCATCTCACACCAGTCAGAATGGCCACGATCAAAAAGTCCAAACAATAAATGCTGGAGAGGGTGTGGAGAAAAGGGAGCCCTCTTATTACTGTTGGTGGGAATGTAAATTGGTGCAACCACTGTGGAAAACAGTATGGAGGTTCCTTAAAACACGAAAAATAGAATTACCATATGATCCAGTAATCCCACTCCTGGGCATCTACCTGGATAAAACCATGACTCAAAAAGATACATGTACTCCCATGTTTATTGCAGTACTATACACAATAGCCAAGACATGGAAGCAACCTAAATGTCCATCAACAGAGTGGATAAAGATGTGGTACATATACACAATGGAATATTACTCAGCCATAAAAAGGAATGAAATAATGGCATTTGCAGCAACATAGATAGGATTAGAAATTATCATGCTAAGTGAAGTTAGACAGTGAGACACAAACAACTCGTACTATCACTTATATGTAGGATCTAAAACAAGGACACAATGAACCTATTTTCAGAACAGAAACTGACTCACAGACTTTGAAAAACATATGGTTACCAAAGGAGACAGGTTGGGGAGGAAAGGATGGGCTGGAGCTTCGCGATAGAAATGTTTTAAAATTAGGTTGTGATGACGCACAGCTATAAATATAATAAAATTCATTGAATTTAAATAAATAAACATTAAAAATAAAAGTACATGTTTTTAACTTATAATTAATCATTTGACCTGACAATTAAGGTATGAAGAAGTAATTGTAGCTGCTTCTAGAAGGGTCAGCTTTTAAAGAAATATTGCAACAAAATCCTAAAAAGAGGATCCCTCTGAAGAGTACCAATCAAGTTCTGCCCCTTACTCTGAGCTCAGTGTCACCCAATTAAAAATCATCATCACCCATAAACTATAGGAACAGCTGCCCCTCATTTCAAAGGAAATGACAATGATTGAAAAGGTATCATAATATGGAGAGGTTGACCTAGAAACAGGATACGGTGCCCCACAATATATAGTTCACCCGCTTTCATTGTTTTGGTAGGAGGGTTGATGGGTTTATGTTGAGTCATAAAATGGTCTCAGCCATTTCCTCTTAAAATAACCCTTCCATTTCTATAACACTTCACAGTTTGTGAAGCACTTTTTCCTACATTATCTCATTTGCCTTTCACATCAAACTCAACATATCCAAAATTGAAATAATTTCCCCTCTCAAAGCTCCGCTGCCTTCAGTGTAGTGTCCTTTATTCCCATCAATCCACTCCTACAATGTTTTTCACTCTGCTCTTCCTCTCATGCCTCATTGCCCTAGTTCAGATCCTCATCACCTGACCTCTGCAACAGACCTCTTCATTTCCTTTATAAGTAGGAGTGCTCTTGTTTCAAAGTCTTTAGGCAGAACACTAGTATATAGAGCAGAGTGACATGAAGTAGCCAGAAGAAATGAAGAAGAGCTTCCACCTAATCAGGCTACCTCCTGAAAGCCCCAAGGTATTACTGGGACATATCCAAGACCAGCTGCTTATTTTTTTTTTCCCGTGTCTGTGTTCATGCTACAGAGCTCAGTCGAGTAGTTGGAATACAAACAACATGGCTCACGAAGACTAAAATCTTTACTCTCTGGCCTTTTACAGAAAAAAATGTGTTGACTGCTAGCTTACGCTGTAGCAATACTATGCCAAATGGACTTCCATATTAACTCGATTAACTCTTCTCTCTGTAATTCATCTAATAAACTAGTGCCATACTTGCCTCAAAAGTTAACACTACCAATTTCCTACCAAAAAAAAGTTCAAATTTCTTAACTGAGACTTCTCAAAACACGATTTCCAAGTACCTACTCCACATTAATTTCCCTTCACATTAATTAATCCTTTCACAAACAAATATCTTGTTTTTCTTTCTACGTGGTCCATGCTTCCTCGTACCCAAATCGTTTTTACCTTGGAAAAATCTACTTGCTTTTAGCTCTCCAATCTTCAAACTCACTGATACTTTAGGAAGAGTCTTTTGAGTTCACACTTCAACGTGAACTCCTTCTTTCCTTTTCCCAAAGTACTTTTTTCACTACCTAGCATCGCACTGAGCAATTTCTGTCATAAACTCTAGTTGCAGACGGTCCCTGACTTAAGATGGTTCCATTTACCATTTTTCAATTTTATGATGGGGCTAAAGTGATATGCATTCAAAATAAACCATACGTTGAGTTTTGAATCTTTTCTCGGGCTTGGGATGTGTGGTATGATGCTCTCTCATGATACAGAGAAGTGCAGCCACAGCTCCCAGTCAGCCACATGATCACAAGCGGTAGACAACCAATACACTTAAAACTATTCTGTACTCAGACAACTAGTCTGTTTTCTCCACTTTTAATACAGTATTCAATAAACTACATGAGATATTCAGCACTTTATTATAGGACGGTCTCTGTCTGGAATACTGCTGGTATTCGTGGTAGAGAAAATATAATGAAATATGCAGTATCTTTGAAAGCTTCTGCTTAGAAATGACACACATTAGTTCTACTTGTTTTATTGACCCAGGCAAAGCATATAGTCAGGCTTGATGTCAAAGGGGCAGGAAAGGATAATCTTCCTCCTAGTAGGGGCAGCAAATAACAGGTCTACCACAAGGACTTTGAATGGTTTGTCCCAAATAACACAACCAGCAAGTAACAGAATAGACCCTTGAAAGGAAATCATTTGATTTATAAATACTTCTTATTGTGTTATAAAGCAAATAATCAGAGGAAATAAAGCAGTCCTATAGTAGTAACTATGCTCTGACCACTTGAACTGTCCCAGAAGCTAAGAACATTTGAAGCAGCAAATGAGATCAGTGATTTCTTTAGGTCAGCTCCTATAGAATATCAGTATCAAAGAATCAGCTCTTGTGGCCATAGATGGATAAACAGGAAGTGATAGCTTCTATTATCGTTGATTACCTTGAGAGGATGCTGGAAGCAGTGAGAACGCAGTAAATGGAACAAAGCTTCAACTGCATTACCTGCACTTTAAATACCATTACCGGCACTCAGGAATAAAAAGGCCTGAGGAAGACTGACAGCACAGGTGTTAGAGGGACATTTATAAAGATCAAGATGACTTTGCTCACTGATGTCTCTTTACATTTACCCATTTTCCTATTAATGGCAAAATTATTTACATTTGGTTTATATACGCTGAGCAGATTGCTGGCCATGTCTAAAGAGAATTCAATAAACATTTAGCTTCTGCTATGTTGCAGGCACCATGTTAGGACAAGGGAACAAGACATATAATTCCTGACTTCATGAAGAGTAGAATCTAGTACAAAATGGGGACACTGGATGACATATCCTTACAGGAGTGTTGGGAACACAAAGAGGAAACTGTTTGTAGGAGGCACTATTGGTGTCTCTGATAAGATTCCTTTGAGTTTCTCCCCCTGGCTTCTGAAAGCCTTTACTTGTAATTGCCTGTACTGACCCTCTTTTTGGAGGCCTGCTTTCAGGAAACCAGAAGAACTTTGGCAGTAAGTACAGAAAGATGGGGGGGGGGCTTCCTAGGAGTTTAAGCATCCTTAACTGATGACTGGTAGGAAATATGAAAGCAGAGCTCTCTTGCCTTCCAGGGGAACAAAGTCAGAGGCATAATTCATACTGCAGAGTTTTCCTGATCAGGCTGAGTCTGGGCTCTTGAAGTAATCATATGTTTGCTGGATGTCATGTCTCTGAGACTGTGCCTCACAGATACCCAGCTATAAAGAAGATAGTTGACTAATGGCCCCAGCTGCTGTCTCTGGAAGTCCATCACTGAGTGTGCCAAAGCCACAGTCCCTGCAGGCTGCTCCCTGCTAAAGAGTGAGTGGGACACAAGAGTGGGAGGCAAGGGACTCCTCTGACAGATGACTTTGCCTCACAGATGGAAGTCTTTCTTATCTGGGTTTTGGTCTCTACTCTTCCTCAAACCCTCCTTCCATTTCTCCCTCACTTGGAATCAGGTTTGCATCAGAGCTCTCTATCTCCCCAGCCTGTTCTGCCCCCCACCCCCAAGCTTTTCATCATATAGGCATTTCCCCAGTAAAACCTTCAAGTGCTTAATCCTATCTTAGAATATGCTTCTCAGAGTATCTGGACAAACACACTAGGCTTTCTTATACTTTCCCCCATCCCCCAAATTCTTTCTGGTTTCTCTTGTGAGCACTTGCACCTGGATCCCCATCCATGGTCTTCTTCCTAGGAATTCAGAGTGAGACAAAGGCTCAATGGGAACATATAATAAAGAGAACCTAACTAATAACACGACAGTCATGTTGAGGTTTAAAAGAATAGCAGGTCAATAGGGAGAGGGATAAGAATGTTCCAGGCAAACAAAATACTACATTCAAATAGGCAAGAGGCAAGAGTGAGAATGTGAGTCAAGGAAGGAACAAGTGATGATTTGTGTGGAGAAAGATGGAGGAAGGAGCCATCTCTAAACAGTCTGCTTGCCTGTGCTAAAGATTTTCAGCTTTCCCTAAAAGGTTAAAGAGGTCATTGTTAAGACTTTAAGCAGGGAGGGAAAAGGGTCAGGTTTTCACTCTTTACAACACTGTTCTGGATCGTGTATTGCAGACTAGATAGATGGATGAGGAGACCAGATGAAATGTTGGGCCATGGTCCTGGTGAGGGTTTAGGCTGGTTCTGACTAGAGCAGAGATCTATAAACCACAGCCCACTGCCTGTTTCTGTTATGGCTCAAGAGCAAAGAATACTTTTTTCATTTTTAAAGTGTTATAAAGACAACAACAAAAAGGAAATAAAAAATGTATAGGGTCCTGAAAGCCTAAGGTATTTACTGTCTAGCCCTTTACAGAAATAGTTTGCTAACCCTGGACTACAGCAGTGATGATGCACTTGGAGAACTGTAGTTGGATCCAAGAAATATTTGGGAAGTAAAATAAAACAAACTTTTGCTCTATTGGATTTAGGAGAAAAAGGCAAAAAGGCACCCCAAAATTTATACTACATTTTCAACTTGGGAAGGTGGATAGATAAAGGTACAATTTACTAACAGGGAATATGAAGTGAGACTCCAGTTCGAGAGAGCCTGCGACACATTCACATTGTATCAGAATTCGCTTTTGCTCTTTTTAACTAAATTTGCTTCAATAGCTTTAAAGTGCAGACTTCTACGGATGAAAAAATTATAATCTCTCCTCCAAGGCACTTTACAGTTGTATAACGGGAAGAAATTTAAAAAGAAGTTAAACGTAATACAAAAGAATGTCAGATGAGTGTCACAAGAGAGGTACAAAATGCCAGGGGGGTTCAAAGGAGGAAGAGAGAAAGAGATTAAGATCATATCAATTTAGGAAAAAACAGGAAGGATTTGATTGAAGATGTATCATTTGAAGTAACACCTTGAGGTATAATGATGATTTCAAGAAATACAGCATAACGTGAATTAATCCCAGGGTCGCTCTCAGTGCCACATTTAAGCATCCATAGAAAATCAAGCAAAATTTATTGAAAATTAATTGCAATCATAAACATTACCATTTCATAACCAAAAGTCACACTTACTAAATTCCGTCTTCTTCTCCTTGTCTGTCATCTGACATCTTCACTTTCTCTTTTCTACTTATACCACCTGCCAGAAACTCGGCCTTCTCAGGAGATTTAGTCTCTCTTTCCCTCCCTTTTCTTCTGCTTTGGCATTTGACACACTTGATATTTGGTTTTGCCCCCACGAAAGCCTTTGAACTATAGTGGCTAGAACAGAACTCTTTTCAAAGGGTTGAGTTGGGAGGAGGGAAAGATGGGCTGGCATGTCTGTTAAAAAGAAATCCTTGTCCCAAGAAAATTGAGTGGACGGCATGGAGGCTTGTGTTCTAAGCAAATTACTTGAAAGCTGTGTGGATGCAGGATGTACAGAGACAGACTGTCTCAGTATATACTGCCTGGATTTGTCCTTCTTGGTTCCAACAGGTGTTATTCCATGAGGTTTAAGGTTTAAGGACTGCAATATTTGACTCCAAGAGGAACGGGATTGTACCTAACTGAATCAGAAAAAGTGAAACATAGATTTGCTGGACTCCACACACCTTCATTTTCTGTTCTACATTGAAGCAATATTCAACTTTTAGGAGAAAAAGTCAAGTTATAGGGGGAAATATTTATATTAACATATTTCTTCTTCTTTTTTTTTTTTTTTTTGCCTTATCTAGGGCCGCACCCGCGGCATATGGAGGTTCCCAGGCTAGGGGTCTAACAGGAGCTGTAGCTACTGGCCTTCATCACAGCCACAGCAACGCGGGATCCGAGCCACTTCTGTGACCTACACCACAGCTCACGGCAACGCCGGATCCTTAACCCACGGAGCAAGGCCAGTGATCGAACCCGCAACCTCATGGTTCCTAGTCAGATTAGTTAACCACTGCGCCATGACGGGAACTCCTTAACATATTTCTTAATGCATCATCCAAAAGTAGGATTTAAAACAAGTATACACTGGCCCAAGCTCTTTCCTTGGATTTCCCTACCCCCTTCCGAGGATTCTATTGCACTGATAAATGAGAAGTAATGATCATGCTCGTGTTCCTACCAGCCACTGAGTCACCAGAGATTCAATTATGCTCTTCACATGTTCTCCCTTAAGGCAGAAAATGGATTCATACACTTTAGAAAGATTTTTAGTAATAAGTCTTGAATCTTAGATGTTTTTCAACTTAAGTTTCAGATAATTAGAAAATGAGGCCATGGTTATTATTAACTACATTTGGGGCCTAATTCTGAGTGAAAAATGTAGTGCTAAGTGTTATGGTTGATGTGAGGACAAAGAAGATCGGGCTTCTACTCTCAAAAATAGGCACACACAGATAATGAGATAGAAGGGAAGGGAAAGAAAGAAAGAAAAAACATTCAGAATGTGAGCTCCGATAACCTCAGTGTTTCATTTCAAACACTGGTGCTATCATGAGTTTCAGTTTTAAATCCTATCATGATTTCAGCAGCAAATTAATATCCCGTCCAAAAGTAGAGGTAGATGTCAATAGTTCCAGTTTTGTGTTTTATTATTTTTCTCCTTGTCTTTTTGACTTGTCATTGAGTAAAAACTGGGACAGAAGGAAAAAGAGTTGACATGGTAGCAATTTCCCCTTCTCCTTTCTATTTTACTATTCCTATTTTTACTCAGTCACTACATGACTCTTATCTAACTTAAACACCTGTCTCACCACCTCTGCCCCAAACCACTTCTATCCATCCACAGAATAGTCATTTATTGAGCACCTACTATATATATTCTAGCCCCTTCAAATCTTGAAAATACAAAGTACTTGTGTTAAGAGACTAGTAGGATTAGTCCCTTACATATTCACAATGTTTTTTCAGTTTCCAAAATAAGTTCACTTTTTTTTTTCTCTTTTTACAGCCACACCGGCAGCATATGGAAGTTTCCAGGCTAGGGATCAAATTGGATCTGCAGCTGAGGCCTATGCCTCAGCCACAGCAACACTGGATCTGAGCTGCACCTGTGACCTATGACAGCTTACAACAACGCTGGATCCTTAACCCACTGAGTGAAGCCAGGGATCAAACCCACA
This sequence comes from Catagonus wagneri, assembly GCA_004024745.2. NCBI lineage: Eukaryota > Metazoa > Chordata > Mammalia > Artiodactyla > Tayassuidae > Catagonus > Catagonus wagneri. The sequence continues at coordinate 3,066,952 of PVHT021183515.1, forward strand.
TCCTCTAGAGGCAATGTCAGGTACTTAATCCACAGACCCACAACAGGAACTCCTGATTTCATATTTAAAAAAAAAATTATTTGACGATAGTTGACTTGCAAAGTTGTGTTAGTTGCAGATGAACGGCAAAGTAAATCAAATATACATATTCATATACCCATTCCTTTTCAGATTCTTTTCTCAGGTAGGTTATTGCACAGTATTGAATAGATTTCCCTGTGCTATATAGCAGGTCCTTATTACCCATCTCTTATATATAGTAGTGTGTATATGTCAGTCCCAACCTCCTAATTTATCCCTGCTCTCCATGTTTATGATTTCACATTTTGATCAAGTAAATCCTTCCTTATTTTTCTCCTCTTTGGAGGAAATGGGGGTGAGTTTGCTGCTGGAAATCTTTGAAAAACAAGTTCATTAATATTCGATGATATATCCAGGAAAGCTACCTGAGGATTCTTCTCATTCTATGTAAAGTTTTACTCTCTAGTTCACAATTTTTTCTACCTAATAATCCAAAAAGGAATGAATGGCTTAAACAAAAGCTTACAGCTAACACTTAGAATTAGGTCCAAAATGTAGCTAATAGTAACCATGGCCTCATTTTCTAATTATCTGAAATTTAAGCTGAAAAATATCTAAGATTCAAGACCGATTACTAAAAATCTTTCCAACGCACACATATCTATTTTCTGCCTTAAGGGAGAATGTGTGAAGAGTATCATTGAGAGCTCTTTATAGACCTCCCAAGAAATCAGAAAGTATGCATGGACTAGGTCTTGGAGCTTTAGAAAGCTGTCAAATCCCAGAAAATCCACCTCCTCTCTCCTGATCCAGCATAGTGCCCACAGGCTTCCACACGCATATTCTCATGTAGCCCTCATAGTAAGTTGTGTGCTGAGGGTGGAATAAGGAGAGGAAAACAACCTCTAAGTCCATTTCTCTGATAAGGAAAATACAGTTCAGAGGGATGAGGTTAGGGAATTATCGAAGATAATAAGTAATAACTAAGACAGGAATATAGATCTTCTGACTTCAGTCCCAGTAGCCTTCCTAATGACTTATAGCCGCTCTCTGAAATACACCCTCTTTGAATTGTGGTTAGAGACCCATCTAGAAATGGCAGGGACTTTTTGACGATGACCATCCAGTTTCTGCTCTTATTTTGTAGAAAGTGAGAAAATGTGCCAGGCTACTGAAAATTATGCCACTAGAGCATTGTTGACGGGAATTGTGGGTGATTTAATCTACCAGGAGATACCAAACCGCATCCAAAAGCAGGTTGCTATGGCAATGCTACTCTTATCTTATTGGCTTTAAACAAAAATATCTCAAGGGCACAGTAATTAGGTAAGTAGAGCAGTGAGTCTGCCCTGCTTCATGCAATCATTTTCCAGTGATTACCATTTTATGGCTGTGACTTGTGATCATAGGTCCTACTTAATATAGCAATTCTCCCTTGAGGGAGAGTATATGTGTGTGCATGTGTGGGTGTGATGGGGGCAGCGTCTCTGATTAACATCTGCCCCTCAAACCCTGTTAGCAGGTGGCACCATATGGCAGGCTCCTATTCAAGTGCAAACGTGACAAAAGGAGAATATGTAAGACTGAATGATAGATGCAAAATCACAAACTAGGCTTGTTGGGGAGTTATGATTGCATGTTATGAGAACAATGTTCCCTTGTACCTTCCTCTTCTCTTTCTAAATTAAATTTGAATGCAGGTTGATGTTGCTAGTTCTAATTCCCTCTGACTCAGATTGTCATTTCCCAAGGCTCTGGAAAGGTCTTTTGCTTCTATTTCTAGTGACTGACATCCCTACCCACCCAGTCAGGCACCACCACTACCCTCCCCACCCTACCTCCTCTTAGCCCTGAAAATATAGAACCCCCTGCTTGAATTGCATATTCATCCCTGGAGAATGTTGCCAGAAATTGTGCCCAGTTCCCCTGGGCTTCCTGTTGCATCTACTCCCAACGCCACAAAAATGATGACAGAAACTGATTTTTATTGAGCACCCACTATGTGCCATACTTTTAGTTAGTCTTTGGATATTTTCACAGTAGGTCCATCCTCTCAATAGCTCAAATAAGAAACTGAGATCTAGAGAGGTTAAAAACAAATCCCATTCAAATAAGCCTACATGCAGATCGAAATATGAAGATACAAAAATAAATTAGTGAAAATAAAATAATTTACAAAAAAAAAGAGTCAACAACCTTATACATTGTGGGGAGGGAAAGAAGGAAAACATAGAGTATTACTTCTTTTCTGATTTTTTTTTATTTTTTTTAACTTTAAGGAAAAATCAACTTTTTTTTTCTATTTTCTTTAATTAATGATGTGTTTTAGCCTATATGGTTATCAGGCCACAGCAAGCAGATATAAGAAGATGTTAACATACTTAAAAAACAGGGAAACCACAAATCAAAACAGGACATCTAACCCACAAATACTGAAAGGAAAAAAACTTAAGTATAGAATAATTGGAATCCATCCATCCAAAAATAGAAAAGAAGAAAAGAGAAACATAGAATCAACTGGAAATAAGATCTAAAATGGCAATAAATACGTATCTATCAATAATCACCTTAAATG
>PVHT021183515.1:3070547-3088189 GCA_004024745.2 Catagonus wagneri
AAAAAAAAAAAAAAAAAAAACAAATCCCAGACATACACAGCTAGTGAGCAGCAGAGCTATAATATAAACTCAGGGCTGAATGAGTCTATACTCTATGTTCTTTCCTTCATACCAAGCTACCTTCCTTAAGGAGGATTTATAGGCTTAAAATATGGACAGGCAATAGCTCATTGCCCTGCTCTGCTTTGTTCCACTTTCTAGCTTTTGAAACACAGCCTCTATCCTTTGGATCAGCAGCTCTCAGCCAGGGCGACTTTGCCATCGAGAGGACATTTGACAATGTCTGGAGTCATTTCTGGTAGTCATAACTGAGGGGTTGGGGAATGACACTGGCATCTAATAGTAGAGGCCAGGGAAGCTGCTAATCATTGTGTAATGCCCATAAACAGCCCCCCACAACAAAGAATCATCCTGTTTGTAATATCAGTAATGCCTAGGTTGCAGATTCTCATTTAGAAAAACCCTAGGGACGCTCAGAAGCTGGGTCATATTGTCTGTAGCCTTTACCCAAGGAATAGGCTTACTGATTTCTACACAGTCTTCAGTCAGTTGGGAGAGCTTAGAGCACGAGTGTATTTCTGGGAAGACTCTGACCATCTTTCTTTCATTAAAACTCTTGGTAAGTGTAATACAAATGTTAAGAAATACCAGTGCAGTGGGTAGAAGAATAAGAAATGTTACAAAAAGATATGATCACTTTGCAGGGGATGCACAGGGGAGATACTCTGTCTAGGATGTTGCCTTCATAGAAGTGGTGATACTTGAGCTGAGATCTAAAAGGAAGGAACTCTCCAGGCAGAGAAGTGAAGAAGCAGGCGTTCCGAGAAGAGGAGGCAGTATGTGGTATGTCGTGCGGGGGTTTGAAAGAGTGTGTCCTGTTTGGGGAACATGGTAGCTCAGTGTACTGGAGCATAAGGAAGCGGTAAGATAAGAAGCTGGACAAGGAGTTAAGAACTGGTACCAGGAAGCTTGCTCCACTTGTTCTCAATTTCCACTTAGTATAGGCGTGATCATCCCAGCCTAAGGACCACCTACAATTCCCCATCCAATAACAGCTCATGAGAATATGCTGATGAAGTTCCCATTGTGGCTCAGTGGGTTAAGAACCTAATATAGTGTCCGTGAGGATGTGGTTTCCATACCTGGCTTCTTTCAGTGGGTTAAGGATCCGGCGTCGCCTCAAGTTGTGGCTTGAGTCACAGACGCAGCTCAGATCCTGTGTTGCTGCTGCTGCAGCTGTGACATAGGCTGGCAGCTGTAGCTCCAATTCGAGCCCTGACTCGGGACCTCCCTTAAGCTGCAGGTACAGCCATAAAAAGAAAAAAAGAGTATACTCATGTATTTGTTTCTTATGGCCGTCATAACAAAATACAGACGGAGTGGCTTACAACAATAGAAATTTGCTATCTCAGAGTTCTGGACATTACAAGTCTGAAATCAAGGTGCCAGCTGGGGCCATGCTTTCCCTGAAACTTCTACGGAGAATCCTTCCTTGTCTCCTCTAGCTTCTCACAGTTGTTGGCAACCTTTGATATTCCTTGGCTTGTAGAGATGTCACTCCAATCTCTGAGTCCATCATCACATGACGTTCTCCCTCTGTGTCTCTGCATTCAAATTTCCCTCTTCTTATGAGGACACCTTCCTAGACCAGGAACCACTCTAACCCAGTATGACTTCATCTTTATTTGATTACATCTATAAAGACCTTTTGTCCAAATAACACCACATTAACAGGTTCTGGAGGTAAGGGCTTCAACATGTCTGTTGGGGGCACAATTCAACCCACAGTAACTGATTAGGTAATATTTCCTTCCTTATAGAGGTCAAGCCCCTTTGACCTGGGACTAATATCTATTTTGAGGTCTACTTTTTGTTTTCACATTTATATTACTATCTGAAATGGGATTCATAAAATCTGAGTAAGATTTTTTAGTGGAATTGAAGTAAATTTTATGTCTGAGGCTGCTCAGCTAAGACAACATTTCACAGTGCTGAGTCTGACGAGATAAACTGTGCTCCGTCTTTGCAGAACTACCTGTCTAGCTTTTCCAGCCTCATGAAAAGGACTACAAAGTGTTTTTTCCTAAAGAAGTGGTCTCAGGGGGGAAATTAGCATCCAAAGCCTGGGAACTTCCATATGCTGCCAGCCCTGTAAAAGCAAAAAAAAAAAGTTATTATCATCATTATCTGGAACAACATATCTATATTGTCCCTAGGTGGGTGCCTTTGGAGTCTAGGTGTTACCTTGCTGTGTTGGCTTTCTGTTTATTTCTGAGGCTGTTATCTAAATAAAAATGTTTCCCTCAGGAGAAACCTGTGGGTTGGTTTCACACCTCATGCGCTCCAGCTTGCAGAACAACACAGTGTCGTGACTAAGGAGACAGTAAGGTGAGTCGGAATGGACTCTGGCCTGAGAACCTGGGCTCTCTTCTTGCAGCTGCCATGAATCTGCTGTGTGACCTTTAGTAAGTCAGCTTCTTCTAAACCTCAGTTTTCCTGTCTTAAAATCTAAGACCTCTCCATGACTAACACAGGCTCATCCTGCAGGATTGATCTTTTAATGTTCAACTTCTTTTGCTTTAACTTGGAACATGGCGGTCAGCAATATTTGTGTTTCTCTTTCATTATTGATTTCAATATACTCCCACCTCATTTATTCCGTATGATTAACTATGAATTCTTCTTCAAACCACCTCTTCACTTTCTTAAGGGAAAGTTGACATCTTAAAAAAAAAACCAGTCCAGACCACCAGGCATATTCCTCCACGTGTCTCAGCACATACTCATTGACGGTCTCAGGATTTTCCTCAGTCCTCAAAAGTTGACCCCATCCCATGGAGTTGATGCGTTAATGCCAAGTCTTCTGTAAGCAAAGTAAACTATGTTTTATAAAGCAAAATAGCATCAAATTCTTAATTTATCCATATTGTCGGCATGTACCATAAGGCTCCAAGCTGTGCTCGTAATTTGAACACCTTTAGGATGCACAATGGAACCCCTGTTTGCCCATATAAAAGGAAAAGTACACACATAAGGAAATGTGACAATATTAAGAAGTCATTCGAGTTTGTATTCAACTTTCTACTCCATCTCTCTTAGATATTCTGACTTCTCTTTAGCCTATAGCTCCCTTAAAATCAGAAAAGTACTTGATACTATTTATTTATTTAAAAAACAATTTGCTGAGTACTTCCTGTGTGCTAGTACTGGGGTCACAAAGATCAATCAAATGTCTTATACAAATCAAGGAGACCACAGTCTAATTAGGGCAAAGAGTCAAGCAAATTAATAATGTGTAATAGGGCTACATACAGTAGTTTGGGACCAGTACAGTTGAAGGCACAGATCATGGACAGTCTTTTGTCCCTGTCACCTGCTTCTACTTAACAACACTTCTGACACCAAATATGTGGGGTTTCATTTTCTCCTCTAACCAACCACGTTCTCCAACTCTACAGAGACCAACTGAGGGTCCTACAATTCAATTCTATTCCAACACCTGCTACCCAGAGTTAGTGCACAATTCACAGACTAAGGCTTCTTACTTCAGACACCAGACTGAGTCCCAGGTTGCCATCTGTACTTCTAAACAAATGGCTATAAATTGAAGGTTCCCACAATGCTCTCTTCAGGTTTGATAATTTGCTAGAATAGCTCACAGAACCCAGGAAGTGCTTTAGTTACTATTAACAGTTTATTATAAAGGAATCAAATGGACTACCTAAGCAACTACCCTTTGGCCACCTTTTGTTTTGTTTGTCTTTTTTTGTTTTGCTTCTAATCGTTTTGGCCATACCCATGGGCTGTGGAATTCAGCCAGACACTGAACCCACACCACAGCAGCAACCCAACCTGCTGCAGTGACAATGCCGGATCTTTAACTCTTGGCTACCCTTTGGACCAAAGGCTATGCACATCTAAAGCAAGGTCCATTCTCAGATGGACACTCTGAAGAGACCCATGTAGGTCCTAGAGCCAGGTTTTGGGCCATTTGAGAAGAATTCCAGGGTTCCAGGCACTCACAGTGTGGTCTAAATAGAAGGTGATAGTGCACAGATTCCAGGAGAGCACTTCCCCTTTGCCCTGTAGACTCCTCACCTTGAGAGGTGGTATGGCCAGAGAAGGACACAAGGCCTTTTACTAGTCTTTCTGAGTATAAAGGCAGTACTGTTTGGCAAATCTCCTTTCTCTCTGAACTTCAGTTTTCTCTCTATAAACTGAGAGGGTTAGATTTGATTCCACGTAGTGCCAACCTCCTAAGACTCTGTTTTGTCCCTGACCCAATGGACGAAGAAGATAGCAATCAATTTCTACTGAGTGATCAAAATGAATTTGAAAGAAAAAACACAAAAACTTTAAGCAGACATTGAGAATGATAGAGAAAACCCCTTCTAAACTAAAACGGAGAGACTGTAAAGTAACTCCAACTCTTCTTTTTACTAATCTAAATTCCAAATCCAGTGAGGAAATATTTTCTCTCCATAATTTTTCCTTGTTAGTCCTTCCTGTCATTGGAGTCTTGGTAAAGGAAAGTAAAGGGGTACAAATGTGTCATCAGAAGGACAATAAAGTCTGATTAACCTTGCTCAGTCTCCATACAGCCTACTCTGAAAGTCAGTCCTGCTTCCGCTGCTGCTGGCCTGGAGTGAGAAAAATAATTCAGTTGTACCTAAGTGTAGCTTAGTGCAATGATTCAGTTGCATCTGTCGTCACCTCTGGAAATAACCTCCTCTGAGTTCTTCCCCTAACTCGCTCACCCCTAAATCGAACTTAAACTCTTTTGCCCCTGTGCTTCTCTAACACTTACATTTCTATTAATAACATATATCATTTTTTTCTTTGTGAGATTTATTTTTACATGTCTTTCTCATCATTGGATTATCAACTTCTTTAAGATGATAACTGTGTTTCCATGATTTTTGTTCTTCCCAGTGAATTAGAGTACATTAAATGTTTATTGGATTGAATTGGCCATATAATTTCCACTGACCGTACCTGTGAAGTTTCTGTGATGAGGATATTGCTGGATGTCACACTTGAAGTGACTCCACCTTCCCACTTAGCAAATACCTACTCATCCTTTAAGACTCAGTACATGCACCTCTTCCTCCCCATTACAGTAAACTGAACTCTATTTTGTGCATTTCATGCACAAGGAGATTTGGATCATCAAAAACATTATCATTCTCTCACCAGCCTTTTAGAAGGAATCTTTGCGTTTCTAGAGCTTAAAGCTGAATCTTCCTAGAAAAAAATCTTAGCAGCATTTTGTATGTAATCTACAAAATATAGTTCTTTGAGGTGTTTCTTGAAAAAGGCATCTATAAACCGGTAAAATTTGTAGATGTCGCATATTACATCTCTCTCTTCAAGATTTACTACACAGAAAAGTATTGTGTGAAATCAGTTTAAGAGAAATAAAGAAAATGTTTTAATTTTTTTTGGCTAGGATTTTTGAACTCTTCTGGCCAAGGAGCTTTTAATCTTTACCCTCCACTTTACGGCTATTAACATACCAGGGGATTTCAATTATATGGAAAATGCTCTGGAAAATGGATATGAGAAAATTAATACTTTCAGTTAATGATTCTATGGCACTTCCTATTCATACATCAAACCCAGTAGTAAGGGGGGGTGTTAAGGCAGGAAACACTAGGAGGAACTCACAACTGAGACTTGAGGGATGAAAAGGAACTTGTCAGGTGGAAAATGGAAGGAAGGACATTCCCAGCAAATGAAACAGCATGAGTAGGTGTGAGAGGAAATGGTAGAAAGCCAAGCATATGAGGTCAGGGAAAAATGCTCTTTGTCATCAGGCAAAAGACAGTCATGCCATCAAAGATCCTAAATATCCTGGAGACCCCATCAGAGTTCAGAAGAAGCCGATTCATGTTCATCAGAATGGTTTCCACATCTGACAAGGACGTGCACTGTCTGCTTGACACTAGTCATTACGTGCTGTGCTAAAGTTCCAGAGAAGAGGAAGACTGCACTTTGACCTGGAGAGCCTCCAGTTTAATTAAGAAGCCAGAAACATAAACAAAGAACTTTGATACCATGTAATTAGTTCCATGGTAGCAGTATACACATGGTGCAGTGGGTGTGCAGAGTTAAAAACACGAGTTCTGCTTGTGAGATTGGGGGACAGCATAACAGGACTGAATGTAGGAACATAAGTACTCAGAGTTTCAGCTTGTTTTAATTGTCGCTGGCAGTGAGATGGTCATTCTCATACCCTGCTGGGAGGAGTATAAATTAATATGACATTTCTGGAAAGGAATTTGGCAATATGTTTTCATAGGTTTAAAAATGTTCATAGCCTTTGGCCAAACAATTTTGCTTGTAGAAAGCTATCTCAAATGTAACTCAAAGAGAGACCCAGCCTTCATATGGCAGCTTCATCTCACCATGGTGTTGTGTTCAAAGAAATGCAACTTGGCAACAAAATGTATTTGAAATTGGTCCCAATCTTAACTGCATCTCTGGAAGAACACTAAAGAGGATTTGGCACAATTGAAGCTAAATCTGCTCTCACACACTGGAGTGGTGTGAAGGGGTTTATCTTGTCATGTATTCATCGCAGAAAAGACCTGTGCTCCATGCCAGAGTCAAAGCTTGGGGAGAGAGAGGCATGGGAGGAATAAAACTACCTAAAATTTAACTGACTTGTTACAAGTAATAGCAGAGAGCCAGAGCTGCCCTGCTGTGAGCAGGAGATCTTCAGTGAAGTGTGTCCAGCTAGGGGAGAAATGTGAAAACCTCCCCACGAGGTATGAAAATGGAGAGAGACAGTTCCAAAAATTTTTAAATTACCTTAGGTAACATCTAGATTTTATTTATAAAGATGAACAATTTCTCCAAAATATACAAAATAATGATTAATTAAATGATATGTTTTCATGATATAATATTTGCATCCACTGGCTATCATAGCGTAGAAAAATTGTCAAGGAAATGGAGAAAGCAGAATACAAAAACACAAAAAAAAGGAGTTCCCATTGTGGCTCAGTGGTAATGAACCCAATTATTATCCATGAGAACACGGGTTTGATCCCTCGCCTTTCTCAGTGGGTTAAGGATCTGGCATTGCTGGGATCTGCTGTGGCTGTGGTGTAGGCCTGCAGCTGCAGCTCTGATTTGACCCCTAGCCTGGGAATGTCCATACACCACTGCTGCAGCCCTAAAAAGACAAAAACAAACAAACATATAAAAAGAAGAGTAAAAAGTATACCAAAATATTAATGTGGAGTTTTTTTATTTTATTTGTTTTACTGTTTTGTATTTTCCAAGTTGCATATAATGAACATGTATTCCTTTCTGTATGCAGAAATTTACTTTTTAAAACCATTGGCCTGACAAGGAAAATTACTACAATTTGGGATTAGGAAATAATTACAAGAAACAGTTTTAACATTCTAGATGCCTGCTAGGATTTGTAATTGCATTTCACTGTTGTAGAAACTGTGGCCCAGGAGACAGGCAAGATAATAATAATTATAGCAGGCACTATAAAATTTGAGCATAGTACCTTAGTTGTGTAAGTATTAAATGGTGTTATTTTATAAGGGTTCTATAATCAAGTGCTTGCTTATTTGCCTAGGTTACTAAAAGGCAGAACTTCATGGACCTTTGTCATTAAATAGCCACATCATTTACAGAAAAATAAGCCCTTAATTTCTCTTTTTCCCCCTCACAGCAGTTCTATGCGTTGAATGTCGCCATATGTTCAAGTTAAGGGAACTTAGTCTTTTGGTGATTAAGACATTTATCCAGATCATCAGTGCAGTCAGGATGCTAAATCCACACTTGCCTTTTCAGTCACAGTTTCCCTTCAACCAAGGAGTCACACTGGAGGACATGTCAGATCATTTGCAATACGAGAAAAGCAAAAGATCTAGGCATTAGCAGATGTAACATGGGCCAGAATTTCACAGAAAAGCAAATCCCTTACATCTTCCTTTTTCATTTCTTCCTTCCATTATGCAATGGCACTAACTGAGCTGAGAAATCTTTTCTCTAGAGCAGTGTGGAATAAGAAGCAGAAAGACCTGTCTAAATTTTTACACACTCATGGACATGGAGAACAGACTTGTGGTTGCCAAGAGGAAGTGGGAGGGAGTGGGAAGGACTGGGAGTTTGGGGTTAGTAGATGCAAACTATTGCATTTGGAGTGGATAAGCAATGAGTTTCTGCTGTATGGCACAAGGAACTATATCTGATTACTTGTGATGGAACATGATGGAGGAAAATGCAAATAAAAGAATGTACATACATGTATAACTGGGTTACTTTGCTGTATAGCAGAAATTGACAGAACATTGTAAATCAACTCTAATAAAAAATTAAAAAAACATAAGTAAATCACATAGGTAATTCCTGTTGTGGCTCAGCAGAAATGAATCTGACTAGTACCATGAGGATGCAGATTCAATCCCTGGCCTTGCTCAGTGGGTTAAGGATCCGGTGGTGCCATGAGCTGTGCTGTAGTTTGCAGATGCAGCTTGGATCTGGCATTGCTGTGGCTGTGGCTGTGGCCAGCAGCTACGCTCCAATTTGACCACTAGCCTAGGAACCTCCATAGTGGTGTGGCCCTACAAGGACAATAAGTAAGTAAGTAAATAAATAAATAAATAAATCACATAGGAAAACTAAGCTAAAATCATGAGATAATCAATAAAACTTCAAACCAAAAAATAAATAAATAAAATTTTACACAATATTTGAGGGGTCCCTGTTTTTGTTTTAATTGGTAAATGTTCTATTAGCACCATAGATATTGCAGGCAGGTTCTAAGCAACAACATGAAACTTGATAGATTGAAATTTTAGCTTTCAATTCATCTGGGAAAGAACCAGGCCTGATTATTACTTCCAGTCCCTACCTTCCTTAGATTGCCAGCTCTAATCAATGAAGCCTATTCTATTAAGCTCTGTCTCACTTAGTAATTTAAGCATGTGATGGCCAGCAGAAAAACGCCCCCCAAAACAGCAACCTCAGCTCATCAGCCAGGGACGTTATCCAGCAAAACAACTGTGAGTCATGCACACGACCACCAAATTGGTCCTCTTTATCCTCTGCCTCCAGATAGTAAAGGTTCCATTGAGTTTGTAAGGTTCAGTTCTGACTTGCTTTTACTTTCCAAATCAGCATTTTTTCTGGAGTTTCCTTCAACTCCAACTTGGTTGAACCTTGACTTTTTTCCCAGCCTCTTCTCAGCCACCCTACTCAGCAAAGATAGTCCTCTGTCATTGCTTGCCTGCAAAGGTTTACTGTATGACTGGTATTCCTTCTAGGAAGCTTGTGCAGTACCAAAACCCTCAAGCTTCCACTCTCAACCTTGCCATGCCATGATGCTCTGACACCTGATTTTAAATTCCCTTGCTTTGGGAAGATCCATCAAGACTACCCATTGCTCTGACATGCCTCACTCTAATGATCAGTCCTCTCCTTAGTGCTCCTCTCCAGAAGTCTCCTAAATTTGTTCCCTAAATTTCCTCAAGAGGATCACTGCTAATCTCCATTCATTATTGCTTCTCATCCTCATGTTGTTTAATGAGGATGCCATGAGATGAAGGAGTGAACTGGAGTTAAGGCATAGCCTCAACTTTCCGTAAGTACCTTTTAATTTTCTTCTCAAATCTAGATATTGTTCTAAATCCTGTGGGATGTAAAAAATGCTCACGGCATACTCTTACCCTTATTGCATGGAATTTATTGAACATTTTTTTGAATGTAAGAATTATTCCCACAGAAGAAGTTTGCAACCGGCAGTTTCAGAATTGGTTAATTCAACAGCTCAATGAAGTCAAGGCTCTAAGTTAGGTTAAGTTCTCAGAAATCTTTATAGTCCCACAGTTATGATACCCCCTGAGGCACAAGAATCTTGTCTTTGTGTAACAAACCCTGAATGGTGAAATGATGAGGAGTGATCTCTTAATCTTATTCAGTAGGAAAATATCTCCCAGAAAGAACTTTCCTTAGAGTATTTCCCTTTACCTACAATTGGCCAGAACTATGAGTCAGACATCTGCTCCTAGGTCACTCACTGGCCCCAAATATCAGATTGCCAGAATTGGCTTAGAGACCAGGCCTTGTAACGAATTGTAGTTCATCCTGTAGGGCATGAGGCAGATGACCACCTTCTCTGAGCATGTTGCCAAAGAAGAAGGTGGAATGTCTGTTGGGTGAATGTCATCTATGTCTTCCACATTGTCTGCCATGAGGGAGCAATGGTCTGGGGTAAAGGGATGATCATAAAATCTACATTTTTGTCTTGGCTCTCTCCAGCCAGCTGAAAAATTGTGTGATTCCATCCCTGACTCTAGTTTCTAGAAAAGAAGCAAGTAGGATAGATTCATTTATCCCTCAGTTTATTCACTCAAGAAATGTTTATTGGGCACCTTTGTTACAAGTAATATTTTGGTCACAGATAATTTGATTGATTTTTTATTAAGAAACTTTTATATAGTTGACTTAACAATGTTCTATCATTTTCTGCTGTACAGCAAAGTGACCCAGTCACGTTCTTTTTCTCATAATATCTTCCATCATCACTTTCATTCAAAAAGGTATATGCAACCCTATATTTATTGCAGCACTATTCATAATAGTCAAAACATGGAAACAACTTAAATGTCCATCAACAGATGAATGGATTAAGAAGATGTGGTGCATATGCACAATGGAATACTATTCAGCCATTAAGAACAAAATAATCCCATTTGCAGCAACATGGATGGAACTAGACACTCTCATACTAGGTGAAGTAGGTCAGAAAGAGAAAGACAAATACCATATGATATCACTTACATGGGGAATCTAAAATATGGCACAAATGTACCTATCTGTAGAACAGAAACAAGTTCATGGACATAGAGGACAGACTTGTGATTGCAAAGGGGGAGGAGGAGGGCATGGGATGGACTGGGACTTTGGGGTTAGTAGATGCAAACTATTGCATTAAGAATGGATAAGCAATGAGGTCCTGCTGTATAGCACAGGGAACTATACCCAGTCACTCGTGATGGAATTTATTGACTTTTGAATAAGGATAATGTGGGTAAAAATAATTCTATGTCAATTTGAATTGATATATGTGCAAAACAGAGCAATGTGTTTTGGAAGTGGAAAACAAGGAATAATTGTTTTTGTCTGTAGTCATCAAGGAAGTTTCTGGAAAAGGAAGTATCTGAGCTAAGCTTTGAAGAAGGGGTAAATTATACACAGATAGAGAAAGTTATTCTAGGCTCTAGGAACGTTAAAGATGAATGTATAAGACAGTGTGGTAGGTTTTGGCTTTAAGTGTTTTCTTGGTTAGTTGGGCATGAAGAGCATTTGGAAGGAAATTGAAGGAGACATCTGGAAAGTCAGCTTCATGTTTGATCTTGTAGGAACCTAAATTATGGTAAGGATCCTGGGCTATGTCATTTGGTGTAGTTACTATCAGGTTTTTGCAGTGGTTGTATGTGAAGCTTGCCTAATCATTTTCCACCACCTTTCCAATCACTAATAGAAGTCCCAGGTGGGATAATGAAGAGGCTGGATGGGAGCCTGGAAGACAAGAGACATGAAACCCAACAAGAAAGCAGTTCTCCTTAAGCAAAGTGAGACAATGAGACTCTCCACCCAAGCAGAGGTGATGGGAAGGTAAAAACTAAGACTGCAAGGGGTGAAGAATCTTTATAGCCTACAGCCTGACTTAACAGATGACGCAGTTAACATTGCAAAACATTTTCCATTGGTCCTTACTTTTGGCTGCTCACACTCACTTATTCTGATCACAATATCTAAAGGTTAATCTCAGATCTAAGGCAGTTTGGGAGAACTATTTTGGAAGAAATTCCATTTGCATCATGTCAAAAAGAATCAAAAACCACATTTATATTGGGAGAAAAAAGGGAAAACTTATTATTTGTTTAAATATTCAAAATCAGTACACAACACTTAAACTGCCTTAAGATGGGTCCAAAATAAGAAGCAAGATTTAGTAGATTTCATTCCAGCCAATAGTTAAAAATAAACGGCAATTTCATTCTTGGATTTTGCTTTTGGTTGTTTTTTGTTTTAAGACCACTGAACCCTAACCTCGAATAAGATTCTGAAATGACCACTCAGCATTTAATAGGGGCTCTTTCCTTCCCACAGGAGCCTGAAACTGGTCTTGGGGTCAGGAGTCCCAGTTGAGGAATACCCTCCCCTAAGTTAAAACTGCCCTATGTCTTAAATCCAGAGGGTAACTTGGGTAGATGGAACAGAGAGATGTGTTAGAAACAAAGACCCGCCCATCTGGAAGAAACGCTAAAGGTGATCCACTTCAGTCTCTTCATTCTAGGGATGAGGAAACTGTTCAAAAAGATTAGACAACATGCTTAAAGTCCAATATTAACTTATTGATGAACCAGAACCAGAACTAGAGTGTGGGGGGTTCTCTATTTCCAGATTGTATCAACTCTTATTCATCACTCTATGCCCTGCCTGATGTTTCTTAGAGCCCAAAGCACCAGGATATTGGGAGGAGCACGTTCCATGCCCAGAAACTAGCAGTTGGCAGGAGGCTGGGAGTAGAAGATGTGGTTCCTTGAGATCATGTGAAAAATGTTGACTCTTCTAAATATGCAGTGTGTGAAATTCCTCTCACAAAGTTCCTCTTCCTCCATTCTCACATCCCCTCCCACAAGCTGCTTCTCCATGACTCCTTGTGACTTTCAGAGTCACCTTTAATGTTCATTTCCATTTTAACTCTATCTCACCTTCCTCTTCCTAATCTTTCTTCCCCTACTTGCCTGCCCATATCCCATGAAACCTAGCCAATGTCTGAATTCTTCCAATTCAAGAGTGACTGCTTGCCTGGAAATCTCTAGAGCTCTTCCCACATTGATGGGAAGCTAAGGTGGTTAACACTGGGGAAGTTTATAGGCATCAACTTTTTGAATAGTTTGAAGGCTGATTTCCTAGATGAGGTAGGTTAAAACAAGAATGTAATGAATAGGTTGACATTAATCTTTTCTTATACCTGAATTCCCCTGCCACAAATTGTTAAGTACAGAAGGGCCTTAGAAAGTATAAATGAAAAGATACAATATCACACTTGCTCCTCCTTGTTGAGTGGGGAAATAATATAATAACATGTATGAATAACTACATTGTTGTGAGTGGACAGGACAGGGAAATTTAATAACATATATTTGGTTGTCTGTGTTCCTAAACCTCAGAACTGAATGGTGGCTCATCAGAGAATCAATGAGGTGTCTCAGGGATGTGAAGCGTCTCAACATGTCAGGTTGTGCGAGGTATTTTCATAAGCCTTGTCTCACTTAATATTCACTCCAAATCTCAGTGTTAGATCCTTAATTATTGCCCTTAAACATTTACAATTAATAGGAAAGTATCAGGGAGAGTAAGTATTGTTCCTAAACTGGTCAGTGCCAAAGAGGAGATTCAACACTAGGTTTATTTTATTGAAAATGCCGTGTTCTCTCTACTATACTCTTATGCCTCTTTCGAGTCTTGAAGCACAAATTATAACAGTTACAAGTTATTGAGCACTTACGACAGTCTAGACACTATTCAGTTACTTTCATTTTTATATCCACCCCCATGAGGCAGGTATTATTATTTTTCTCATTTTACACATGAAGAAAGAATAGCACAGCATGGTCAAGAGATTATTACCCTCAGTCACACAGCTATTACATGACAGCCACATCACATCGTGATTAAACCCAGCTATTCTCAATACAGAGCACAACCTCTCCACCATCAGTTCATAAACCTTACTTTTATGCCATTTTTGCTCTTTTCCATTCCATTCTATTCACTTCATTTTTCTTTTTTTCCTCTTTCTCTCTTCCCTCCCGCTTTCTTTCCTGGCTCTTACTCCCTCCCCCCAAACATTAATTGAATACACAAAATGTGCAAGGGATTGTGCATGAGATGAATGACCTAAGGTTAAGGAACCCAGAAGGAAAGAGACACATCAATATATTATTTTAATAAGTGTCATAAATAGCAATACAGAGGTATGTGTAAATAAGCATGGACACAGTTGGAGCTATTGTCTAATTTCCTGCTTTTTTGTCTTCCCACCCCAAGCCATAGCTGACTCTTAGAAAAGCAGCAAGAGCTATTCTGTTAAAATGCTAAGTCAGATCATGTCACTTCCTTTCTTCCAAAATGCCCCATGTCTTCAGATATCACTTAGGGTAGAAGCCAAAATTCTTCACTAGCTACAAAGTCTTGCAAGACCTGGACCTCATGACTCCAACTCCTGTAATTCTTGCTGCTTCAAGCACACTGGTCACCTTGATACTCCTTGCACCTGTGAAGCCTGCTTTGACCGTGGGGCTTTTGCCCTTGCTATTCACTGAAATACTCTTCTCCCAAACATACCTGCATGGTTTATTCCTTTCCCTCTTTTTAGGCTTCTGTTCACATGCCATCTTATCAGTAAAGCCCTTTCTGATGACCCTGTTTGAAACTGAATTCCACCCTACCCCAATATCTGCTTTTTTATTGTCCTATATAGCACTTACCACCAAAGAATTCATTATTTATTTTGCAGCTTTTTGACATCCATCCCACTCCATTTCCCTTAGAATATAAGCTTAAAAAGCAAAGGGACTTCTTTTTTAGTTTCAAATATATTTATCAAATACTTACTCATACTCACAAACAACAACCAAGACTTGAAAAGAAAGATAGAACAAAATAAATTTTTGCAGTAATTAATTCTCACATGCCAACTCTAATTTCTTTTAGACACATCTTCAACACTGAGTTAGGGAACATAATGATTATGTGATATATATCAAATATGTTTACCAAATCACAAAATAATACTTATTTACCTACTCAAAAAACACAATTTTGTATTGACAATGCAACAACCTTGAATAGTGATGTGATATTTGACTATAGAAAAAATTTGGCGACATATCACCTCTACTTATGACTTATATCTGAACAAGCAAAACCGAAAGAACTTCTCTAGAAAT
The DNA here is from genome assembly GCA_004024745.2 of Catagonus wagneri. Lineage (NCBI taxonomy): Eukaryota > Metazoa > Chordata > Mammalia > Artiodactyla > Tayassuidae > Catagonus > Catagonus wagneri. The sequence goes on from PVHT021183515.1 coordinate 3,085,541, forward strand.
GCAAGAAAGGCACATCTTCTCAATTCTTTCATGTAAGAAATTAGAGGCAAGATCCTTTTCTGCTATCACATATTAGCTATTGCAATGGGATTTTTGTCTGTTTGGCATATATATGCATCCATAGCACCTAGAATATTTTTTGCCAAATGGTTGTCCACTAAACATTTACTGAATTCATGAAAAAATTATTATGCGTCATAGAAAATTAGAGGAGGCAGAGATAGTTAAGAAATTGTTCTCAGACATGAAGATGTTTAAACTGGCTGTTTAATGATGAGTAAAGAATATTTTGACTAGATAAGGGTGAAAAGGAAGCATTTAGGTAAAGACATAGAAATAGAAAATAGCATGGCTGACCTAGGAGCTGTGAGTAGTTGGCATGACTGGATTTCACTCTGGAATGGTAGGAGTTGAAGTGAGAGAGATGAGGAACAGACAAAAAAGGCCCCTTCCATGATGGATGGGAACACCCTTGTTATGGTGGTGGGGCTTTGTCCGGGAACAGTAGTCATGGGAGTGACATGATTTTTATGTGTCACAATATAAAACCAACCTTTTTTTTTGAAAACACAGTTTTCTAAAGTATTGTAGTAAATGAAGAAATCATAACATAACTTACGAATAAAGAAAACATATATTTTATCATTCTCACTATAAACTAGGGCAATGACAGTGGAAATCAAGTGAAAATGACAAAGTTGATTGCCACTGAAGAGAAAGGACATGCATGAAACTGTGACCAGTCAGCAAGGACATTGTATAAGGAAGGTTAGGAAAAAGAGGAGTCAAATGTAATGCCCACAGTTTAGGCTTGATAACCTGATGGACAGAGAGGAAGAGGAAGGAGATCAAAGCTGGGCATAATTAGTTTTGCTTGAGATATGTTAAGTTGAAAATTCTTGACTCATATACCAAAGAACGTTGGGTAGGATAAGAAGAGGTGAGGTGAGCACAGTTTTCTGGTTAATCAGGAATGGACTAAATCGCGATGCAAATAATTCACCTTTCAATTAAGTGGGAATTGCCTAATCCCATTATGGAAGACTTTCAGTGTGACTGTGTCTAGGAAATTTACATTAGGATCACCTGTGGTGCTCGCTAAAAATACAGATTCAGTAGGTCTGAGTTCAAATGGCATTTTTAGCAAGCACTCTTAGGTGGTTCTTATGCTGGTGGTCCGTGGACCATTCTTTGGGAAATGCAAATTTAGACAAAACTAAAATCAGTAATTTTGGCTCAAGTCTGACCAGTTGCGGGGCAATCCTAGACTCCTCCCCATCTAACAGTATCCTGCTTATCTATCAAAATTTTCTGTCTCACTTCCTTTTTTTTTTTTTTTGGCCACCCCATGGCATATGGAGTTCTGTCCCACTTGTAATACTGCCTCCTCAGGTTTAATTAGCATCTGAAGAGCATACTTTGCATTAATTGTCACATTTAATTCTCACAGCCATATCAGGTAGATATTATTGGCTACGTTCTGAAGATGAAGGAAATGAGCTCAGATATTTTCAGGGATTATGGCTGAGATCCTTGAGTCAGTCAGTAATAATAATCATACTTCTATCATCTGCTTCCAAGGCTTATACTCTTTCCACTGTGGCACTGCACCTCCTCCTTAAAGGCATTACTGGTGAATTGCCTCCCTGTTTAAAAATTTTAAGTACCACAACATCCAGCTCTATTTAACACATGGTGCCATGGTGCATTATTAGCTAACAGATTTCTATGTCTTGGAATTATGCCCTTAACTCTAATAGCCTATACCCAAAGACCCTCTTTTTGTTTTCTGACCAACGTGAAAGGCCTGGCGCTCATAAGGGTATTTAGTAGGAGCTCAACAAATGTTGTACTCAATTTCCCTGAGACACCGGCTGCTCCAAGGAGTGGCAGATGTGGACTTCCTGTGTGCTCTTGAGTGACTCACTGTCTTAAAATCTTCCTCTTTAACGCGAGGAAGCTCATACATTTCTTGGCACTTGAGTCACAGGAATTTTGGGAAGAGTAATGATATGCCATGGCCAACCTGCAGTGAATCTTAATAAGGATATTAATTTGCAAGTAGAATACTAACCAAGGGAGGGGAGAAGATTCTTCAAAAAAGAAAAGGTATCTAAAGTCTCTTTGCTGGAAAATCCATTTAGTTCCCTCAGGACCAGGATGGGAAAAGTGTGCTGGAGTCTTTTCATGAGCATACTAGGTTTGATACAAAGACAAAGTGTCAAGCTGCAGGTTTGTGCAGAAAACAAAGGTTAGGACCCTGCAGTCTGAAATCTGGCATCTCATTCCTTGTCACTCAGCCCAGGGCAGAATCAAAATCTAGCTGTACCATGAGAGATGGCTTCAGTGTCACTACTGATACAACCACAACTTGCCACAAAGCTTCTACCCTGGCTCACCAGGGGCTTGCTCCTGGGAAAGTAATAGGAATAAGGACCAAATTATTATTGTTATTATTTTTTTTTATTTTTGCATTATAGCTGGTTTACAGATTTCTGTCAGATTTTCCAACTGCACCATGTGGTGACCCGATTACATGTACATATATGGATTTGTCACATGTAATTAGATATAGTTCCCCGTGCATTACAGTTGGAGCTCCTTGCTATTCCATCATTAAAGCAGTAGTTATCCCCACTCCCTCCCACC
>PVHT021183515.1:3089189-3123650 GCA_004024745.2 Catagonus wagneri
ACTTTGTCAAATGCTTTTTCTGCATCTATTGAGATAATCATGTGGTTTTTAACTTTTCTTTTGTTTATGTGGTTTATGACGTTGATTGATTTGCATACATTGAATCATCCTTGTGCACCTGGGATGAATCCCACCTGATCATGGTGTATGATTTTTTTGATATGCTGTTGGATTCGGTTGGCTAAAATTTTGTTGAGAAAAAAATATGGAACGCTTCACGAATTTGCGTGTCATCCTTGCGCAGGGGCCATGCTAATTTTCTCTGTATCGTTCCAATTTTAGTATATGTGCTGCCGAAGCGAGCACCAAATTATTATTGAATCAGGAGAGAAAAAGGAAGATTAGATGATCTTATTAAAAATTGAGGAACATTAAAGTAAGATCCAAAGACTTACAATTTTGCTTTACATGCAAGGAAGCAATGCCTAAAGAAGTTTTTCTACTGGCAACCAGTCTGGAAACCATCCTTCCAAAACCATAAGAAATTCAAAAAAAAAAAAAACACAAATAAGCCAATATAGGGGCCTATTTTACTTAGAGGAAAATGGCCAGTTTTAGTCATGTGAATGGGAAGAGAAGTCATTTAAGACAGTAATTAATTCATAGCACTAACCTTGCCAAGAGGGCACTATCTATCTTCATGCCATCATTTAAACCTAAATACCTCCCAAAGGCCCTACATCCTGATAACATCACATTAGGGGTTAGGAGTTTCGGCACATAAATGGAGGGGTGGTGAGCACAAATATTCAGCTCATTAAAAAAAAAAACAGGAGTTCCCGTCGTGGCTCAGTGGTTAACGAATCCGACTAGGAACCATGAGGTTGCGGGTTCGATCCCTGCAACCTTGCTCAGTGGATTAACGATCCGGCGTTGCCGTGAGCTGTGGTGTAGGTTGCAGACGCGGCTCGGATCCCGCGTTGCTGTGGCTGCGGCGCAGGCCAGTGGCCACAGCTCCGATTAGACCCCTAGCCTGGGAACCTCCACATGCCGCGGGTGCGGCCATAAAATGACAAAAGGCAAAAAAAAAAAGAAAAACTGAGTTAATGGGGGCCAACTTGAAAAGTTAGATAAACTCAGGTACACAAAGAAATAGCTATCTGCAATGGATAGTGTATGTATTAATTGAAACAAATAGCTACCCTAGGACCTATGAATCATGGAAAATGATGTAGGAAATTCCATACGCCAGTGACAGGACAAAGAAGAGAGCTTTCCATTATCTGCAGATGATTGAAGTTTTTCCGTAATGTATTTCTTTTTTTCTTTTTCTCTTTTCTTTTTTGGATTTTTAGGGCCCCACTCAAAGCATATGGAGATTCCCAGGCTAGGAGCCAAATTGGAGCTGGCTGCAGCTGCCAGCCTACACCACAGCCACAGCAATGCAGGATCTGAGTGGCATCTTCGACCTACACCACAGCTAATGGCAACGCAGTATCCTTAACCAGCTGCGGGAGGCCAGGGCTCGAAAACAAAACCTCATGGTTCCTAGTTGGATTTGTTTCTGCTGCACCATGACAGGAATTCCTCCTTAATGCATTTCAAAAAAAAGCCCCACTGTATATTGTTTATTGAATATGGTTATAATTTACTAAAATGTCTTTTGCTTATAATTCCATGGTGTGGGTTGGTACTTCATCATGTCACTTTTTTTCATTTTTATTGCAACATCATGAGTCTAAAAGCATTCCAGGCATTATCATTATTGCATACTGGAACCAAATGGGCCCTGCCTGAAAATTTTAAATGATATTCTGGTGTGTTGAATGAACAAACCATTTACACAATACCCGCAACTGTCCATGACTTTTGCCAAGCTTATTGTGACCAGAACATCCAACATCGAATCAAACTCACATTCTGAGTGAATCCTTTCAAGGTGAATGGAATACTAATCCAAAGGAATTCAAAATGTTGTGAAGATTTAGGAATTCAAGACAACGGGAAATACTAAAAGCAAAAAGGATCTAATACCCAATATGATGGTTTAAAAGACAAACCTTAGAGGGAACAAACTTTGACTAAGAATGCAAATAAAATGGAGTTTCCTTCATGGCTCAGAGGTTAACTAACCCGACTAAGAATGAGGATGTGGGTTCGATCCCTGGCCTTGCTCAGTGGGTTAAGGATCCAACGTTGCCGTGAGCTATTGTGTAGGTCGCAGACACGGCTTGGATACCACGGTGCTGTGGCTGTGGCAAAGGCCGGCAGCTGTAGCTCCGATTTGACCCCTAGCCTGGGAACTTCCATATGGCGTGGGTGCAGCCCTAAAAAGCAAAAAAAAAAAAAAAAAGAAAAGAAAAGAAAATGAAAGTAAAGCAAAGTATGTCCTCCACTAGAAGGTGGCCCAGGAGACTTGTTCTACTCTAGGCTTACTGCCTATGGCTTAAGTATAATTAATATGTTCTAAGTTTCAACAATTATTATTACGATGTATGAATGTAGGTCTTCTCCGTGTGTGCCGTTTGTGTGGGTGTGCACATGAGTGTTCTTTGCAGTAAGGAAGAAAACATAAAGAAGAATGACCAGAAAGGAAAAAAAATTGAGAGGCAGAAAAATTTTAACATTCAACAAATCTTCAAATAGGTAAGTGATATATAGTCATCATAACTCCTCATTTTGCATATTTGATGACAAAATCAGTATTATATGATTCTAAACAAGACACAATCATATTTCATCAGTCTGTCATAGAAGACTATTAACATAAATATTTAACGTGGTGAAAAAAAATTTTCCATCTGGCACCAATGTATTTGTTAGGAAGGGCACAGTCTTAGTTCAAAAGAAAAATGCTCTGGTAAATATTTGGAGAAGGAAGCTAAAAATCTTACTGAAAGATAAGGGATCAAGGTATATTTAAACTGCTTTTAAGAATAAATGAACAGGTCGTAGAACAGAAAATTCAGGGACAATAGAAATGGTGAAAACTCTGCCATTTAGTTGAAAGAAAACACCAGTGGCTTTCTAAAATAATTAATTTCACTGCTTTAGCACAGTTTTAGATTTAGAAACTAACTAGGCAGATGGTACACAGAGTCCCATATATTCACCCCTCACATCTGCAGTTTGCCTTATTATTGATATCATACATTAGAACGATGCCTAGCATTTGTAACATTTATTGTTAATAAACAAATACTGGCACATTGTTATTAACTGTCATCCTTTTTTGTGTTAAACATTTCTTGGATTTTGACAAATGCATAATGATGTCTATCCATCATTACAGTTCCATACAGGAAAAACATTTTTTTTCAGAGTTCCCATTTTGGCTCAGTAGGTTATGAACCCAACTAGTATTATGAGGATGCGGGTTCAATCCCTGTCCTTGCTCAGTTGGTTAAGTATCCAGCGTTGCCATGAGCAGTGGTGCTGGTCGCAGATGCAGCCCAGATTCTGTGCTGCTGTGGCTGTGGCATAGGCCAGCAGCTGCAGCTCTGAACTGAACCCCTAGCCTGGGAACTTCCATATGCCCCAGCAGTTGTGGCCATAAAAAAACAAATAAAAAAAGGAAAAAAAGTTTCACTGTTCCTCAGTTCCCCAGTGCTTCAGCTATTCATCCCTTTACTCCTCTGTTCACCCCACTTCCAACTTTTTATAAGTAGATGTGGTATCTTACTCATCTTGGTATATCTAGTATGCCTAGCACTGTGCCTGATTGAGAGTTGCCACTCATATGTCTTTAAAATGAATTAAACTCAAATAAAAGCAGGCTTAAATCAAGCTTGAACTGCTATAACACAGAGGGAATTTGGACACGAAAGGAGTTAGAGATTGCTCCAGATCAGGTGTTCTGAAAAGCAGATGCCAAAACAAGGTAAAAGTGCAATAGATGTACTGGGGAGAAGTGCCTGTAACAGATGGGGGGAGAAGGAGCTGAGGCAGGCAGGGAAGTCTTTAGCTCACAATGCAGGTTTAATACTTGTGAAAACAGAGTAGGAAAGAAGAGGTAGGAAGAACCTCAGACTGAAGTGCAGCTCTGAAATCTCAGCCTGCCCAACATGGAGTCCAGAGCAGCTAATCCATCAGAGGATTTTCAGATTGCACAGAAATGACCTAGCCCTATTACCTTCATCGTGCTTGGGCATTGGCTAGTGCTGCTTAGAGAGCGTGCCTTCAGCTCCAATGCTGCAATGGATCATGAAGATAATGCAGCTAGAGGCAGTCAACTGACTGCCCTCCACTTGACAGGTTCTCTCTTGAAAAGAGATCTGAGAGGCACCTCACCATGACTGCCACAGACACTTTGGACAAGAGTGGCAGCTTCCTCTTCAACCCAAGGAAATTCTTCACACTGTAGTTTTAGTATGCTGATGGAAATAACTCTGGATTTCAAAAATTTCAGAACAATACATTCTGAAAGTTTCATATATAAATATGCTCCTTAGCTAAATACAAATGTATCTATAGTTTTGAGTTATGACTTCCAATCTCTTTAAAATAGAACATTAAGAGCTAGTTGCCTGCCACTCAGTTGCCAAAGTTTTCCCACCCACAGTGAGCTGAAATCTACCAATTTATCTATTCCTCCTTTCATTTTTATGCGTGGGAACTTCTCTTGGGTGTTCACTTTCTAAAAATGGAGATGCATAAATTTGCTTGAAGATTTTCAGTGTTGAATATTTATGAAAACGTGTCAGTGCAAAACATATATTATTAGCAGAAGTTAAGCTCGAAGGAACGATTCCATTTCTATTGAATAGCTAACATCTCTCAAAGTTCCTATACAAAGAAAAAAGAAATCATGTAGCTTCTCCAAGGAAAGCACGTGAACAGTGCATGCAATCCGTGAAACTATTTCTTCTCTTTTAGCACTACTTGCATTTTTCTACTAGCCTTTTCAATAATAGACGTGCTCTATGACACATACCTACCTTAAAGCATTTTCTTGTAAAGGTTTCCATGGCTGTCATGGAAATAGCTGAAAACAATTCATTGTAAAGGTCTGGTGTTAATGATCATATTGAAGTCCATTGCCCTGGAACCTCACGCAAGTATTTTTCCAATCGTGAGCCATATTCTTTGAATGGGATCATTTGGTTGAAACAGTTATATAATACAAGACTCTAGCTCATTATACAAACTCAACAAATTATTGAATTAGTCTAAGCTCATTTATATTAACTGATCTCAAAATATATATTAAAAAGTAATTTTCTGGAATGAGTTTCATAAAGTGATGAGAAAAATAAGCTTGAGCTTTTATTCAAGCTGGTAGTGTGCTAGTATCCCCATCCCCTCTTGTTTGTTAAAATGTATAAATAAAAGTCATCTTGATTAAAATGAAACTTACCCCTCAAGTAATTATTAATAATCATATGAAAGTTGTGTTTATTGATCTCTCCCAAACTTGGCTCTCTTCCGTTTTCCCTCTCAGTAAATGATATCTCCATTAATTAAGTTCTATTAATATTATGTACAACGTGTACATTATATCTATACTCCCTTCTTCACTATGATCATTCAGTCTAAAAAAGTTTATCTCTTGCCTGCACTATTGAAATAGGTTCTTAAGTAATCTCATACTCTCCTGCTATATAATTTCCATACAACATCTACAGTGAAAAATTTTCATGGAAGTTTGTCATCTCACTATTGTGCTTAACATGCTTTTGCAGCTTCTATTTACAGTTAGAATAACCTGAAATCGTGGAGTTCCCTGGTGCCTTAGCAGGTTAAGGATCTGGCGCTGTCATTGCCATGGTTTGAGTCACTGCTGTGGCTCAAGTTTGATCCCTGGTCCTGGAACTTCCTCATGCTGCATCAAAAACAAAACTAAACTAAACTAAGCAAAAAAAACACCTTATTATGAAGTCTTTATCCGGACGCCCTATGTCGTGGTGTCTCCAGGGTCCTTCTGCACCTCTCACTCGAAATCTCTTGAGGCATGCCCCAACTCTTTCTCTCCTCAAGCCTTGCCCACCCTGTTTGCTGCTTGAAATTTCCTCCTCCCCCTCTTTTCTGTAATGGCCGCTCCTGATCTTTTAAGTCTCAGTGTAAGTACTACTTCTTTAAGAAGATATTCTTTCCTAGCACTGGGATCACGTTATTGGCCTCAGTCATTCTTCCCTTCCTGCATCCATACCCTTGTTATATCATCATCGTGCGCAGAGAATACTCCTCGACTTTTGACTTTGGCCTTGGTTCTATGACTTGTTTTGTGTAATAGGGACAATGTTTCAGTTTTAAGCCTAGGCGCTTAAAAGGGCTAATTGCATATATCAGTCTGTATTCTCTGGGGAAACAGGACTATTGGGAGGGGTTGAGGGCTTAAGAAATTGGCTTATGTGATTGTGTGATCTGTCAGGTTCAAAGTCTGCAAGGCAGGCCAACAGGCTGAAAACTCAGGCAGAATTTCTGTACTATAGCCTTGCAGCAGAACTTCTCTAGGAAGCCTCAAATTTTGTTCTTGAAGCTTTTGAGTGATGGGTGAGGTCCACTCACATTACATATTGGTTTATCATATTTTAAACATTTTATTCCAGTGTGTTATACCTTAAAAGTGAGCAGATTATAAGTGCACAGCTCAACAAACTTTAACAAAGTGAACACACCTGTGTAATCTGCTCCCAAATGAAAAAACTGCATTACAGAAGCTCCTTTCTTTTGTACCTCCTTCCAGCTATTACTCCATTCCAGGATAACCGCTGTTCTGACTTCCAGTATCATAGGTTAGTTATGCCTGCTTTAATTTTATTTAAATAGAATCACACAATATGCTGTTTTTTGTGTGTTTGGTATAATTTACTCAACATTATATTTACAGGAGTCATTTATATACATGTATATCATTTTAGTTCATTCTCTTTTCTTTGTATTATGGCAACGGGTATTTAGTTTTCAGTTCTGACCTATTATAATAATACTGCTATGAACATTCCTGCACGTTTTTTGATAAACCCCTGTATGCATCTCCACTTAGTACACACCTAAGAATGGAATTGCTGAATCACAGAGGATACACATACATAGCTTCAGTAGATACTGTCAAAAATTCTTCAAAAGTGGCTGAACCAATTTACACTTGCCCCGCTGGTGTTCAGTTGGGCATAACCAAATGTTCAACTAAGACTGAGAACCCCTGTTTTAGGAACTTCACAGAAGACTCGACTGACTGATCCGGAGTCTCCATTCTATAATTTTCCTCAAGAAATTCCTAAAATCCTTCACATCGCCTCTCGGCATTCCCACGCCTGGTTACCGTATAGCTATTCTTTGACACTTGTCACACACACACACACACACACACACACACACCAGACAACCAAGGAATGATATGTTTTTAAAGCAGGACGGCATCATGTATTTCCTGATTTTAGCGTCACTAAGGATCTCCACCTCCATTTGTATTTGATTCCATCCACCCTGATTCATGGCTTTCCCTTCATATCCCTACAGGCTTAGGCCCACACGAGCCCACACAAACTGCTCCCTGATCTGCCAACTAAAGCTACTCTCAGTTGCCCTAGGCTTTGCCAGTTGGGACCAACCAGCCCTCATAGAGATGCTGGTAGACAAGGATTTGTTGTGTTATAGTTCAGAAGGGCACTGACTCAAGACTGGATAAACAATAACTGATCTTTCAAAAACAGCATTAGGCTGTACTCCCCCTGTGGCTTAGCAACCAGATTGTGGACACGTGGAAGGAGTATCACATGGAGCCTGTGAATCCAGAGCTAGGAGACTCAGCTCACAGAAATGAGGGGGACGGTCGGATGCGGCTTCAACTCCATATAATAAAATTTTGTTTTAATGGTTACATTTTTAGGAATCACGTTCTTGTTTTGCAACAGCTGGGGACCAATCTGTTTCTCTGAAGTGGGTTAACAAGCAAAAAGGAGTATTCTTCCTACAGCAAGTGGAAAACGAAAATGATAAGCAGAAGCCCCCACCCCTAAGATGTTTCCCCCTAGGCTCTTTGAGAGGGAGAATGGATAGTTCAACATGTTGACTTTGGTGCCAAAAAAAAAAAAAATGTAAAAAATGTATTTATAGTCTCCTGAGAAAATTATAAGGGTTTGGTAAAAATGTATTTATATTCTCCCGAGCAAATCATCAGAATTTAGCACAAACTCTTGCTCTCAGTTTAGCACAAACCCCGTAGCTTTCAGGACCTACCTGAATCTGAATCCTCTGCCCTTCCATGCCTCATTTCCCTCTTTATCCTTCCACCCATGGTGTCCTCTGTCTCACTTCTCACATCCCCTAAACATACTGTACATTTTATGATTTGCAATCGTCCATGCTATTCCCTTTAACTGGAATGGCTTCCTCCCTTTTCTTATACTCCATTATTTCCCCAGTCTTTCCTTTTTAAAACAGGCTCAAATGCCACTTCTTCCAGAAAGTCTTCCTTAATCTTTTCCAGCATCAGACAGCATGTGTTTCCTTTTGCCACAACAGTACTGCTTTACATTTCTATTTGGTACTTATTGCATTTGGCCTCAGTTTATGGTTAACACATTTACAAGTACCTTCACGGTTAAGGATCCCATGTTGCTGTGGCTGTGGCATAGGCCTGCAGCCGTAGTTCTGATTCACTCCCTAGCCTGGGAACTTCCATATGCTGCCGGTGCAGCCCTAAAAAGAAAAAAAAAACAGGAGAAGATGAATCATTTATTGGAGTATGGGCTTCTTTTATAGTTACTCTCATAACCACTTTCTGTGGCCATGGGTTCTCACCTATACGATATTTTTTCCTTCACCAGTTCCAACTCCTGCTCTCACCAAGATCATCCAGTATTTGGCAGCTGCTGATTGTATGAGAAAAACCTTCCACCGTGGCTGAATATAAAGAGAGAAGAAGTAGCATGACTCCAGGAAGGCGAGATGGAAAGGGACTGAGATACTCCATCTTCCCCATGACCAGAGAACACAGAGGGGAGACTTGATCCAATGTGCCTTAAGGGGATTTAGATTGCTTTTGTCTTGATTAAACCCCGGAGGAAATAGGTTTCCATTTCTGCAAAATAATGATTTTCTCTGCAGCAGCTGCTGCCAGCCACCAAGCCACACGTGCAAGGACTCTCACGTGGAGAATGGTCTGCAACCTCCTTCACAGATCCCTCCTCCCATATCCAGGTGAAAGAACGGGCACCCAAAGATTCCATGGCCTAGATCCATGCTATTTTATTCCAAAGGAGGATTAGGGCAATAGACAGAAACTTTCCACTGCATCTGGGTAAGTATGAAGAAGTCAGAATTTATACAGTCTAACTATTCACTGACTTCTGGAAAGGTATATTTTCTTTGCCTCTCTTGCCCCTCGGAGAGAATATTACTCATGATAGGGGCTCCATAGAGTTTTGTTGGAAGGGTTGATTTGTTTTTGAATCTTTATTTCTGTATTGATCTGTGGATTTATCTACTAAATACTCCCCTCCTTTGTCTAAATTGCACACATCTTTCAAACTATTTTTGCTTCATGAAAACTTCTTGCCTGATTCTTTAATCACTAGAGGAAGAATACTATAACTTAGTCCTCCACTGAGCAAGTAGCATGAGGTTTGTGTTCTATTTGAGCTCTCTCATTGTCTCATTTATCTGCCTGTCACATTCAAACCTTAAGAGAAAGTGACTGATCTGGACCAGTAATTCTTAAATTTGACCACATATTGGAGTCACCTGGAAAATTCCAACCTCAGAGTTCCTGATTCAGCAGGATTGGTGTGGCATATTTGCCTTTCTAAAAATTTCCTAAATGATGCTAATTCTGCTGATCTAGGGACTCTTCCCTTGAAAATCATTGATTCAGAGGAACCTTGTTACAGTGCTAAAGTATATCAGCTCGATTCTTCTTTCCAAATGTCTCTCTCTGTCTCTTTCTCCTTCTCTCCATTTCTCTCTCTCCTGCTTAATCAGACTCAGAAGATCCTGGATATATTTAAATCTCCCTACCACAGCATCACAGTTCCTTCCCAGTCTGGTGACTCCCTACCTTTGCATCCCTGAGCAGATGGTCTCCTGCTCCCCTATCCAATCCCACACCAAACCCTACCCTCTAGTTATGCTGTGCTTTTTGTGGTTTCCTGAACATCTGCAGTGCTATTTCAACTTCTTTGCACATGCTATTTCCTCTAGCTGGAATGTTCTCCCCTGCCTGACAAGTTCCATTTTAACCTTCAAAATTCAGCTCTTACTCTGTCTTTCCTAATGGTTTTCTCTAACCAGCATCATCTCACTGCCTTCCCCCAGCTCTCTTCCTTCTGACCCTCTGCACATTTGCACACAGGCAGTTGGCTTGTTTGCTTCTGGCTTCTGCAAGATAGAATATCTATGTCTATTTGCATTCATCTCATTATTTTGTCTTTTTTTTTTTTTTTAGTGTCAGGCTTCTCCAACTGATTGTGAACTCTTTGGGGAGATTAGGGTGATATCTTATAAATCTGGAGGGGGGATGGCCAATAAGTATTAATATGAATGAACATCTGAGGTTTGCTTTGTGTTTCACCCTGCTCTCATGAAATAAGATGGGGGGGCAGAGGTAAAGTAGTCATGATTAATGAGCAAGACAACTAGAAGGCATGGTTATGAGGATTAGGCAAAATATCGACAAACTCCTTGAATACTCATGGCTCAAAGGTTATGGCTATAAAGTGTGAGACTATGAGCACAGTTCACAGAAAAGTATAATGTCTTGGGGGGCACTAGGAGAAGCAAGGTACTCCTTATTCTGTGTATCACTGTGATGACTCCATTGTAAGAAGGAAGCCCTATGAACTACGTTCAATTCTCTCCAGACGTCACCTTTCTTACTTCACTGACAGACTTGCCATTGGTGTAATTTTCTTGAAGGGAGGCTTGGCAAGTGCCTAAAAAGAGTGCCCTCAACCTTGGCTCTGCAAAGCCCACTGAGAGATGACACACAAAGAGAATAAAGGCGGGGAGAGTGTACAACCTCACAAGACAGGAGATGGGACAAGGGCTATCTGTCTCTTCAGAGACATGAATTCCCTAGGTTCTTCAAATGCACATTTAATGATATTTAAAAGAACACATCCAGGCTTTGGAAAATGGAGAGACTCCTAATCAGCAGTTTTTCTTTTGGTATGGAAGGTGCTAAAGGAATAACATTTACCAGAGGTCCAAGAATCTCCCCTCGGCTTACGAGAACTGGCCAAAAAGGCAACGTAGTGTAGAAAGAAGTCTTTTCAATAGAACCCTTGATGAAAAACAGACCTGACATTAGACTCATAGTTTGGTTCGTGGTTAGAGTGGAAGGGAGAGGATTTGGCTCGAATGAGGAGGATTTCTGTGGAGGTGCTGATGTCCAATTTGTGGATCTATTCGTGCAATAAGCTTACTAGGACTGAAATACAGTTAAATTCCAAAGCCCTCTAAATGAAGTGACCTTTTAATGCATATGCACATGCAGATCTGAAGGAAAAGTCTCTCTCAGGGAGAGCCTGAGAGCAGATTTTAGGTGGAGCAGGTCGGAGAACTAGAAAATACAGTTTGGAGAGGAAGAAACATTATTTAGGGGAAAGGCTCAACCAGAGATTAGGATTAACAGAAGACAGTGTTGTAAGTGGTCCTGGGGGTACAAAAGACCTGGGCTTTCTTCTAACATCCTCCAACATGTTTAGAAAACTGGCAGTTTTGCCCTTGCCCTTTTGTTTTGGGGAAAATTTTTCTTTATGTTGGGAATTACCTACTCCATTGTTGTCACCATTTTTCTTCCCAGGATCTATTTTGACCAGTAAGTTTTATAATTCATGATTCTTCAAGAGGAAAAAAAGCAAAGGAGGAAGAAATATTAAGTATGGGCCAATTCCTTTTGCTTAGTTGAATTTTGATGGTGGTGAGGGTTTGTAGGGGATTGCAAGAGGTACATAGGATATTCTAAATGAAAGGGTTTTAGTTCTGCTCTAATCTTCTATGTTTACACTTTACAGATGGTTTCAGAAAAGTATATGACTTACTCAAGGTCACTGAGGAAATAGTGGCTGCACTTAAGCCAGACAGGGAACCTCTTAAACTCAGTGTTCTATAAGATTTGCATTAGAATTTTAATATGTATTGACTTAGGCATTTCACTACAGGGTGCTTTTGAGCAATGGGATGAAGGGACCCATTCTGTCCCAGTTGTGTAGTTTTTTCCAAAGCCAGATTTTGCATTCCCTTTGTCACACTCCGCTTCCTCCACCCTAGACTGGACTGCCCTGGTGATGCTACAGGAAGTTGTCATTACAGGTTCACCACTTACAGGGGGTGCTCTGTTTTGGAAAAAGACCCTCTAAAATCCTTTCAGGCCATTGGGTGGTAATAGATCAGGAACACTGTTACCCCTAAATGTCTCCCATGAAAATAGAGATAATGACTAATCTATTTTCCTTCCCATCCTTGGAACATTGGGTTGAGGCTGTTTAAAGACCATGGTTTCTAAGAAGCTTAGAATTCCTGCTCATTTCTCTTCTTTCAACTCTCTGAGTGTCCCTGAAATCAAAGGGAGCAATATAGGCTGCTTTTCCATCATGATGCATGTCTTCTCTACCTGATTCACCAAGGTTAGTGCCATGACTCTGTCAGCTGCCGAGTCTGCTACATCCTGCTCCTGCTTACAAACAGCAACCTGACTTTTCAGACAGCATAGCCCAGTGGGCTCCTGCACATACACACATATCCTTCCATGAGGCATGGCTGCCCCCATTTGCTTGACCGTCTCTTTCTAGGGTCACTTTAGGGGTTTGGGAATAGATAATTATCGCTGTCCAGAGCTAATCACAAGGATGGCTATTACTGGAAACTGTGCCTGGGGCCCAGCAATGCGCTATTTGGAGGATCCCAGACTCACTTTTCCACAGTCATGTACAGCTCTTCTGTATAGCAGTCAAAGAAGGAAGGTGGTTGAGACACTCCCCATCCCTTCCTTCATCATCCTCAAAAGTTAAAGTTCTCCCTCACAGGAAAGTTTTCTCAAACTAGGGCTCTAAAGTGGGCCAGTGATACGTTTTTAATATATATCAAAAGTATCAAGGGTTAACAGGTACTTCGTTTGCAGTATCAGGAGAGAGCTCATTAACATTGGAATGGTGCTGGTCCCTGAGAGAATTCACTGGAGAAGAAACTGGAGAAGCCCTTCTCCACACCATAGCTATTGAAAATGTCTCTCTTCTTTGCCTGACACAGACCGTAAGCACCAGGATCCCTCCTGGGGCTGCCAGCTGATTTGCCTCTGACTCACAGGATGACTGTGATTAAATTTCATTATCCCTTCAGTTTCCAGCTCGGCAAGTTTCAGCCTTTAGGTAGACTACAAGCTTCAGCTCCACTAGAGGGTTTTGACTAAGGTGCACTGGCATTGAATCACAGTAAATTATCACACATTCATAATTACTCCTCTGAAGTAGCACTGTTATCTCCGGATACGAGGAGTGGGGAGAACAACCTTGTCATTTAACTTCTTTCTTCGAAGAGATGGAAGCAATTTGTGACCTAGTTTTTTGAGTACCCTGTACTTCCTTGAGGCTGGAGACAAACACACAGCCTTGAAAGTTTCCCCTGAAGATCAAACAGAGAAAGGAAATCTGTCTCCACAGCCCCCTAGACCTCCCCCTGCAAACCTCTGAATAGCACCGAAGGCAGGGGCCAGAGTTGATTCGCTGTGCCAGGCCTAGTGGTATACATACAAATACAGAGAATTATGCATGTAGGAGATTCAGTTGAATCCTGTTATTTTACTGACTGTGTTATGAAACAGGTCATTTTGTTTCTTAAGGTGCCCTGAGTTCCTCGTTAGTGGAACTAAGCAGGACTCTACTGGGCCTTCCCAGGGAAAAAGACCCCTGTTGTTCCCACGCCCCATATTTGTAGATAAGCTTTATAGTCTTCTAGACCTTCCTCCAAATCCCAAAGAGCAAATTTAATCAAAGAAGTGAGAAAATGCAGAGAAAAAGGGTCAAGCAAGACAAAATAATAGTAGTTTAGTCATAAACAAAATCAAGGATTTTTAGTTTCTCCTCAAGGTCTATAGATATTACCCTAGCCATATCCTTGATTTATTTTTCAGATAGTGCCAGGGGGAATAAGTTAACTGCATGCTGACCACTGGCACATAGACCCCAGAATGGTTGGAACCAGAAGGTTGATGGTGTTAACTCCTGTAATATCACCAGGTTACCCCACCACCAATCGATGAGAACGTCAGTGAACTGATGAGGCACCCAACATCCCTCACCCCTAATATTGCCTTAAAAACATTTCCCTGAAAGCTGTGAAGGAGACTGTACCTTTTGGGTATCAGCTGCCTGTTCTCCTTACTTGGCCCCGTGTTGGGGACCTTGCAATAAATACTCCACTTTCCTTCACCATAAGTCAATGGCAGTAGATTGGCTCTACTGGGTGTCAGGCAAGCAGACCCAAGTTTGGCTCCATACCTTCAGGAGGATGTCTAACTCCTAGGTCAGTTTCAAATCATGCACCCCAAAAACAGGCTAACAATGAAATGGAGCTTCCAGAGGAAGCACAAACCCATTAAGATTTTTGGGGAAAAATTAAACATCTCCTCCTGGATCCATGCCAACCCAGGGATAAAACAGACAGCAACCCTGATGCTTCTACGAGTGACCAAGGGAGCCAAACAATGGGGTCTACACCCATGCTTATGCCATTCAACATCCCCAAGCCTCATTTACATTTAAGTATTTGATTTCCCAAATATCTAAATGCAACAGGGCATTTTCAGCTGGAGTCTATATGCTCATAGTTACCTCACCTCCACACACGTTTCCTTCTCAGTTAAGTCTGCTTCTGTTAGCAGATAGGGAAGTTTTTGATGTATAATTGGAATGGAGGGAGAAAATTTGGTTAGAGAAAGAGGGGCAGGATAAAGACAGAGACAGAGGGGATGGTTTGGAATATTTTCCTTCATTTCTTCACCCGTAAGGAGTACTCTGACCTCATTATCTCAGTTACTAAGATTTGCTATTTTACAGCCAAGGGACATTACTACCTGTAAGGAGGTACTCTTAACGAAATATACCCATATTTTTTCCATTTTACAAGAGGCCTAGAAAGGAGTGACTCCATGAAGGTCAGAGAGCTCTGTAGTCAGAAACCAAAGTTAGAAATGTCTTGAGATTTCTACTTGTGAGCTGCTTTTAATGCAGCATCCCTCTTCTCAGGTGTATTTACGGAAGGAACAGGGATTCTCATAGACTAGAAAATCCTTCCAGCTCCAAAAGATGCAATAAAAACTATGGGAGTTCAACAGTGACAGAATAAGACAGATATATTTGCATTCTGTCTACACTAGTGCAATTTAGTAGCTTCCTAACATGCTAGTGAAATAGCAGCAAAGCCCTCCAGAGCAGGTTGGTGTGTCTCTGCCTCTTTCTACCCCACCCCTCTGGTGCGGGTGGATGTAGGTGTGTATGGACCACCTAGGTATAGGTGGCTGTCTGTGTGTGTGGTCCATCCGGTGGTGTAGGTGGTATAGATGTTCGTGGTCCACCTGGGTGTGGGTGGCTGCAGGTGTGTTTAGATCACCTGGGTGTGGGTAGCTATGGTTGCATGTGGCATAGTCACCATTCATTCTCTATTTAGTGTGATGAGACACACCCTTCTTTCGTATTCCTGCTCTGACAGAGGCATTAAGGAAGGTGAACCTGAGCATCTGAGTCAGAACCCGTCACACTGATGTTTGACTGTGGATTAAAAGATGTACATTCTTACAAAACCAGAATATATGTGGCCTAAATTAGAAGACAGCATTTTGACCCCCACAAATTCTAGTAAATTTCATACAAGGTGAGCAGGGTAAAAGAAGGGGTGAAACAACAGATTGTGCAACCAACTAGTTATTTCTAAGTGTGGATGGTCTCACCACTTCTTCTTCAAACCAAACCTGTTCAGTGTTGGTAAAGCTAATTCGAGCTGAGTTGCTATGGGAACAGAGAAAGGAGTTCCTGGAAATGTAGTAATAATTGCTGCCATCTGAAAGGGCAGCTCTCTACTTCAATATCCTCCCATATGTCTGCGTTAAGCTGGGGTTAGCAAATGGGTGCCAAAAGTCACTCGCATGCAAATCGTTGATGGGAAAACTTGAAGTTTTGGGTGTTGTCTTACTGAGCTGATTTGCTAAAGGACAATGTTTCCATTGTTGTTTCTGGATTTGAATTCTTTTTGAAGTCTTTTTGTATGATTGGGAGGGCTGGTAGAGGATCCAAACATCACGCCTCCCTCCAGACACACTTCTCTGGTCTGGGTCAGGTTAGGAGCTGCATTTTTGCATGTGGCCAGAGTTTATAGCTCGTTTTTACATGCTTGACAGACACCTGACAGACTCTAGAAACTCCACCCATGGGCATCTTTACTCAATGAGATGCTTATAATTTAGAGGAGGTAGTGGAGAGAGGGGATGTCCATGCATACAGAGTTCAAAGACATAACAAAATCAGAATCACAGCTGAAAGAGAGCCTTGAGGGACCAACTGGTCTCTTGCTATTCAAAATGTGGCCCATGCACCAGCAACATTGTCATAACCTGGGAGGGAGTTAGAAATGTGGAGAACCTTGGAGCCCACTCCGGATGTACTGAATCAAAATCTACATCTTAACAAGATCTCTAGATGATTTGTTTACACATTGAATATTGAGAAGTACTGGTCTGGTCTAACTTCATTTTACAGATAAGGGGACTGAAGTCCTGAGAAAAGAAGCGACTTGCCTAAGGCTTTACTGAGGACCAGTAAGAGAACCAGAACAAAATCTCAGTATCGCTGAGGGTAAGACTTTTGCCACTACTGCACATAGTTTCTCAGGGGCTGTGGTTGGGGCAAGATGTTTAAAGCAGCATCTGTGAATTTCTGGCCTTGTCCCTAGTTTTATGCCATCCCAGGCACTATCATGTCCAAGCTTAAATTTCATTATGCTGCTGGCCCTGGTGTGCCCACACTGGCAGTCTGAACATCAGTTTTGGTAGTGCACCACTGGCTAGTGAAAGTAGCTAGTAAAAGGTCCATTTAAAACTGAAAGAGGGAGTTCCTGTCGTGGCTCAGTGGAAACGAATCCAACTAGGAATGATGAGGTCGCGGGTTCAATCCCTGGCCTCGCCCAGTGGGTTGGGGATCCAGCGTTGCCATGACCTGTGGTGTAGCTTGCAGACACGGCTTGGATCCCGCATTGCTGTGGCTGTGGTATAGGCTGGCAGCTGTAACTCCGATTAGACACCTAGCCTGGGAACCTCCACATGTTGTGGGTGCAGCCCTAAAATGACAAAAAGACAAACAAACAAACAAACAAACAAAACAAAACAAACAAAAAAACCCTGAAAGAGGAGGCTATCTCTAGTCTTTATCCCCTAGTAGGGGACGATTGATATATCATTGTGAATTGCTCCAAACAGGAACTTTTCTCTCATTATGTGAAAGTTGGAAGCAAGGCTATTTCCAGATAAGAATATGAATAAAGTGAAAATTACAGGCACATAAAGAGGTGTCAAATGCTTTCTGCCTTCTCAGGGCTCACGAAACAAAGCTCTCTCAAGGCTGGAGCAGGTCTGGGCTGGCTTTCCATGTTTCCCGTGTGAATCAGACGGCTACGGTGGGTACTCACCATCACGGTTCTTGTCCCTCCACCAGCCCCCTTGTCCACCTCCCCCAAATATGAGCCCTTTAGAAGCTGACATGTATCCTGTTTCGAGATACCAGACATGCCTGAGAACATCATAATTTCCTGTAATTCTCAAAGCCTGGCGTGAGCTCGTTTTCTCAATTTAATTGCCCCATTTCTCACACAGATTTCTGCGTTGACTGTTCTATGCTAGTTAATCATCACATGATTCCCTGTACACAATTTATTCATTCCCAGTTCCTTACTTTTGTTCCAGTCATTGTGTCTGATCTCTATTGCTCCAAAACAAATCATCCCAAAACTTAGTGGCTTAACACAGGAATCGTTTTATTATCTCTCATGATTGTATGGGTCCACTGGGTCTGCCACTGGGCATTTATGCTTCACATCAAGACTGCTGGGGTTATAGACCTCTGGTGTTTTGACTGGTGTGGACATGAAGGATGGGTCATTTTATATGCCTTGGCAAGGGTAGATGGAGAGCTGGGCTTATCTGGGGTGTCGGTAGAGCTGGCCATGTCTGTCTGTCTGTCTGTCTCTATCTGGCCTCTCCTAGTCTTTCTGCTTGCAAAATAGACTTTTTACACAGCAACTCAGACACCACATCTTTTGAAGGCTTAAGTCCTGAACATCCGCCATATTCTGTTGGTTAAAGTGAGTCACAGGAGTGGTGCAGACGGTAGCAACTGCAGGGTTCTCATGAAGCACTCTGGGAACACTCATTTTTCCTTCTTTTTGTCAATGGCTGTCTCTTATCTTCTTCAAAACGAAGAGTTTTTGTCCTGGGCATCTCCTGATGGATTTCAAGAGAGTCTATCAATATCCGGAAATTATAATTTTATACAAACGTGGAGTCTTGATGCATATGTATATTTCTCTGGGGGTAAGATCCCAAGTTCTCAACATATTCTCACAGAGATCCATGATCCAAATAAGGCTACACCACAGGAAATCCTATACATCCTTCCGGAGTGAGTCACATCTAATTCTATATACCATCTGCTCAATATTTAGGTCTTGATGTGAGTCTTTGGGGGCATACACGTTGTATGTGTTCAAAGTGTACTGGCTTAACTAATTTTGGAATTCTGCTGGGCGAGATACATATCTCTTATTTATTTCCAAAATCCCTAGTTTTTAGCACAGTCTTTTAAAAGGATAGATGCTTATAAAGGTCATAGGTTGATTTACGCTGAAGGATTTTTCTGGATTTTGATGTAAGCCGAACATAGATGTAACACTACCACTGTCATCTTTCCTAGCGAATATTTCTATCATTCTTTTCAGTACAAAAAGCTTTCATTTTTTATGTTATACTTAACTAACTTAATTCTACACGTTCAGGGGAACAGATGTTATTGTAATGCTATTTTGCACTAAGGAAACCAAGCCTTGCATAGCCTCTCTCAAAAACTTAGAGCTAGTTAGAGAAGGAATGAGTGCTGGAATCCAGTTTTCCTGATTTCCACTCTCCCGGTGTGTGTAACATAAGACGAAGGACAAGTGAGACAACGTGAAAAGCTAGAAGAGTAATAATTCGGGGACTGTATTCTGAGAGACCCTGGTCTAATTGATGGACACATATGGGAAAACCAATTTATCTGAGCCTACAATTTCCATTTACAGTCTGATGTCCAGGGTATGATGTTATCCATTTCTGTTCTGTAATTTTTACCCAGAAGAGAATGCTTAGGACCCCATTCCCTCATCTTAACCAAACAAACACAACACCCTTATATACTCCTCTCCTCTCCAAAGTGAAGGCGAGAATCCTGGCAAGCAAATGACACATCATTCCCCTCTGACTTTTCATTGCTATTAGAAAACTGTGACGGGAGAGTTAAGTGGAAGGGTTCATAGAGTGGACTTTCTAGAACAGAGAAATGACTGTAAATGTCATTCCCTGGCTTCTGATAGGAGATGGTTGACTGCATCAGAATTTGACAATTAAGTTCATATCAGATTATTTGGATCTTTATAATAATTTAACCAAGCATATCAAGAGCTCATTTTCTTAAATACGTTATCCAAACATACTTATTCGCCTTGGAACTATTTTATTACCAACTTTTTGAAAGAGATGGGCCTCTTAATTCCTTAAATAGCATATGTAGTTGCTTTCTTACTTTTCTAAAACTAGAGCTTGCAAATTCCTATCTTTGAATTTAAAAATTTTCCCCCAGAGTTTTGTTAGAGGCTTGTGGACTGATAGACTATTCAAACAGGAGAAAGTGAAATGGGCCCAGGGACATGTCATTATGGAACTTTTCTTTTTCAGGCTTCAGATCATCTTCAGCACACGGAATACACTTTAGGGTAAATTATTGTTCCTTGCCCCTTTAAGGGCTCAGACTACCAGGAGATTTTTGGAAGTATTTATCATTTGCATTGGGAAAGGTTAATGTATTCTTTCCAAATATAGGCTCCTGTTTATGCAAAAGCATGTTTCTCCCATTAGCCCTGCCAGTGCTCTGGTCCAGGCTTGGATTTGAAAGCTGATGATTTCAGGTAGATATTAAGGGATTTCTGGGGCGGAACACACGCCTGTTAATGCAATAGGGAGGAGTTTTATGTAGTCAAAATCATCTGGCAGTGAATTGGTCTTTATCAAGTAGAACATTTAGATTCCTATTAAATGTTCCTCCACGTTAAGGGAAGGGCAGTTCTGCCAGACTGTTATTCAGGAGGGACTCTTATGTAGGGATTTAGGACAAGGGAATCTGCCAGACTTGTTAGATGGCTTATGAACAGAACTGCCAGACCGCTCAGGATGATTTGTGGTCCTTCAACACACAGGTCCCCTTCCAACAGTCCAGGGACGGAGAGAAGGGGCAGAGGATCTTGACGCACACTTTGCAGCTGGGGAAACTGAGGCGTGGTGAAACAGAGATGATTTCAAAGTATCAGTTAAGATGTAAGATAGAGCAAGGTTCCAAGATTTTCATCAATTGTCTCTGACTATAAGCATTTGAGGATGTGGTCACTTTAAAGGCAGGTAGTGAAATCTACTCATTTGACAAAGTAGGAAATAAGGCTTGGGAAATTAATTCATAGTACTTAAGACTTATGGCTAGTTAGAAGAAGTGTCGGAACTAGACCTAGCCATCCTGACTCCTAATTCAGTTCATAATCAACACTTTTACTTCTCTGGGCTTGAAAAATGAATGCATGAAAGATTATTCCCAGTCATGAGAAGGACAATTTTATAATTTAATAGAAATTTTTTTTGGCTTTTTTTTTTTGGCTTTTTAGGGCCGCACCTGAGGTATATGGAGATTCTAGGCTAGGTGTCTAATCAGAGCTATAGTCACTGGCCTACACCACAGCCACAGCAACACCAGATCTGAGCCGCATCTGTGACCTACACCACAGCTCATGGCAATGGCGGAATCTTAACCCACTGAGCGAGGCCAGGGATCGAACCCACAACTTCATGGTTCCCAGTTGGATTCATTTCCACTGAGCCACAGTGGGAACTCCTATAATTTAACAGACATCTTAAAAATGTGACTGCTATGTAAAACCGTTTGCCCCAAATATCAATCCTAATGCTTTTTAATTCATTACTGGAATTGTACCCTTGAGGCCTCAAGCTCTTTTGTTCTCCTCTCCTTTTTGCCAAACTTCTGGGAAATCAGTTTTATCAGCTCTTACTTTAATCTCTGTTAATTAGCAGCTTAAAGATCAAGACTCTGAAGGAATAAAATTGGGATCAATGAGGGAAGCCCAATGAGAGACACACACACACAAAAAAAATCTGTGGGGCCCAAAAAGACTCCTTAAGATCTGTAGGGATTGAGTGGGTCTTCCTTGGTTCAGGCCTAGGAAACTCACAGGATGTGATAGCCCTTGAGAAGAGTTTATTGTACATGACTCTCTACTCCCACATATCCCCACCTCCTAGGGTGTAACCTGGTTAAATCATTATCAAGGAAATCAAAGGAAAACACTTGTCGCTAAAGGGCAATATGAGCTGTGGGTGTGGAAGAAGAAGGTCAATCCTTTGATAGAAAAGGTGGACAAGGTGTTTAGTCAATTCTATTTCACTATAAATTAACTAAATCCTCTTTTCCTCAGCTGGATGCCTCTCCAAATCCAGTTACTTATGGCAAAAGCATCCCATCAAATCCCTGCTCAGAACATCATCCCAATGAGCTACGTGCTGGATTTACTGGGGATATGAATGTTTACATGTTTCTTGGGATGGCCTCAGATGTTAGGGACACCTTCCCTTTCTGATTAAGTCCTCAAGCATTCTAAGCATTAAGATAAAGACATAAGACTATGACAAGTAATAATATAAGCAGAGGAAGATAGGCCTGTATTCAAGTCCAGAATCTTTGACTTATTAGCTGGGTGATCTCACATATAAACGTCTTTCAGCTAATTCTTATAAACACTTAAAATGTCAGGGTCGTTGTTCTCAGTACTAATGCCCAAATCTATAAAACTCCGTTTCCTCATTTTTAAGACAGAAATCGTTTATATTTTATTACTACTTTGCAGTACGATCTAGGCATTAAATGAAGTAGCATGTGACATCTTGATCTATAGTAGGCTTACAATATGTGCTAGGAATTATTTTGGTTGGGCTCATTATTTCACGCTTAAAATTGTGTGTGTGTGTGTGTGTGTGTGTGTGTGTGTGACAAGGGATGAGAATATCACAGGGGATATTTACAAATCTCCATCAATATTTCTTCCATGCCCAGGTTGAACACTTAGTTTGCAGAGGTAGTAAATCATGAAATAATTCTTTCTAGATCATTGAAGACTATTTTCTGTTCCCTTTTATTTTCACGTGTGATTAGCCTATTTTCTGTTCCCTTTTTTTTTTCACGTGTGATTAGCCAATCTGAAAGCCCAATATGAGGATTTCAATGAGCTTGAACTCACTTCCCTATCCCTTGGGTTCTTAATGATTTGGTTTCTGAACATGGGGACCCAGACTGCTTGTTTCCCATCATCTGACTCTCCGGTCCTTCCCATTAGGTAATGAAACAACCTGGGAAAACACCGGTGATGCTGGTCACATGCAGAAGACCCCTGATTCCTTCTTGTTTGGATTGCTTCCTCAGTACCCAGTTTATTTCCAGGAGCACATCAATTCCAGAATGTGCAAGACCCTGGGACAGAGTGTTCTCTCTCATCACCCCAATAATGAGATAAGTGCAGCAAGTTAAGAGGCAGCCCCAGCAATAACAACAAGCACTCCAGCATGCATTTCCTCTAATTACCCATGTATGTTGTGTTCTTCCCAATTTGAGAGTGATTTCTCTCATGAAGCAAGGTCCCATTCCTTTTCCTCCCCTTCCCTAACTCCAGTCTTCTGAGGAATAGCTATAACATTACCTCCTCCACCGGCAGAATTTTACTACTAATTAAAGAATTTTTTTTTTTTTTTTTTTACTAAAAGCACTGTGGGCTCACTTGGCATGGGGTCGGGGAGGGGGCAGAGTTTATCACTGACCTTCATTTCTGATACTTTGCATCTTAGAAGGTCAGAGACACAGAGGCACTATTAAGTGTCATTTATAGGGCAGAAGAAGCACCCCTTCTTCTATTTTTATATGTAATCAATTAATACTAAGTTTTTATAATAGAGCTAATGTCATATAACTCCCAAGGGTGGTATAAAAACAATATATGGCATGGGTACTGGCAGACAGAGAGAAAAGGTAGGAGCACAAACCTCTGAGAACAAGAGAATCTGAGTAGTTTTACTGCTATGCCCCCTATTGGGCACTTTGTAGCATATCTGGTAACTGAAATGACCATTTATTAACACCTATCAAATTCTAGGTACTTTTCATAGATTTCTCTAAGCCTGTAAACCTAAATGTCAACCCCTGACTGTCCCTAAGTTCTCCAGCTTGCTGAATTGTTGTCTTTTAACATTTAAGTGAAAATTGCTTGAATATTTATCTTAAATATATCAGGAAAT
Organism: Catagonus wagneri; assembly: GCA_004024745.2. Taxonomy (NCBI): domain Eukaryota; kingdom Metazoa; phylum Chordata; class Mammalia; order Artiodactyla; family Tayassuidae; genus Catagonus; species Catagonus wagneri. The sequence continues at coordinate 3,112,708 of PVHT021183515.1, forward strand.
TCAAAGTCCTTCTTGGGACCGCCAAGGATTCTTAAGGTACTTCTTTTCTTTTTTTAATTTTTTTTTTAATGCCTGACCTTGCAGCATATGGAAGTTTCCTGGTTAGGGGTTGAAAATATTTGCAAACGATGTGACCGACAAGGGGTTAATATCTAAAATATATAAATTTCTCATATAATTTATTATCAAAAAACGAACAGCCCAGTCAAAAAACAAGAAGATCTGAATAGACATTTTTTCCAAAGAATGTATACAGATGGCCAACAGGAATACGAAAAGATGCTCAACATCACTCATGGTTCTTAGTCAGATTCGTTAACCACTAGCTATGAAGGGAACTCCGAAATATGTTTATTTCATGTGTTTATTTGAGACAACCTTTTTTGAAGTGAATGCATTTTTTAAAGGCCTCTGCAATTAAAGCTTAATTAGACACTTGCATTACACACACACACACACACACACACACACACAATCTGTCTGGATTTACACTACAATCTACCCTGTGATGCTGCAGCACTAGGGTTAATGATGAGGACACCTACTGCCTGGGTAAATGATACACTAAAAGTCAGAGGTAAGGCATGCTACAGTCTGGAAAGTTCACATCTAAACAGATTATAGTAGCAAATTCTATAATAATTACACAGGCAATAGTCTGAAATCCAGTCTGAAGCCTTTTAACCAAACTTGAAAGTGTGCAGCCATGAAAACTAAGTCGGTGATCTCAGGGGCCCTAGAAATCTAATCAAAGACTTGAGTAACATTGTGGAATATTTTAACATCTAGGGCCATCTGGTGTAAGTAGGTTTGAACCTGATCTGACTTGCTGGCTCACTCCCTATCTCACTGAACCAGGCTCTTAGTTCTGAGAACAGATCAGTTTGGTTAAAGATGTGGCTTCCTTCAGGAGCCAGTGATGCAGGTGGGCTCCCAAATTTCGGCATATATGATGAAATATTTGCATCAGCTTATTTAATAAGAGATATTTCTATGGAAACCACAAAAACAAAAACGATGGTTAAATGGCTGAGCAGACATAATTCCAGTTTCTGAGTTCTGAAGGCAGCCAGTTAAGATTTTTAGATGTCCGACTTAAAGAATTTTCAGATGGAATGAGGGCAGGCAGTGACAATTTGATAGGTTTTTCTGGCAGTTTGAATATCTCTGGTGACCTTTCTGTATAGTCCACTGAGCAACAGCCATGAAGATTGTCCATATATTAGTTATTGTGGAGAAGGCTCTGAAGTTTCTATCAAGCTGTTTAATTTTAGCTAGCAAGGCTTTGGGGAAAAGGCAGTTTTAGGGTCTTTCTTTTGTTTGGTCTTTTTTTTCCTTTTTCCTTTTTTTTCTTTTTGCCTTATCTAGGGCCCCACACGCAACATATGGAGGTTCCCAGGCTAGGGGTCCAACAGGAGCTGTAGCCGCCAGCCTTCGCCACAGCCACAGCAATGTGGGATCTGAGCCATGTCTGCAACCTACACCATAGCTCACAGCAACGCCGGATCCTTAACCCACTGAGCAAGGCCAGGGATCGAACCCACAACCTCATGGTTCCTAGTCAGATTCGTCACGACGGGAACTCCAGTTTTAGGTTTTTTTATTTCTTTTTTTTTTTAATAATTCTAAATCAGAAAGGTGGAAGATAAAATTGGAAACATTAATTTGGAAAGTAGTAGAGAAACATTGGAGGAAACTAGAATTCAGGATCAGTCCAATTTATAGGCAGATAATTGTGTCTTGCTACTGGAGAATACTTTTAAGAATTGTGTTTGTTCCTGACCAGCAGTCTTAAGGAGACTGCGGTTTAGAGCATGGGCAAAAGAGCCCTTTTAGTCATTTGTATTTTAAAAGGCCAAAAAGGAGCTCCCACTGAGGCTCAGTGGGTTAAGAACCTGACATAATGTCCCTGAGGATGCGGTTTGATCCCTGGCCTTATTCAGTGGGTTAAGGATCTGACATTGCTACAGGCTGTGGCATAGGCTGCAGATGCAGCTGGGATCCTGTGTTGCTGTGGCTGTGGCATAGGCCGGCATGTGGAGCTCTGATTCCACCCCTAGCCTGGGAACTTCCATATGCCGCAGGTGTGGCCCTAAAAAGAAAAAAATAATAATAATAAAATGAAAATAAGTAAATAAAAAGGCCAAACAAAACTAAAAAGAAGTTCCTCCATGGCCTAGCTGACTAAGGATCCAGTGTTATCACTGCTGATAACATGGGTTTAATCCCCAGCCTAGAACTTTTGTATGCCATGGATGCAGCCAAAAAATAAAAAATAAATAAAAAGAGCTCTCTTCCTCTATTTTCCCCTTCAATTTCAAGATAGTTTTTGTTACTCCCTGGGTATTGACATTTCAAGGCCATGATAAGATTTACATTTATGTATAAACTAAGAAAGAAAATGTAAGGGTTCTCCTAGGAGTTTTAGTGCCTTTTGGATGGTTTTGGCAGTCCCAATAAAATGTAGTATGGCTTCTTTGTGACTAGAGTAGCTCCCTGTAAAAAGGATTCTCTGAACTCAAGGTCAACTGGGACTCTTCAGGGTTGGAAATGAAGAATAGGTCATTTGGGTCACTGCGAACATGGAAATGATAAACCAAATTGAACCACAGTGGTTCACGCCAATTTTATGTCGCAGGAGATGGGCCTCATATCTATGTTTTACACTCACTGGGGGCCCTCGTAGTGATTATTCTGATGGAAGGATGGTCACAGGCCAGGCAATAAGCATTCAGGTGAGGAGAGGGAGAACCCTGGCACAGATATCAATGGCTCCTGAAACGTTGCCTCCCCATTTCCCTCTTTCTCCTCATTAAAGGCCTTGATGTATTTGATCATAGGGGTTTTAGGGGTAACTAAGATTAATGGAGGTTATGAAGGTAGGATCCTAATCCAACAGGATTGTTGACCTTATAAGACAAGGAAGAGAGAGCGATCTCTCCACAGGTATGCATCAAAGGAAAGCTGTGTGGAGTACACAGCAAGAAGACTTCTATCTGCAAGCCAGGAAAAGGGTTTTCCCCAGAACCTGACTATGCTGAACTCCCAGTATCCAAAACTGTGAAAAAATAATGTCTACTGATATTTTGTTATGGTGGACAAAGAAAATGAACACCCCTGCCTGAGAGACAATGTGAATACTGAGAGATGTTAATAATGTAAGTAACAAGATCAGATTTGTATTCAAGGAAGAAGGGTTGGTGGCAATGAAGACACACATTAGGGAGAGTTAAAGGCAAGGAGATAAGTTACTTACTAAACAAACTGGCCACATGAGAGATAATGGGGCTCTAGAATGACTAATAATGCATTTTTCCTGAAATGTATCCCTTAGGCAAATGACCACAGATGCCTCACATCCAAGCACTGAGGCTTGGTATTAGAGGCTTAGTTAACTAAGCACTGAGTCAAGCACTGAGGCTTAGTTAACTAAGGTATCAGAGCTAATCTCTTCAACAGTTCTAAAGAGAAAATTTGCAAAGATACATCTCATGCACCTCCCTGGACTGTTAATAAAGATTTAGTTATCCCAAGAGAAGATTCTAAGGGGTTCCCTGTAAGCATGTGGTAAAACTCCTTATTGTGTAGTTGGGAGAAAGGGGCCTTGTTGAAGGAAGGGACTTGTTCAAAGTTAGAATTGGAACCAAAATTCTCATTTCAGCTTACTGTTCTCTTTCCTGGAACTGCTGTCCCCAGTCTCAGAGAAGTTTTGAGAAACCAACATCTACAGGCAGATTGAGTGTGCCTGACCTGGCATCCAGAGAGGCCAGGAGGAAAGGTCGTTAAAAAGGATGTAGGGTTTCGATCCTACCCTCACTCAAGATTCATTATCCCATATTTGCTCTTAGGGGAGAGATATCTATCCAAAGGAGAGTATTAGTGATAAAAGGGAATTTTTATACTACAGCAAATTCCATCCTCCACTTTACTGAGGCTTGAAAAGAACTTATCCTTGATTATATACACAGTTTATGGCAGAGCTGCAAATTGGATTTAGGCCTCCAGAAGCCCAGACTAGCTTTCTTTCTGTACATGCATTCTAGACTGCTCTCTTCCTGTCCAGTGCTTGGGGAGGAGATGCACAATTTGCGCGGCTTTAAATGTGATTGGTATTCAAGTTCCCCAAAGAGACTGAGTCTCTCTTCTCTTTTGATGCAATGTACACATACATGCAGACCACAAAGACTGCCTGCCAGCTATTTTCTATCTTGAAAAGACTGATGATAAGAGCTTGATTATTAGAGAAAGCATGAATTCATACACAAAACACAAGTTCCTGGGCTCTTTGACTTCTTCAGAAGATTTCTGCATCCATTTAAAAATTGCTCTCCATTGCCAAGTCACACTTATACTATATCACATAGCAAGAAGATGCTAAGAGGTATGAGTTCTTAGGGAATCACAGCTGAACTGAAGACCAGGTGTTGGGCATCTCCCTTCACCAGAGAGTACCATATGTGGTTATCACATGGGCCAGTGGAAACAAAATATCTGCTTTCAGATCCCAGCCTCATTAGTGACTAGATGTGACCTTGGACTTGTTACCCCAAATCTCTATACCTGTAACATGAGATTTTTTTTTTTTTTTTTTTTTGCCTTTGGTCTTTTTAGGGATGCACCCATGGCATATGGAGGTTCTCGGGCTAGGGGTTAAATTGGAGCTGTAGCTGCAGGCCTATGCCACAGCCACAGCAATGCCAGATCAAGCCATGCCTGCAACCCACACCACAGCTCACTGGGGTGAGGGTTCGAACTTGCCTCCTCAAGGATACCAGTCAGGTTCTTTAACCAGTGAGCCATGATGGGAACTCCAGAGAATGATTTCTTTAGATGATTATCTATCTTCTAGGACTGTTTTAAAGGATTAAACTAGATAAGCCATGTACGGCACTATGTACAGATTCTGGCATATACTAAGTGCTCAAATCAATAGATTTTATTTCCCTTTTAATACAAAAAATTACAGGAACAGCTTCCCTCCAATAAGGAAAAGAATCTAGACTGAATTTTTGTGAAATAGTTTATATTGATTAGAGAAAGACAGCAAGAGATTTAATATATTTTATTTTAAAGTAGAAAATCGTGTAGGAAAAAACATCATTTTGGAATCGTCTCCAACATAATTAGTTATGGAGGATTTACCAGAGACTAGATTCAGTGATCATCTATCATTACCATGGTAACAAGGGCAATAACTTGAACTTGGGTTGTAGCAGCTAAACTGAAGAGGAATAATGAGTTTGGAGGTAATTAAACTGAAATCCACAGCTACTTGAGACTCAACCAAGATTCTTGGGGATAGTTTGGAATTAGCTGAAATAAAGATATATATCCTAAAAGCAATTTTAAACCAGAAAAAGTTAAATGACCTTATCTTCCTGGTGTATTTAATATTCAAATAAGTCATAGGAAAGTAGTACCCCAGAGCCCAGAGACAAAGACATAGACTAGATTCCTTTCATTCAATAAACTGGTAATGAGATTCAAACCTCTTTTGTTCAATAAAACATGTTCACTGACTTTTATGTTGAAAATACTGATATGGTGTATTTTTCCTTCTCCAGCATTATAGATTTCAGAATTACATAATGTTGACATTAGAAGAAACTTTACACCATGATTTTATAGATGAAGAAAAGACCAATATTTAGAAGAGTGTTGTGACATGGCCAAGGTCCCAGGACTCAGGAAGGGTACAGGTGAGATTAAAACTCAAGTAATTTTTGAGTAGTAATTTTCTTCCTTTTCTATTACACTAAGCTAACTTTACAAGGAATCTGACATTTCATCATGTTCTGCTTCAACAGAATTTTTCTATACAGTGAGGGGGTGGAAGATATTATTGAATCACTTTTCAGCTGCCCCACATCCTGGGAAAAACAAATAGTGATGTTTGGGGGTTGACAGCATCTCAGAAGTTTCCCAAGATGCCTACGATCTGAGGGAGGCTTCAATCCTTATTATCTGTCTCCCACTCCAAGGTATATTTCCATTTCGCAATTATTCTCCCCCGCTGTCCAACTTCTGCTAATAGGGGCCCTTTTGGAAATCCCATTTTCCTTCCAAGTTTTCTCTTTTCTGCTGTGGCATTTTAAAGCATCTTGCCCAATGGAGATGCTAGTTAAGAGGGTCCTGTCTGTTCAAAAGTGGTTGAAGGGCTCACGCTTGATTCTGGTCTCTCTGCTCCTGAGCCGCAGATATAAGCCCTCTCTGAAGCTAAGATGCTCCCAGAGAAAGAGAGGACCCTTGGGAGCCTGCGTTTCTCATGATATTTCTTACCTAGTTTTTCAAACCTCAGTTTGGTTGGCAGATCTAAAGGAGGCCTTTCTGGAAGCCTCTGTTTGCACCAGATTAACTAAATGGAATATAAACCAGAGTAGGGCCAAGAAAGGGTCTCAATCTACTTCCCTGAGGCCTGCCCTGCCCCAACTGTAGTCTGGGTTCTAGATGCTTTATTTCTCATACTTATACTTAGAAGTGATGGCAATATCTTCCCTGGTCTCTCTATTTATAGTCCCTTGCTTGTTCCTCATCTCAATACTTCAAATCCCTCCATCTCATTTTTCTTTTTTTTTTTTCCTTAGGGCTACACCCGAGGCATATGGAAGTTCCTAGGCTAGAGGTCAAATAGGAAATGCAGTCACTAGTCTATGCCACAGCCACATAAACATGGGATCTGAGCCACATCTGCAACCTACACCACAGCTCACGGCAATACTGGATCCTTAACCCACTGATCGAGGCCAGGGATTGAACTCATATCCCCAAGGATACTAGTCAGGTTCTTAACCCACTGAGCCACAATGGAAACTCCCCATCTCATAATCTTTACAATAGTTTTCATCAAGACTGATTTTTCATTGTTTCTCTCTTTCTCTTGTTCCACAACTCATTTCTATAAACTCCAAACTCTTCCATCTAAGGATACACCCTTTCTCTCCAGCCAAACTGACTGATTTGTTCTTCCCTCCTCCCTGGCTCACTGTCACGTGCCGTTTTGCTCTTATCGTTCCTTCTAGTCACAAGCGTCTTCCTATCAGGCCATGTTCCTTGCCCCAGCCTCTCTCTTCAGCTGGGACCACTTAGCTCCACACCAGAAAGTAGGATGCTCAGACTGAGGCAGACAGTATTAAACAGCCCTACCTCAGCTCCCCATCCTTCACGAAATCCCAGCTGTGCACTCTGACCTGGGCAGGCAGGGCTGTCTACATCCCATGTCTTCTCACCTGCCATATTGACCCTAGAACTGATCATTTGTCCTTGCTCTTAGGTCTTGGCTGAGCTATCTGGCTCACAAGATGTAGTCACCCTTCATTTCCCCCGTTCCTCAAATTCAGCCAATGTGAAAAGATCTGCTCTCTGTAGATTGATCTCCAATGCACCAAGTTCCTGCTCAGCCTACAGTCTGTCACCTATCCTCGTGCACTTAACTAAAGCTATTTGATGCTCATAATAAGGGCTCCCATCCACTGTGCTTAGTGGTTAATTTAATATTTTATTTATATTATTTATTTAATTTATGTGTAAATGTATGTGTCAGTTTATTTTATTTATGCTTTTACTACATGCTCTTTTTTTTTCTTTCTTTTTATCTTTTTTTTTATGGCCACACCTGTGGCATATGGAAGTTTCCAGGTTAGGGGTCTAATCAGAGCTGCAGATGCCAGCCTATATTATAGTCATAACAACACAGGATCTGAGCATTATCTGTAAACTATGCCACAGCTTGTTGCAACACCGGATTCTTAACTCACTGAGTGAGGCCAGGAATCAAACTGGCATCCTCACTGATACTATGTCAGGTTCTTAACCTGCTGAGTCACAAGAGAAACTCCTACTACATGCTCTTTACCAAGTATTTTGCCAACATAATCCTCTTTAAACCTCATGATAACCGTGATCAGAATATAGTCATATTTGACTTTTTCATATGAAGAAATACTCAGAGAAGTTGAGTAACTTGCCTAAGGACACACAGTTTATGAGTAATAATGACCCTTTTGTTCAAACTTAACCTAAAATCTACCTCTCAGAGGAAGGCTTTGTCAGTACTTTACTCTGTGCCTCACGCACTCAGTTTGTGCTGCAACTTTATAGCCTCGCTGTTTTATGTGCTTTTACTATTTGTGGCTCAACCCTTACAAGTCCTCAAGGACAAGTACCTTTTCGAAAACAAAATAATGTTGAGTCCTCCAAAAGACAGAGAATAGATTCACAGGAAATAGTGTTGGCTGACTCATTCTACCTTTGTGCACCCATGGGTGAAATGGGAGGAAGAATGATATGGTGTTCAGAAGAAAGGACTAAGCCCCCAACCCTGGGTGGGCTCTCTGGCCAGTGACTCAAGCTTTATTGTTAGATAAACCCAGTAATGCCAAGCCCTTGCTGCCTCACATAGTCAGAGGATATCCCACCAGAAAAGGCCCAGGGTTTCTTATTCATGACTGCTTAGATGAGAACAGCAGTGAATAACCACCAAACAGGGAAGCATTTAATCCTCATAACAAATCTTTATGGTAGGCAGGCATGTCAGTCACCAATTTTTTTTTTAATTTTTTGTTTTTAGGGGCACACCCATTGCATAAGGGAGTTCCCAGGCTAGGGGTCAAATCAGAACTGTAGCTACCAGCCTACACCACAACCACAGCAACATGGGATCCAAGCCACGTCTGTGACCTACAACAGAGGTCACAGCAATGCCAGATCCTTGACCCACTGAGCGAGGCTGGGGATTGAACCCACATCCTCATGGATACTAGTTGGGTTCATTTCTTTTCTGCACAATGGAACTCCCTCAATCACCATTTAAAGAAGAGGAGATGTAATTTCATAGCATTTAAGTTACTTGTTCAAAGTCATTCATTACGAAGGAGGCAGGATTAGTTCTCAAACCCAAATCTCCCTGACTCACATCCAGTGCTCTGTTATACCACATGGCTGCCTCTCATTGCATGAAAAAATTTAGTGATGCAGAATCCAGATATAAGAGAAAAATCAGCATAAGAAATTTCCATGTCTAAAGATAAATAGATGCCAATGACTTCCAAATTTCCTAGCTAAAAATACTTTGAAAAAACCGACAGAACCACATCTTAATGCAGCCTTGGTGGAAAGATCACATTATTCCTCAGGCTCCTAAACTCTTTTATTCTATCACGTTTGTGTCTCCCTTTTCCTTATTTCTCCTGGGGTCCCAGGAATTATACAGACAGTGGCTGAGTGGCTGAGGTCACCAGCAATTTATAATAATTCAAATACTCAAATATGAGGCCTAATTTTAGACTTTCCTATGATGGTGGGCATTCTGGGGATTGAAGTGCTGCCATTTGGGTTGCTGGGTCTATGACTTTTTGCTAATTATCAGGGTTGGCTTAACGGTCACCCAGAGCAGTCAGCCTCATCTTCTGGAATGGAAGAAGGGCCGGGCAGGGAGAATAACTCAATCTATGAATTGTGTTTGGAAATTACATGCTTACTAATAGGCAGAAGCTCTATATGTCTTGCTGTCTGAGTTCAGACAAAGGAGTTTCATTTACTGACCCTTCATAAGGCAAAGAAAATCTATTTATTAATTACAGAAAGGGTGAATGAGTCTCTGTTTCCCTGCAAAGGGGCAGGCAGACTATTCACATCACAAATATCTTCCTTACCTCCACATTAGTCACTGGCATTTTACCTCTGGTCTTTATGACCTTTGAAAAAGGTTTCTCTATGGACCCAAGGACAGCAATGATCCTTTTGGCAGTGCTGCTACAACATAAGAAACCAGAATAGTAGTGATCAGGATGTCTCTATTAGAAGAGAAAGACCCTACACGTACTAATACTTACCTTCAGATAAAGAGAATCTCTAGGGAAAGGAAGTCTCTGCAACAACCACCCACCAGCCTAGCAAAATAGGCAGCCCTGAAGAGTGCCAAATTCAGGCCATGATAAGCATCCATTTAATACCTTTTGTCAAACCTCTATGGTACGCCAGAAACTGGTGTGTAGTGTGAAAGCAAAAAGAATCAGTCATAATCTCTATCTTCATAGATGGCCTAGTCCAAGGGAAAAATCAGATATATACGTCAAAAAAATTATTGTGTTATTTATAAAATGCTTTGAGAGTACAGAGGTAAGAGCAATCAATTCTGTCTGTGGTGGGATGGAGAAGTCAGAAAAGTCTTCACCAATAAGTGGTCACTTGAACTTGGCATTGAGGGATGCATGTAAACTCATTCTAGGCACAGAAAGGGAAAGCAGTCCAAATAAAGGAAATGTGTGGACAAAAACCAAAATATACAAATATACAAGTTTGGAGGATATTTAATACTCTAGAATAGCTTCAGCCAACAAAGGGTTTTAAGCAGGAGAAGGTCAGAGGTCAGCTCTGCATTTTAGAAACGGAATTCTGAAGGTAGTATGGAAATTGCAGTAGAAGAAGTAAACATCTGAGCCAGGGAGGGCCATTCAGAAAATTATTCAGGTAGACTGAGTGAGAGGAGATGAAGACCTGACCAGGACAAAGGCCATGGGGGTGAGATGAGGGAACTGTTGTAGACACAGACATGGTCTGTTATAGACACTGTATACTTTGGATAGATTTTTTTTTTAAATCGTATTTCAAAAATGAACAAAGTGTGCATATGGTTTCAGACTTTGCAAAGCATTTCACCTTAATCATTTTGGTAATGAGCAGGACCCTTCAGGGCCCTCCCAGATTAAGAAACAAAAACAGAAACAACTCTGTATCCCTATTTCTGTTTTTGCACACAAAGGTCTTGGTCTCCCAACTTTCTCTGAGTTCCAAAAAGCAGACTCAAGTAGTCACTAATTAGAGAAGTGAGGGGATACAGAAACAAAGGAAAAGGTCCAGAAACATTGGTTCAGCCATAAAACAGAGTCCTACTTCCCCCTCAAGGGGATATACTTAACAATCTGACACATATTTTTGGCTTGCTC
>PVHT021183515.1:3124650-3252383 GCA_004024745.2 Catagonus wagneri
TTTTTGCACACAAAGGTCTTGGTCTCCCAACTTTCTCTGAGTTCCAAAAAGCAGACTCAAGTAGTCACTAATTAGAGAAGTGAGGGGATACAGAAACAAAGGAAAAGGTCCAGAAACATTGGTTCAGCCATAAAACAGAGTCCTACTTCCCCCTCAAGGGGATATACTTAACAATCTGACACATATTTTTGGCTTGCTCTGCAAAAACTAAGACCCTCCCACGCAGGCGAAGAATAGTAACTATATGCTGAAGACAAGCATGTAGATAGATCCCAGGCTGGTTAGAACCAGGAGGTTGATGATTAAGATTACTGAAGCATTACGCTAATACCCCACCACCAACCAATCAGGAGAAAGTCATGCACCCTAACCCCAAATGTTGCCCTTAAAATCTCTTCCAGAAAACCATCGGGGAATTCAGGTCTTTTAAACATGAGCCACACAGTCTTCTTTCTGGACCCTACAATAAACATTTACTTTCCTTCATCACAACCTGGTATCAGCATTTGGCTTTGCTGCATGTTGGGCAATGAGACCCAAGTTTGGTTTGGTAACAATTTGATGTCAATCATTTCCTAATTTGGAGGGAGACAGGCAAAGAAATTATCAAATGACATTAATTTAGAGTGAAGTGCTCAGAAGAAACTGAAAAACAAAAACAAAACAAATTAAGGAGAGAGATAGTCCAAAGCATGGGTCATTACTCCAGATAGCCAACCTAGGAGATAAGGACAGAGCAAGGATGCCTCAGGGTAAGAGGATATAGAAGCATCATGAGAGCAAACAGATAAATCAGAAAAGGACATGGGATAAACTTCTTCTGACATTTGCCATCAAAATGCAAACATGCTGCTGTGTTTCCAATGCAAAAGAAAGAAAAAGAAAGAAAGAAGGAGAGGGAGGAAGGAAGGAGAAAGAAAATCTCTGTTGACCCCACTGTCCTTATGAGAATGCTAGTTCAGGTACTCAGTGTAGGAGCAAGGGCTTAGATGCATTCATTGATACGGCTATTAACATTTGTGGTTTAAGGACTCCAGAGAGCAATATCCCCACAGGCCTTGTTTATTATAGGAAGTGTACCTATCCCCACATAGACCTTAATCTCTAACGCACTCCTCAACTGATAAAAAAGGAATGAGAGGAATGGTGATTCAGTCTAAGGAAAGAGGGGACAAAGAAATCATAAAACTTATGGGACATTTCCACTCCTAAAACCGCTATTGGACAAGGACTGATATAGGTGACTGGGCAAGGCCAATGTGGGAAAAATCACATTTTTCTGAACCCCTACATTGGCCCCCCCCCCCCCCGTCTTTAAGGACTAAAAACCCCTATAGGACAATAGAGAAGGGGACTCTTCTCCCCCCTCCCAGCAGCCCTGGGAGCTATTTGCTTTCCTGTAATAAAGACTTCACTTGCTTGCTGCCTGTGTGTTCCTGGAGTTCATTCTTTAGCTGCTTGAACAAGAACCCGGATTCCAGTAACATCTTTCTGGCATCACTTATGTGCTACCATTTCATTATCTACACTTGCTCTCTCTGAATCCTCTCTTCCAATTTTCTCTTGAATCTGTTTTAAAAAGGCTTTCTTCATCACCGCTCTGCAGCAATTCTTGTCAAGGCCATGAAAAAAAAATGTTCAATGCCCGGTTTTCGTTATGTAACCGAGCAGGGTACTGCGGGGCTCTTGGGCACAGGAGGATTTCTCTACACCCCATTTCTTGTTTTCAGGGAGTAAGCTTCAACCTCCATGACCTTTTCTGAGTTCCAAAGGGTAAGTTCAAAGAGTTGCTAATCAGGGAAGGGAGGGGATGCAGAGACCATGGAGGAGCAGTCAAGAGACAATAGGGCAGCTTTGGGGTGGGGTCCTGGTTCCTCTTTAAGGAATATACATAACAATATCTTTGAGCTCTTCTGCAGAACTACAACCCCCAACAAATGGAAGATGTTAACTACTTGATGGAACGTTGTGTTGTTCACTCCAGAAAAGAGGACCACCAGAACCAGTCCTGGGGCCACTAAGCACCAACTTTAACTGTGCACACTTTCCTCTACCCTGATGCTTATCTGTGGCCCTATTTTTCACTCTCAAAATTACAAAACCACTTCTCAGTCTTTAAGGCATTAGCCTGCTGTGGCCTCCTTTGCCTAGCAAAGCAATAAAAGCTATTTTTTCTCCTTTACTAAAAAACTCTGTCTTTGTGTTTCTATTCAGCAATGGTAGACAGAGGATCACTTCTTCTTTGCTTTTCTCCTACCTCACTGGTTATTCTTTCTTAGTGTCTATTGCCAGTTCTCCCTCTTCTACCCAATGTCTTCAGGTTGGAGTAGCCCACGGCTCAGACTGTGATCATCTTTTCTAATTATACCTAGTTCCCCAATGATCTCAGTCACTCATTTAGCTTTAAATTTTCTGCAAATGCTAACCACTTGCAAATTTAAACCCTTTATACCTCAGGCAGAACTCTTTTTCAGTTCTAGACTCTTAAATAAATCCAACTTCCCACTCATCATCTCTCTTTGTTTTTCTAAATGAATATCTCAAACTCAATACATCAAAAACTGAACTGCTAATCTTCTTTATTCAAAACTTTTTTTCGCTCTCAGATAGCTCTATTCTTCCACTGGCTCAGAAAAAATTTCCTCTTTGGCTTTTCTCAAATACTTCATCTAATATGGTGGCAGTTTCTGCTGCTATTACCTTCAAAATGTTTCCAGAATCTAACCATTCCTCACCAGCTTCCCTGCTACCACCTATTCTAAGCTTCCACTCTTTCTTACAGAGGTCACAGCATGTTGTAGGTTGAATTTTGCCCAAACCCTGAAAAAAATTAAAACCCTAACACCCAGGACCTCAGAACATGCCTTATTTGGAAATAAGGTCATTGCATCTGTAATTTAGTTAAGGTCCTTTGCATATGCACACTACTATGTATAAAGTGGACAGGTGACAAGGACCTACTGTATAGCACAGGGTAACCTACTCAATACTGTGTAATAACCTATATGGAAAAAGAATCTGAAAAGGAATGGATATATGTGTAACTGAATCACTCTGCTACACATCTGAAACTAACACATCTTTGTAAGTCAGCTATACCCCAATAAAATTTATAAAAAAATGTTGAAGTCATCTGGCATCCTCATAAGAAGGGCACATTTGGACACAGAGACAGACGTACATGGAAGGAAGGTGATGCAGAGAGACACACAGAGAGAATGGCCATGTAAAGACAGAGGCAGAGATTGGAGCTTCACTGCCACAAGCCAAGGAGCAATGGAGCTACAAGAAGCTGTGAGACACAAGGGAGAGATCTTAGATCTTACTCCAGAGGCTATAGAAAGAACACAGCCCAGCCAAAACCTTGTTTCAGACCTCTTGTCTCCAGAACCATGAGAGAATATTGACAACACTGGGGCTCTGTCCACCAGTGCCAGATAGAAACACAGAGACAGAGTTCAAGGTGAAGGAGAAATGCTTAGCTTCTATTGTCTGCAGGCTTATACCTTAAAGACTGTGCCCTCCTTTGGGAGAGAATATGAGGTGATCTAGTTCTGGGAGTGGAAAATGGGACCATGATAAGGATTAGGGTAGATGTAAGCTTTCATTCTTCTTCTAAGTTGCTGTTTAGTGTCCCCAGAACTGGTTCTGGTGGTCCTGGAATGAAGAGGGCATCACCAAATAGTTAACACCTTCCTTTTGTTGGGACTTACAGCTCTGCAGAAGATACTGTTTTGTGTATATCTTGAGGAGGAAGCAGGACCATGCCTCGAGGCTACACTATTGCTTTTATTTATTTATTTATTTATTTATTTATTTATTTATTTATTTATTCATTCATTCATTCATTCATTCATTCATTGTCTTTTAAGGCTGCAACCTCAGGATATGGAAGTTCCCCTAGGCTAGGGGTCGAATTGGAGTTGTAGCTGCCAGCCTACACCACAGCCACAGAAATTTGGGATCTCTAACACACTGATGGAGGCCAGGGATCAAACTCAAGTCTTCATGGATACTAGTCAGGTTCATTATTGCTGAGCCACCATGGGGACTCCTGTACTATTGCTTTGTATCTTCTCTTACATTGTCTCTGTGTCTCATCCCTTCCCTAATTAGCAACTGTTTTAACCTGACCTTTGGAATTCAGGGAAGGTCATGGAGGCTGAAGCTTACTCCCTAAAAACAAGAAATGGGGGACACAGAAAGACTCGTGTGTCCAGGCACCCCACAGGACCCTGCCCAGTTTCTAGCACACATTTCTGTTATTCAAAGCCTCTCTGTTCATGGACTTTGCTACACCAGTTCTAGGAAAGGAACACCCTGCCGTAGCCTCCTAACTGGTCTCCCTGATTGTTACTGTTTCCCTAAATTTATTCCCAGAAGAGCAACCCAAATAATCCTTTAAATGCAAATCATACCCGGTCACTTTCCTTTGCAAACCCTCCAGTGGCTCCCCACCTTACCCAGAAGAATATTAAAGTCCTTAAAATATAGTGACTTATGTGGCTCTGTCTCCCATTACCTCTGACCTCATCTTTGACAGCTCTCTCCCTCAAGTACTCTGATCCAGCCACTCTGCTCTTCTTCAAACATATCGGCCATTTTCATACTTTAGCATTGGGGCTCTAATTTTTTCCCGTGCCTGGAAGATTATTTCCTCATATATTCACATCCTTTCAGCCTTGCCTTAAATCACTCCTTGAAAGGACTGACCCTGACCATTCTATTTAATACTGCAATCTGCCCTGCACCTATGTGTGTGTGTTGAGGAAGGGATGCAATTTGGAAATGGGTTTAAATCCTAATTCTGTCAACTTCTAGCTGGATAACCTAAAGGGAGTCACATCAAATGCCTCAATTCCGTAATTATAAAACACAGAGGATAATCCTTACACTACACAGCTATAAAGAGTCAATTAAATAATATAGATGAAAGCACACTAGAAAACACTCTAAAAATACTGTATTTGGTAATATTTTGTGTGTTGATTTTTTTTCTTTATAATTCTATCTGTTGTCAACACTCTCTGATTAACTTTTGAAATTCAATGAGCCAAAAAGACATGATGTGCAAGAAACTGAATCTGGTTTGGCATTAGGCCTATGTTTTGGCTTATAGACTTGAACTTGTGGCTAGAGTGTTTAAAGCCCCTTGCCATAGGGAAGGCAAGCATGTGCTTTTAGAAAAAAAAACAAAACTAATGAACTAGGCAATCTAATATTTGGCTTGTGCTTCCTCATTCTTTACCTCTGACGTGCATAGCACAATTATCTTTATCTTTCTATTTTTTATAGCGCTTTTGACTCACTAGGAATGAACCTAAGCAAACTATCTCTATTTAGGCTTTTTACTTAGCTCCAAAGCCAGACACCCAGACTAAAGAAACATTTGGCTGAAGTGAAAGACATTTAAAATCGTGTGTTCTGAACATTATCTTGATCCACTATATTCTTGCCAGAAAAGGGAGAAACTTAAACTGATAAGAAGGAGCATTTCCAGAGAGTTCCAGACCCAGGGATTCTGGTAAGAGTTCTCTTTTCAACAAATTGTCTTCAAGTAACTTGCCCTCTTAGATTGTGTATCTTTGTTCTTACTCCTAAGGAGAAAAACAAGGTTATTTTCATTTTCTCTAAATCTTGAGATTGGGGAGTTCCTGTTGCAGTGTAGTGGAAATGAATCCGACTCGTGTCCATGAGAATGCAAATTCAATCCCTGGCCTCAATCAGTGAGTCGGGGATACAGTGTTGCCATGAGCTATGGTGTAGGTCACAGATAAGGCTCGGATCTGGCGTTGCTGTGGCTGTGGTGTAGTTCGGCAGCTGCAGCTTTGATTTGACCCCTAGCCATATGCCGTGGGTGCAGCCCTAAAAAGCACACACACACACTAAATTCTAGAGATTGCCTTGCTTGCAGCTAAGGTGTCTTTTCAGATTTGGAGTCTTGGCAGATTCTGTACGTGTGGCTCAAGGTTGTGGGCTAGATAGAAGGAATTGCAGGTAACCAGATTTGAGACCATACAGATTTGGTCGAGGGGATTGCAGAGCTGGATGACCTCCTGCTCTAAAATGTAATTCCTTCTGCTGTAAAATAGAAAAATGACACACACCCATTACACAAGGATCGAATGATACAGTAGTGTCACGTATCCACCACAGGGCTTAACACACAGCAGAATCCCTGAGAATGGTAGCAATTACTGTAATTGGGGTGACCTTGAAGTCACATTTGTAATCATTGTTAACAAGAGAGCCATATTAACTAAAAGAGATAATGGTAATATATATATATATATATATATATATATATATATATATATATATATATATATATATATTGTCTTTGTAGGGCCACATCTGAGACATAAGGAGGTTACCAGGCTAGGGGTTGATTCTGAGCTGCAGTTGCTGGCCTACACCACAGCCACAGAAACACCAGATCCAAGCCGAGTCTGTGAACTACACCACAGCTCACAGCAATGCAGGATCCTTAACCCACTGAGTGAGGCCAGGGATTGAACCTGCATCCTCATGGATACTAGTCAGATTTGTTTCTCCTGAGCCAGGATGGAAACTCCAGGAATATGTTTTTTGAAAGAAGTAAGTCCCTGTATTAGGCCTGATGTTTGTATAGGATTTTTTACAAGGAGAAAAAGGAAAAAAAGTGGCCCTTTTAGTGGGACCATCATCAAAAACAATGCTGTGAAGGTAGAAAAGTGTGGAAAATCAAATGCTGTGGAAGGTAAATAATAGAATCACCAGAAGATAATATCTGATAGTGTGGTCAATATTTATTGTTATTGTTTGTCCAGCTCCTATCCCAAACACTTAGTCACCTGAAATAACTCTCCTTGTTTGTGAAAAAATCATCTCATGCTATTCAAGAAGGAATGACACCTCCCTCAAGTTACACAGAGATTATAAAATACAAACGTGAACAACTATCACAAAACACTTGAAGAAACTAAAAGCTTAAAGAAACTAAAAAGTTCTCCAAATTGAAGAATGAAATATTTAAGGAGGCAGAATAAATAATACAAACTGAGGCAGTCATTAGAATAAACATAAATATCTCCAGAGATATTTATAATAAATCAACTTTAGAGAAACTGGATATTAGTAGCTAAAAAAAAAGAAAAACTCAATAGATAATTAAAGAGGGCATTAGGGGGCTGGAACATTACATGAGAAAAATCTCTTAAAATATGGAAAGAGACGGTAAAGATGACATGAAAGTAAGAGTGTTCACCAAACTAGGCAAATTAACGTCATCATAAGAACTTTTCTAATGAGGCTTCTGAGAGAGAATTTCTAATGTCTTTAGATTTGGGGGAGGATGAAATCTATAACTTCCTATTTCATTTGGACCATCATGTGGAAGATGAAGCCAAATGAATAAAAGGAAAACTGAGCAATGAAAAAGGACAACACTAGGGAGACAGTTCATGATGGTGGTGTGGAAGATCCTGAACACACCTCCTCCCACAAATGCAAGAAACCTGCAACTACATGTGGGATGATTTCGATGGAAAGGGACCTGAAACCTGAGGAAAAGAGCTTCCACAACAAAGGGTAAAAGAACAACATTTTCCTTTCCATTTTCCTGCTACAGTAGTGATCCACTAGCAGGAGGAACCAAGATAGGGATTGTTTCCCTGAGCAGTGAGGGATTCAGGATCCACATCAAGCACCCCAACCCAAAGATCCTGCCCAGGAGAGGTGAACCCCCAAAACACCTAACTTTGAAATCCAACAGGGAATAAATACACCCAGGAAAACTATAGAAATGCAGAGAGCAAAAAATCTTTTTTTTTTTTTTTTTTGGTCTTAAGGGCTGCACCCGCAGAATATGGAAGTTCCCGGGCTAGGGGTCAAATCAGAGCTGTAGCTGCCAGCCTACGCCACAGCCACAGCAAAACCAGATCCGAGCCATGACTGTGACCTACATCACGGCTCACAGCAATACCGGATCCTTAACCCATTGAGTTAGGCCAGGGATCAAACCTCCATTCTCACGGGTACTAGTTAGGGTTCGTTACTGCTGAGCCATGACGGACACTCCAAAAAGTCTACTCTTAAAGGGCTTATGCACAGATTCACTTGACCCACGAACTAGAACAAAGACATCAAATTGAAAAGTTTATGAGAGTTCCCTTTTGGTACAGTGGGTTAAGGATCCAGCACTGTCACTGCAGTGCCTTGGGTCACTGTTTTGGCACAGGTTCAATCCCTGGCCTGAGAACTTTCACATGCTGTGGGTGCAGACAAAAAAAAGGAAAGAAAAATGTATGTACCATAGGTGTAGGTGTAATACTTATTAATCCTGAAGCATCTACCACAGAGTCAGGAACAAGTTGGGAAGCTCCCTGGGGACTGAGTACTGGCGACTGCAATCTCACGCTACATTGCTAGTATTGGCACCAGTGGGCTTCTCCACCAGCTCAAGCTGGTTAGCACCGGTGAGCTCACACTGCTGAGAGCTCTGTACACCCTAGCACCTTGGCTGGTCTTTACAGCCAGTCAAATGACAGCCCTGCCCAGCCTTGGCCTGACCAGAGTAGGAAGGCACTCACAGCCTCCACAGGAGATAGACTTCAAGTGCTTGGCTCTGGTGATCAGGTGGGATTGCACTTCTGAGCCCCACAGAACTTCTCAAATAAGCTCTCTCCTTCAAGACTGGGAGAGATAGCTGGCATGCCTAATACATAGAAACAAGCACAGAGAATTAGGCAAAATGAGGAGACAGAGGAATATGTTCCAATCAAAAGAACAATTTCAGACCTCAGAAAAAGAACAAAACAATATGGAGATGTGCAATTGGTCTCATAAATGGTTCAAAATAGTGGCCTTAAACATGCTCACCAAACTCAGGAGAAGAACACAATGAGAACTTCAGCAAAGAGGTATAAAATATGAGAGTGCCAAACAGAAGTCATAACTGATGTCAAAGACACACTACAGAATGTTAACAAAAGTTAATAAGAATTTCAGGGAGTTCCCACTGTGGCTCAGTGGGTTAAGAACCTGACTAGTATTCCTGAGGATGTGAGTTCAATTCCTGGTCTTGCTCAGTGGGTTAAGGATCCAGCGTTGCCATGAGCTGTGGTGTAGGTCGCAGACGAGGCTCAGATCTGACATTGCTGTGATTGTGGCATAGGCTGGCAGCTGCAGCTCTGATTTGACCCCTAGCCTGAGAACTTCCATATGCCACAGGTGTAGCCCTAAAAATAAAAACAAAATATACAAAAGTCAACGGCATTAAAAAAAACAAAAAAATAATTGCAAAATGGTAGCAGCAGGGCATTTAACCAAGTGCAGGGCCCTTCTGAGTACTATGCCCTGTAAGCCTATACAGGTTGCATACCCACGAAGGTGGCACTGTTGCACACAGTAGTTCTCCTTTAAATCACGCACACTGTGGTATATGCAATGAGTCGTCAACAGGGACCTGCCGTATAGCACAAGAAACTCTACTCAATATTTTGTGATAGTCTATGCGGGAATGGATATAATAACAGATATAATAATGTTATACCTCAATAACATTTTAAAAAAAAACTAACACTGTGTTTAACAGTCAGATGTTTGGTCAATGGGGTTGTGGCTAGAGGAGAAAAATGGAGACCATCAGGGAAGACCAACCTACAGTCTGGGTGAAACTTTACTGACACTTCTGTTTCGATGTATCTGTACCAATCAGGATCTCAGAAGAAACAGACCCTCCAAAAGGGGAGATTTAAGAAAGCTTAATGAAGGGACTTTACATCAAAGAATGGCTGATTAAAGAGAAGGTAGGAAACCACCACCCATCTTAGGTCTGAAAGAGCAAAGGGAAGGCACAGTTACTTGAAATCAAGGACCCTTGTAAGAGAAAACAAGGAATGAACACAGCCTCACATAAAGGAAATAAAGTCCCTATCAACCAGAGGTTCTGGGAAGAAGGAGGGCACTAGAGTAATACCAGAACCTCTCTTTCTCCTTGCCCTCAGATGTCCTGCCAGGGCTTCCCACTGGTGCAATCAGAAGCCAGAGGGCAAGGGGCCTGTGCAACATTGCCCATCATGATCTGCCTTCAGGGTGCAGAGTAGAAGAGGGCTCTGAAGGACTAATGGAACCAGTGAGAAAGGCAGGGCAGAGGGAGCAGCGGAAGCTACTGAAAAGAGCTAGAAAAGGGTATCAAAGTAACTCCCAGTCCATAATAGTTGTAAATATACAACACATTCTCTTTCCTATCTTAAATTATACCCAGTGTTTGCAATTCCCATTGTGGCTCAGCAGGTTAAGAACCCGAGCAGTATCCATGAAGATGTGGATTCAATCTCTGTACTTGCTCAGTGGGTTAAGGATCCGGTGTTGCCTTGAGCTGTGGTGTAGGTCACAGATGAGGCTCAGAGCCTGTGATTGCTGTGGCTGTGGTGTAGGCCACCAGATGTAGCTCCAATTTGGCCCTTAACCTGGGAACTTCCATATGCTGCAAGTACGGCTCTAAAAAGAAAAAAAATATATTGTACCCAGTGTCCAAATTAGTGCATCATGAATGTTACACACTGAGCAACAAATGGCACCAGAAACCAAATAATACAATGCCATCGGTGTGCAAATGCCTCAGATTTATACAATGCAAAATTCCTTTCAGAAGTAAGGAAGTCAGAGCCTAGGATACAAGAAGTGTGGGGACAGGGAGTGGCACCATGGGGATAACCACCTGAAAAAAAGTGAAATCAGGGGATCTCTTGGTGAGCATGACCTTCTTAGAAATATTTAAGATGTAAGTATGGCAGAGATTCCCAGTAGGTGATTTCAGAGAAGAGAAGTCAATTAAGCAATTCCAGGGGTTTGACATCATTCTACATCCTATAAACACTGTCAATGTTCCCCTATGTGGTAACAATCTGTGCTGAAAAATCTAAAGCAATTACCTTTGTCCTCCCAGCCTTTTGAGCACCTACTTCAATCAGATGAAAAGTTTAAAACAAGAGCTGAATACGCCCCTTTGTCCCCATGAGGGCAGCGCTGTGTTTGATGGAAGCATTCATGAGGCCAATTCATTCAAGCATTTTAGGGGACAGGTGACAAAAGTGGACAATTGGAACACTCAAAAGCAGTAATTGCCCAAAAAACTGAGGACAGGAACATTTGAAATCAATATCCCTTGAAAAATAAAGTGCAGCTCATTGCGTTCCTATTATAATTTTACTTTGCTTCTGCTTTAGCCAGGAAATAGTAATGACAGTTGAAAAACATTTATTTACTCGTTCTTTCCCTCATGCTATTTTGTTTTGTTGCCTTTATTTTGCTGCCTTTTCATCTCCAGCTATATATGGGACATTTTCATTCTAAAAGTCAAGGGAAAACATTTCACCGTAATGTCATCCTTTAGCCGTGTGACCTCAGATAAACCAATTCACAGAAAAATAGCCTTTTAAAGCTGAAATGAATTTTAGCCTCATCTCCAAACATTCACTTTACCCATGGGACATGGAGAGGTAAGGAGTGCCAAAGTCTCCAAGAAAGTGAAGCTAGAACTATATCCTTAATGCTACCCTCTCTAGAATGACCTTCTCTTCAGTGATGGCTCAGTTCCAATGATCTGGATCCCATTCCACTCCATCTGTTTCAATGCAATTAACTTCTAAAGGATGTCAATCCCACACTCACCGGGTACTCTTTTAATTAACATAAGACATCCAACAGTGAAAGAAACAGTCTATTCTATCGCAGCAGAGTAGAAAAAGTATGGATTTTGACAGGGGAGTTATTTCTAAACCCAATTTAGTTGCTCATGACCTGGGAGACTTTGGAAAATTTACTGGGCCATTCTTAGTTCAGTTTTCACGTTTGCAAAATGAGATTCGAACCACCTACCTCACAGAGCTGTAAGAATTTGATGAAATAATGGACGTTAAAACCCCAGTGCCCTGCTAAAATGATTATTTTGGCTAATCCTATTTTCCTCCCTGTGGGCCTCCTGACTGGTCCTTTTGTGTATTCCCATAACACTTTGGAATACCTTTATTACAACATCAGTGGCACTGCCTGCCAATAAATCTGTGGTGCTTTAAGATAAAGACTTCGTAATGTTTACTATTGGTGATTGAAAGTGGTAAGATATATGAAGGTGCCTCATTAGCTATAAAACACCTGCAGCGGTTAATTTCATGTGATATAAAACCTTGGTTGGGCAAAGAGAGGCTGAGGCAGAGGAGGCAGAGGTCAGCGTGCTTCAATTTCCTCCTCCAAAACAACTGAATAGTTATAGTATCTGAAACCAGGGAGATAACTTGATGGCACAAATGTGGACTTTAGCTCCCTTCCCACGTCCTAAAGAGGCCAGGCAGTACCTCGTAGGCAGGATGGTTCATCCCCCCTCCCTCCATCCCTTCTGGAAATCTCGGGATCTCAGTGCCTGCCAACAGCTGTCTTTGGGCAAATAAAAGATGACATCAGAAACAATGTGGTTGACAAGAAGCATTGAAAAGAAAAAGATGCATTTTACCATGTTAAAAGAAACTTTCCTCTGTGATAGGTGTTTGCATTGGCAGTATTTAGATGGGACAAATAACATAGAAAGTACAGTCTTTATGGGGGACAAACTAAAAGGGTGATGACTATTTACAAAATCCAATGTAGTCACATTCAGGTTCTTCTCTGCTATTTTAAATAAAATTCACATGTGCACACACACACCTATATGTGCACGCATGCATTGCAGATGCCAGTCAAACTAAAAAAGCAACCAATAGAGCCATAAATTAGGAAGCTCCGAGCTCTGTAGCTAGTGTCACAGGCCAGACATGGGGGAACCAGGATTAGAAATAAGGTAAGCCCAGAGAGTAAGGCCACTAGAAAGACTCCACTGTGGTCCATGGAAGGCAGCTCAGACAGATGGATATCTTTCTGGAGAGTATGACACAGTGGATTCAGGCAAACAGCATCAGGAAAGGGCATCCAGAGATACAGGTGACACAGAGGTGGTTCAAGGGTGAGGAGATACAAGTAGGGGGGTGAGGATGGGAGGATGAAGGAGAATAGGGAAGAGTCAGCACAAATTTAAGTTGGTTTATCCAGGGCGTCCTGGCAACAGAATCCCAGATTCTTTCCTGGATTGAGAATATCAGTTTCTTTGAGAGATCAGTTTCTTTCCTATTTCTCTTTTTCTCCTAAGCCTTCATTGTCAGCTGTTTACCATTCTCATTTTGTTTACTCCCCCTGGTATGCTCATCTCCTTCCAGAGTGGAGTGTCATTTATCACCTGCATGCACATCACTCAAGCACCTATCATTTCAGTCCAGACTTACCTCCTGAGCAGCAGATCCATCTAATTGCCTACTGAACATTTTCATTGATACGTCCTGAAGGCACTGTTTGCAGTGCTGAATAAGTCCTGCTTCTCCCCTACTGCTTTATTTCTTTCTGTGTTTGGTCATCACCATTCACCCAAGTACTCAAGTCTGGGTCATTTCTGTCTATGACTAGTCTTGACTCCCCCACATGCCCACTAGGTCACTTCACCCCCAGGGACATTTCTATTATAATACAATGCGTTGACCTATAATTATTCATTTATTTTTCTCCCCCACTAGTCTACGAGATTTTCAAAGAGAGCTAAGCATGTAGCAAGCACGTAATGAGTTATTGCTAAATACAACCCCAAATTTTACATGGGGCTTTTAACAGTGCAGAGCTGAACTGGTTGAGACTGAGTTGCCCCGTGTAACTGCTGATTTAGAACTGCTAGTGTTGCAGGATATCATTCTGTCACCATTCCTTTAATCTCTTTGACAAAAGAGAGCAAAGTTGTAAAACCTGCCTCTCTAGGCTCAGTCATTCATCAGAACGTAGCAGGCATCTACTTGCAGTTAGACTAGCAGTGCCCAGTTGAAGGCATGTTAGCCCTAGACAGTCTGATCCCATCCAAAATCTTAAGGAACGTAAAACCTCAGGGAGGAACATGAGACCAGAGGAGTGTCTTCCAAATCCAGGGATGTTGGAAGTGGAATTTTCCCTAAAATATACTGAGCTGAGTAAACATATACACTGGCAATTGATTTGTATTCCTGGTAAGATGCAAATACGTTATTTGATTTAAAATATATAACCTCCTTTTCTTCTGCCTCAATATTACCATTTAGTAAAAGGAATCATCAGTGCACATTACATAACCTAGTATTTCCTACTACTTGGTTTGTTCTCTTCTGCAAGTACAAGACCAAGGTCAGCACCAACACCGAAACACAAACTATAGATTTTCTATGATCTGGAAGGAGACGTGTGGAAATGTTGACAATATGCTTTCCTGAATCATAATAAGTATGTCCTTGAAGAAATTTCTTTGAAAGGAAAGAAATGTATATTGCTAGTAGGAGAGATTTGATAAGGTCTATATAAACCTCTCAACACCAAGAACAAACGTTTCTCAAAGTTTGGGAAGGGCTCACCCAAACCACTGTCAGTTTTTGAGGCTCACAGTATATTAAAAAGTAGCAGTCCGGGAGTTCCCGTCGTGGCGCAGTGGTTAATGAATCCGACTAGGAACCATGAGGTTGCGGGTTCGATCCCTGCCCTTGCTCAGTGGGTTAACGATCCGGCGTTGCCGTGAGCTGTGGTGTAGTTTGCAGACGCGGCTCGGATCCTGCGTTGCTGTGGCTGCGGCGAAGGCCGGTGGCCACAGCTCCGATTAGACCCCTAGCCTGGGAACCTCCACATGCCGCGGGTGCGGCCATAAACCCGCGGCCATAAAATGACAAAAAGGCCAAAAAAAAAAAAAAAAAATTAGCAGTCCACTGCCTTAACCACTCGGCCACCTCGTCAAAAATTAAATACACCAAATAAGATTGTAAAAATTGTGACCCATTTATAGTTAAGATTCCAAATGCATTAATAGGAAACATAAAATATCTGTATGTAGAACTGCATTTGATCATAAGCTTTGTGAACTTCCTTAGCTCGCTGCATGGGAGGCTCTGCTAAAGATTATCACATCATTTTAAAGATCAAAATGTCTGGTTCTCTTTCTCTTTCTGATTTACTTCCCTAATAAAGCCAATTAATATTTTAAAAACCCTAAATTAGAGGGTTTTTAATGTAGAGGATTTTTATTAATAATATTTAATAATATTTAATAATATTTAATGTAGAGAATTTTATTTATTAAATTTTATTTAATGTAGAGAATTTTTATTAATAATTATCATTTTCCAGTAGATATGAAACCTAGCCACCTACAGCAGTTTTCAAAACCTCTTTGTGAGTGTGTGTGTGTGCGTGTGTGCGCGCGTGAGACCATATTCCTTTTGTCCTTCACATTTAAGATTGTAATCAAGACTTCCCTTCCTGACTATGATGGAGTGTAATGCAATGACCTCATGTTTTCAGGAGAACAATTAGAAAAACCAGATAAACTTTTTAAAAATAGAAACATAAATCTCTCTTAAAGCATCAGAGTGCTATACCCCTGAGGTCAATATCCCAGAGAGAAGGAAAGCTCATTGAAGTCAGCTCAGCTTTCTTCCTGTCACTTTTTCCCTTGGACCATTTGCCAGCTCTTGGCTCAGAATGGAACACTGAGGTGCTAGGTAGGCAAAGAGCAGCTGCTAGGAAGCAGAGAGGCAGTTGAGATTTCAGCAATTGTGGAGGGCTGAAAAGATGAAAATGGGAGCTCTTGGCTTTCAAAAGCAACGAGGACTCAAGGGGCCAAAATGTCTGAGCGAGGAGAGGTGCAGAAAAATTGAGTCCAACACTTATCACCAGTTATCTCCCCTAGGAATTGTATGATTCTTAAGCCATACCGGGAAAGAGATCAAGAAGTCCTCAGAAAATGTCTGCAAAGCACAGGGAGGCTTTTGGAGGGAATCTCATAGCGCTTTTGAGACAAAAATTAGAGCTGAAGACACCCTCCTGAATGGCAGTGAACAGCATAGGCTTTCCTATGGAGTCCCAAGAGTGCTACATTCTACGAGTGGGAGTGAACTGAGGCTGACACATTGAAAAGATCGAAATTACATTTCTACTCTCGTGTTTGATGCAAAAATTGAACGTTCTGTTGCTTCTACACTATCAATGAGAAAAAGGTGAAGAAACTACGAAATTACTTTTCCAAGCCCACTATGGAACTAAGGTCTCAGAGCAACTGAGTGACACGCATTGCAAGGAGGGATGGGCCCCCTCCAAAGATAAATGGGATGAAAGCTGGGTCACCTATGGCAGAGTGTGCGCGGAATGGGTGGTTGAACTGTTGGAGGACAGTGTGGACCAGGTCATTTTGGAACAGCTGATGGCCTCAGATTCGGTAGGAGTCCACACACACTTACAGGTTGTTTTCCACAGGCCTCCACTGAGTACTCATGGAAAAGACTGGGGAAAGGGGTTAGAGTCAGGCAGAAACCAGAGAACACCCCTAATAGGGGCAGGTCTACAGAAGTTAATTGGCTGTCTGTCTCTTCAGAGTCACCTTGTTGCTGAACTCTTCTCTCTCTCTCTCTTTTTTTTTTTTTTTGGTCTTTTTTTAGGACCGCACCCATGGCATATGGAGGTTCCCAGGCTAGGGGTCAAATCGGAGCTGTAGCCACAGCCATAGCCAAGTGGGATCCAAGCTGCATCTGCAACCTACACCACAGCCCATGGCAACGCCGGATCCACAACCCACTGAACAAGGCCAGGGATTATACCTGCACCCTCGTGGATACTAATCAGGTTTGTTACCACTGAGCTGCTACGGGAACTCCTGAACTCTTCTCTTTAAAGGAAGCAAAATGCTTAAGCTCACTTAAGAACTGATGTTCTAACTTAATCGGGACTCAAACAAATAGATAAACATACTATCAAACAATATTAGTAATGCCATCTTGGAATACTATATCTAATAGAGCTGCACATATGATTTGGACCCAACATTCTACCTCGGGATAAATACTCAACAGAAATTAACAAAATTTTCACCAAGAGATATAGACAGAAATGTTCAAAACTGACTTATTATACTGACCAAAATCTAGAACTAACCCACATATCCATCAACTGTAGGTCAGTATATCCCGTGGTACATTCCTACAGTGGGGGTCATGTAGAAACATGCCGAGGGATATACTGACATAAAGTATTATTATTATATGCAGCCACAAGAATGAGTCTCCACATCTGGAGTGGAGTGAGCTAGGAAGAGAGAGGTAGGACAAAGATAGAGAAGCATCAGAGCCCAAATCCTATAGGGTTATGTAAACCCTGATAAACTTGGAATTTATTCAAAATGTGAAATGAAGCCACTTGGGGACTTTGGAGCAAAAATGAGAGATGGTCATATTTTTATTTCCAAAGTATAACTCTGACAACCACACAGAAAATGTACAATAGGAAAGAGGCAAAGAGTGATAGTGATAACTACTGTGATTTGTACTGTTGTCAGGCAATATTCTTTTGTGAATGTCCTAATATCTAAAGTTTAGTTCAGCTTCCCTAAGCACCATGTTATTGGTCTGGTCTCACTCTGAAAACTGGGATTTAACTCTTTCCCTGTATGAATGAACGGATTCCCTCTTCATGAAGCAAAGAAATTGTGAGTCATTCTTTCAGAATGTCACCAGAGAAAGCCTCACTATATTAGTCTGCTCAGTCTATGGTAACAAAGCCCCACAAATGAATGACTTAAACAATAGAAATTTATTATCTCAGTTCTGGATGCTGACATTTCATAATCAGCGTATCAGGGTTTTTTCCTTCTGAGAGCTGTGAGGGAAGGATCTGTTCCCAACCTCTCTCCTCAGCTTGTAAGTGGTTGTCTTCTCCCTGCATCTCTTCGCATCATCTTCCCTCTATGGGTATCTTTTTCCCTTCACATGATATTCTTTTTATAAAGACATCAGTCATATTAGATTAGGACCCACCCTAGAGATCTCATCTAAGCTTTACTAATTATGTCTGTTATCAACCCTATTTCCAAAAGTGGTCACATTCTGAGAGGGTTAAGTCTTCAACAAATTAATTTGGAGGAGATGCAATTAGACCATAACACTTGTAACAGTCAAAGAATAGAGACTTAGGAAAAGAAAGACCTCAGAAATAACCCCTTCTACTCATGGGCCTGGCGTTGCATGCATGAAAGACTTGTGTTACTGTCTTTTTTGCAGATTGTGGCAATGAAATCTACCCTTTACATAATTGTAGTCATTTCCATGACTACAGTACCTACTATTGGGCAGGCACTGTACAGTCTTGTACCCATGTTATCTCACTCAATCTACACACACTCTCTGTGGGATAGATTCTGTTACCTACATTTTGTAGATGAGAAAACTAAAACTCAGAGAATACTAATAATTTGTCCAAAATAAGTACTTTGGGCCTAATAAAATTCCAATGTATATTCTTGGCCATTGCAGTGTTTTTTTATTTAAATTTCATATCAATTAGAAAAAATGTTATATAGGAATTTAAAAACATCAACATTTATAGAATCATGAACAAATTTATTTCGAATAATATTTATCACATAAAAAATAGAATACAAGGAGTTCCCCTTTGTGGCTCAGCAGACCGAACCTGACTAGTATCCATGAGGATGGCCTCGCTCAGTGGGTTAAGGATCCGGCACTGCCATGAGCTACGGCATAGGCTGCAGATGAGGCTGGGCTCTGGCATTGTTGTGGCTGTGGCACAGGCTGGCAGCTACAGCTCCAATTCAGTCCCCAACCTGGGAACTTCCATATGCAACAGGTGCAGTCCTAAAAAAAAAAAGAGACAAAAAATAGAATAAAAAAATCATCTAGTATAATGATACTTATTCAAAAAAGTGTCTATATATCTAAGTAAACATTGAAAGAAATAAGAGTGTAAGATAACTTTTGGGAGTGTGAGTAGGTGGATTGCAGTATGATTTTCTTCTTAATGTCATGCATACGAATGTTAATATTTTAAAGGTAAAAGTGCAATTCAAAATTTTTAATATATTAATACACTTTCCCTATTAAATTAAATAGGATTCAAATACTAGCATACTTCTCAATGAAATTATTTTAGGCCTTCAAGGATATAAAACTGCTTTTAACCTCAGCATCCCAACAATGCGTAATGTTATGTTTTCCCCTTCACCCTGACTCTAAAGTCTTCACCAGAAAATCTAAAGGTACTCAAGGGCTGTCTGCTCTATGAACCCTTTAAGTGTTGGAGATCAAATATCACTAGCGAAGTTGGCATCAACCTACACCTAATTAGACGTAGCAGGGAGAGCAGCCAGCCATCTGGCTTGGATTATACACATGCAGACCCAGCAGTAGAGAGCATCAGCTCAGAAGCTGCCCAGGGAAGTTTATTTCATCTCTCTTCATCCATCTCCACCCCTCCCTCTCCTGTGTCAACTCAAGGAGGGGGAGCTTGCAAAGAGAAGCAACCTTCGTTTCTGGAGGGCTCTGTGAGGACTGTCTGGAGATCTTTTTTGCCATTCACTGAATATTCATGGAAATTCCCTGAATGTTAATATTTATGGCAATTCCCTGAATATGTGTCTGGCGTGTGACTGTGAAAGAATAGCAGAAATTATTTTCTTTGAGTTACCACCCATTAGATCAAATTTGCATGTTGCAGGAAGAGCTGCTGGAAGTCGGCTTCTAGCAGGAAGTCAGCTTCTCGCAGGAAGCCACATCTAACACCGCAGGTCTGATTCACCTCCCTTAAGGGCATAGGCTACTTGCAGTTGATATGATAATGATGTCCCTAAAACTTGGGTGAAAGAGAGCTCCCTTAGCCTCAGTTGACTACTGCTTTATCAGCTCATTTCTCCCTGCATTGAGGGACTAGGGGAACTGGCATGGTCACACCATTAGGACAAGGAGAAACCCTGACAGGGTATGGGAGAGTGGGTCATGGGGAAGGAAAAGTTGAAAGGACTGAGAAGTACCCAGTCCACCTCAGCATTGTCAAATGTTCCTTCTGTCATTCCCCAGTCTCTGCATCTTTGTTTATACTACACCTCCCAACCAAAATGTGTCTTTTTCTTCCGCACCCATTCGAATCCCACTCTCTTCAAAGTCTAGGTCACATCCAACATTCTCCCCAAACTCTCTTCCTATTGCTCTAACCTGTACTGAATTCTTCATGCAGCTATAGCAGAGGAGGAGACATTTACATGAGAAGACAAAGTTGGCCAGTGAGCCTGGGATCAGAAGAAGAAACGTTAGTTGAGTTCCTTAAATGGTTGACAACAACCTTAAGAGTCTGGGACATGCATCTTTGTGTGATTTGTTGCTAAGGAGACTGCATCAGCCAGATAGGGCAGTGTATCTTCTGCACCGAGCTGAAGATGACATAGCAATTTTTTTTTCTTCCTAATAAACCACTCCACTTCTCTAAATAACGTTCTTCTTCAAGTTGTAACTCTGGGACTAATGATATTTTCAAAGCATCCCCATTCACCTTATGCAAAATATTTGTCAGGAACCTACAATATTATTGATTAGATTAACCTTTTCTTTTTTTCACTGACGCTCTTCACTGTTGGCTTCTCATGACCATCCACTGTGATTTAGTAAGGCACGTATCTCCAGACAGTATCTTGGGGATAAGTCGTTCAGCAATAGCTCATCTTATCCATTAAAGTTTAATTTTACTCATCCCGTTCTCAGACTTAAGCTTACTTTTGGACTCTGAGAGTATCTTATTCTAGTTCTCTCTTTTCACCAACTTCTACATCTGTAATGACAGTGTCGCTCTCCTTAGCCCTCGCTTTCATCTCAAGCTGTTTTGTTGATTATTGGTTCTGTCCAAGTAAACCTACAGAGGCAAGGACCCTGACTGGTACATCTTTGCTCCCCCGTAGGGACTAATATACCTGGGCACCAAAGAAGTATTTAACAAGCACTCAGAGTTAGGCTTTGCCATTAAGATGGAGTGCTGAGACAACTGATCAATAGCTCTGGGCAAGAGATGGAATTCCTCAGGAATAAATCAGATTGTGTGAGCATCTCTCCTCCACCCCATCTCTGCTTACCTCACCTGCTTCACCGGTCTTTATCCTCACACACATAATTTGGAACATAGGTTTCAGTATCCAACCCTGGCTATACACCATGATTTTATCTGTTAGGTCACA
Organism: Catagonus wagneri; assembly: GCA_004024745.2. Taxonomy (NCBI): domain Eukaryota; kingdom Metazoa; phylum Chordata; class Mammalia; order Artiodactyla; family Tayassuidae; genus Catagonus; species Catagonus wagneri. The sequence goes on from PVHT021183515.1 coordinate 3,145,727, forward strand.
GCCTTTGTCTGATATCTGTTTGTTTCTTTCTCTGTGCTTGCCACTGTTGTCCTTCTGCTACCCAAATTGCACAAGCCGCAATACCTTTTTTTTTCTACTAAATAGTGAAATTTAGCAGCTGTGACTGAATCAAGTCCATCTCTTTATTGCCTGGTATCGTCACTTGCACAAGCAGCATTTCTCCACAAATACGATTGAATACGTGAGGAAATGAATGAATATGGGAATGATTACTCTTCTTGTCCTGAGCACTAAAGATACTGATTACAATTTCCTTAAGATCAGGTCTTGGGGTCCTGAAATCACAGTCTCAAACACACACACACACACACACACACACACACACACGTTTCATCCTAAGCTATCTTTCCAATGCTCACTGGTCCCCTCACTCTTATCCTTTTTCTTTATAGCTTTACACAGCTGCATCCCTGGCCTGCTTTCTAAAAGTTCATCCTACCTCTGCAAATGACCGATGAGCCTGATAACCTCTTATGGCATAATATAAAATAGAATTGATAATAATGTCCAATTCTTATTCTAATTTTAAGAATAAGTGAGAATACTTTGAGAACCACTGAGCTCTGTACTTGGAACATTTTAAATGCTCAAAAGATATTGTCAATGCTCTTAGTCTTTCTTAATTTATTAATACATATTTTATAAATGCAGCTATCACCTTCAACCCAATAAAATTTAAAATAAATTCTTTATAGTCCTTCCTGAATATTCCACTACTGGATCTCAATTCTGCCACTGGCCACTCAGACCTTCACAATTAGCATCATGTTTGAAGTCTTCTGCAATTTTAATTTTCTCATCTCACAATCCTGTCCTGCCTGGTTTTTCTAGCTGCAAGCTCTATTCCCTTCAATATATACACTTTGATGTAAAGAAAGTTTCCTCAGCTACCACTCTGATTATGTAATTCCCTTCCTTAGAAAATTTCATGGCTAGTCCCTCCATGAGAAGGCTCTGACTCTACCTAACATCACTGACTCCCCTAAATATTCCACAATTAAAGAAAATGGAGTTACTCTTAACTTCTGCACAGACTATGGCGTGTTCTTTCCCCTGCCTGAATTGATCCTCCTCTTTCTACTTATTTAATCTGCATCCATCGCTCAGTAAGATTTTCTAGTCCACCACAGACCATACAATACTCTGCTTTTACCTTAACATTTATATTTAGTAACAAAGCACTCACTCATCCTGACAAGCACATACTATACTACTTACAGTGTTATTCTGGATAAAAACAAAATATTCTTGTGATTCATGTCTTCATTAAACTGAACATATGAAATTGGCATTTATTAGGTCAAAGTTGGCCAAATACTGATAATTTCATATGGATTAATACACAAATGCAATTCAAAATACAAATCTAATTATCTTATCCCCATAGCCAGTGCTGCAGACATAGAACCTGTATTTCTTTCCAGAAACATTTTTTTTAATTCACCAAACAACCCCTGAAGTTTTTCTAACCACATCATGGTGAAAGTGCCTAATGAGTGCTATTTCTTTTTCTGGACAAGCTGTTTTAATCCAATCAAGAAATAAATATAATCGATACATTATTCTTTGATTCTGAATTGCCCCCAAATTTCTCTATCACTGAGGGTCTCTAGAAAAATTTGTTTGGGAAGTTATAACAAAATGCCACAGACTGAGTAGCTTATAAGCAATATGAATTTATTTCTCCCCACTCTGGAAGCTGAGAAGTCAGAGATCAAGTTATGTTGTATTCTGGTCAAGGCCCTCTTCTGATTTATAGCTGGTACCTTCTCAGTCCCTCCTCATAGGGTGGAAATGGGGGTGAGCTCTCTCTGGAGCATCTTTATAAGGGCATTAATAATCACCTCCCAAAGGCCCAACATCCTATATCATCATATTGGACATTAGGATTTCAATACATGAATTTGGGCGAATGCAAGCATTCCAACCATAGCAGAAAGTGTCTTCTCAATATCATAGTTGTCCAGTGACAAGAGTCAAACACCTAATGAAAGAAATGTCAGATCAGACTACTGTATTTCCATCAGAGAGGAATGTGAAATACTGTCACAGCCTTTCATTGCCAGCTCTTGAGAAGAGATGCTGACACATTCTGTTCCAAAATGTAACACAACACCTAATTCAATGACTTTGTGGACTGAAAAATTGAAGTCCCCACACCAGCCCAAGAATAGGATACTGAGCTAAAGAATTTCATTGTGTTTTACTTTATTCAATTATTATCAAATTATACTTTTGATTGACATCCTTTGGTTATTTAGTTTTCCAATTTTTGTCTCTACTATTTTCTATCCTTATGTATGCTTGTGTTCAGCTTTTACTTGAATTTTATGCTGTTTTCCACCCATTGGGCCTTCACACTTGTATATAAGAATAATTTGATGGATTTCTAAGAGTTGAGAAAATTCTTATTTCATTGAATTTTTTTCTTTCTTATAACTTCTCTGTATATATTTATAATGATTTTTCTACCTCCTAATATTTCTTTTAACACCCTAAAGGGTAGGAACAATGTAGAATTTTATACATATATATATATATTTCCAATTTTTTAACTCAATGAATTTTATTACATTTATAATTATACAATGATCATAGCATTATATTTTTAAAAGTTTAAAATAGAAATTTGTTTCAGATTTTCTAGACTAAGAGAGAATATTTGAATATTTTCCACTTTTAAAAGTTATTTTGTTTTTAAGAGACAGCTATCATTTGAAATACTTTTAACTATGTATATTTAACTACTACATTCAAAACTAAATCTAGGAATTCCCATTGTGGTGCAGCAGAAATGAATCTGACTAGTATCCATGAAGATGCAGATTCAATCCTTGGCCTTGCTCAGTGGGTTGGGGACCTGGCGTTGCCGTGAGCTGTGATGTAGGTCCCAGACACAGCTCGGATCCGGCGTTGCTGTGGCTGTGGTGTAGGCTGGCAGCTACTCTGATTCGACCCTTAGCCTGGGAGCTTCCATATGCCACGAATGTGGCCCTGAAAAAAAAAAAAGAGCTAAATAGATAAATCAATCTAGTGATCTGAAAATCACTAACGATAATTAAAACTTTTGTTTATTGAATATTTATAATACACCAGGCATTGTTCTAAATGCAATAACATACATTGACATATTTCACTTTTCTGAATCTGAGATTTAGAGTGACTAAATAACTAACTCAAGGCACTACAGCTATTATCATCATAGTTGGGTTAGCTCTTTAAATTCAAAGCCCTGAATGGACATATCACTCTCCTTATTTTATATATTTAAGGCAACCCAATAAAAATGCACATGACTTCAAACCCATCCCCCCCAAAAAATCAAAGCCACCACCCCCCAAAAAAATCAAAGCCCTGTTCTTAGCCTTTACTAACTTTACTAACTGTACTAACCTTCAGTTGTTCTGAGGGCTCCGATAGTCTATTTGTTTGCAAAATAGGTCTGCGCATTGTGCAATTGTCCTGGTGCATGGGATTACTGTGGGTTATGACTTGCTGACACCTTTTGCCAAGAGAAAGCATTGGAAGGTTCTGTTCCCATGGTCACACAGAGATTGAGTTTAACATTGTTACGTCTGATGTCTCAAGCAGATGTTGTAGACTTTAGAATTAAAAGATGGCATGCTGGGATTACCGTGGTGCTTCTTTCTAATTTTAAAAACATTTTCATTTTAAAACACGGCTATGTTTTATGGGAATGGAAACTTTACACAATCTTTTAAGATGAAACGGGAAACTTCAAAGGAATATCTTGCTCCTGACCTACTCTCTTCCAACCCCCTGGAGTTCCCATTCACTTCCTCCGCAGTTAGGAGAGTGGAAAAGTTTGAGATACACTCTTTGATCTATTTTAAAATCTCTGCCATTATGCAACATTTGGTTCTTTGGAGCAAGTCAATTTCTTTGAGAGAAAAGAGAATATTTATGAAAGGAAAACCTCTGCAGGTAGGTCATACACAATTAACACTTTTCCTGAAGATTTTACAAAGCTACAACGGTGTCCAAAAAAAGTCTCCATCCATGGCATATAGAACAGCCTGTTTAAATCTCAAGCTAATCCAGAAATATCTCGTGCCAAGAACTTTTTAGCCCAGGCACAGAAATTAACACCTGATCTAGTGCTCATATGTACAGGACAATCAAACACTTGGGACAAGAGTAATGTTAACAGTCACTGGTGGTTTGTTTTTCCAAGTACCATTAACTGACTTTATGTAGGAAGTTGTGCCAATAAGAATGCTCTAGATGGCTATATCCTTGCTACCAAGTGATAAGGAAAATAGTGAGGAGCAGCAAGGTATAAGTGAAAGCTCAAGGGCTGAGAAGCCACATACACCCGAATTAAATGCTGGCCCTTCCACTTTTTATCTGTCCTTCAGAGAGTTACTTATCTTCTCTGAACCTCAGTCTCCTTGCCTGTAAACTGGGTGTGATGATAATAATACTTTATAAAGTAATTGATAATATTCGACAGGTAAATATAGGTGAAGAACTTATACCAGAACTGGGCACACAGCCAGTTACCACCCCCAAAATGCAACTACACCATCATTATTAATTAGAAGAGATTAAGGAAGACCTCCCAGGCATTCAACCAGTTTCCAGTCACTCTCCTTTTTTCCATCTTACATATGGAGAGTAAAATGAATTTTAAGCACTTTTCTTCCCACAGTCAGGTCCAACACCATGAGGTAGATTCCCAGTGCCAGGAGTCTCAAACCCAACACCTCACTTTTGACTTTAAGACCCATCACTTAACTTCCTCTACCCATGGTCCAGCCTCCTTTCTTCCCCTCCCCATGCTCCAGCCTCCTTTCTTCCCCTTTTTGAATTCTCTCAGTGTTTCAGCTAATCAATTTTTCTTTCTGTCATCTGCACATGACTTATTTCTCCACTCTTCTTCCAGTGCATCTGTAATTCCAAGCTTCCTTCTCTGCCATTTTTGCAAAGCCACATGCTTTGGGAGCAGATTGGGTTGGTATCCATGATCTGGTCACTAGGAGCTATGAGACCATCCTTGTTTAATTTTCCTCTTTAACCTTCAGTCTCTTAATGCTAAAATGGGAATTGCAATATTGAAATCCATCAAATTGGGGACCTAAATAAGATGACATATCTGAAATTGGGGATCTAAATGAGATGACATATCCATCAAAATGGGGACCTAAATGAGATGACATATCTGAAATGTCCAGATGACATAAATAAACTCGATAAACATTAGCTATATTCATCACAAGAACTGTCAAAGCTTAGTGCAAAATTATTCTCATATAAGGACATATGTCCTCATTAATCCAGTCACACTTGTGGTCTTCAGACATAATGAACTCAACTCGAGGGTGGTGGAAGATCTTTGTGGATATTGAAGTTTGAATTCCAGCTCTAGAACTTAACTCACTGTTATGTGACCTTGGGTTAGTTCTTTGATTTGTCTGAACCTCACTTTCCAAATCTGTTAAAAAATTACCAATCACATACATGTGATATGAAATTAAATGAGAATTCATGTATTGTAGCATAGTGATTAGAAATGTATTAAAAAATTAGTGCCTACCAGTTATTAGTTTCCATCTAGAATATTTTGTTTGCAGGTATATACTCTGTCCATGCAACTTGATCTTTTCAACAATATGGAGTTTTAGTCTATGATTTTAGTACAATTTTAAGATTCTTACCCAAGCAAAGACTCCATGTGTTATGATAGCTCTAAATAGATAAAGAAGATACATTCAATCGGAAAGGTTTGTTGCACGTTTAGAACTAAGTAAAGAATCCCAGGATACTACAAGGGAAACCTTATGGAAAATCCTATACAATGTTCAGAGGAAAAGCACAAGAAGGAAGGAGAAAGCTGCCACCTTCCTTTGAGAAGAGATGGACAGAGGCTCTTTGCCCTTCCAGTCTAGGATAACTGCTCTCAGGTTCCTCCTGTCAGAATCTTATGAAAATGTAGACTTTCTCTTCCAAAGCCATCCATCTTCAATGCCCAAGACTCTGGCTTCCACAACTGGAGTTCAGGTAATTTTCTGTTTTAGCCAAATTGTGTTCACCAGAGACCTAGACATGCCTGCTCATGTGAGAGGATTGGAGCTGGGCTGAGAAACTCCCTTGGAAATAACCAATACAAGTCAAACTCCAAGAGCATAGCTCAAGTCCTGGGATACAGAGGGGAAATGACTGAGTGGGACCATAAGCAGGGCTGGTCTATCACAAGAAATTGGGAAGCTTTTTTTCCCCCTCTTTTAACCAGCATTTCTTTAGTATCCCTTTCTGCAAAAATAACTTTAAAATCTGAAAATGAAGCAATTGTCATAAAAAGCTCCCATTCTAACAACCAGAAGATCAAAATTTGGAATCTAGTTTTCTCCCTCTCCAAATTCACCTCTGTTTATTCTCAACATCCCTCCCAAAGACCACATACATGCACAGACACGTGTACACACACAGAGATACAAATAGGCACATGGTACATGCATATGCACATACACATAAATTATCAAGTGTGAAATCTCATGATGCAAACTTTACTTGGTATTAGAGTTCAGTGAAAAGACATATTAGGAGTTTGAAATGCTAGAGGACAATGTGTTCAAGAAACATATGTTAACAAAGAGAGTTAAGGCTGGAGAGCAGAGGTGACAAATTAAAAGGTCTTTATTGCTAGGATAAAGGTTTGACTCAGGACAAAGATTTGACCTAAGGAAAAACTCAGGGCAATTATATTCAAGTGACTGATAGAAACTGTCTGCATTAATGCAGTCTAGTCATAACGGGGGCCTGAATTAGGATTGTAGCAGGAGCCCAAGGGAGATGTGTTCTAAATAATAAAGGAAACAGAAGCAACAGTAAAAGAAAAACACAGATATCCTCATTGTTTTCAGCCTGGTACTTTTTCTAACTTCAAGTCCCCTCCGAGGCAGATATTGCCAATTGCCACACTATATCCATTCTTGTCTTCTTCCAGTGAAAAGGGATCTTGACTTTTAGCTGCACACATGACCAATCAGAATATAGACTGCATTTTCCAGCCCTCATACTTCATAGGAGTGGCCATAAAACTAAGTTTTGGTCCATGGAATGGAAGTGGAGGTGGTGGAGAAATTTCCAGGTGCTTCTCTTAAAAGTAGGGATCATGCCTTCTGCTTCTTTCTATAAAATGACACATGGCAGATGGCCATCATGCCCTGTGAAGACAGGAGCTACACCCTAAGAATGGCAGAGTAACTGAAAGAGGAACCCTGGGCCCCTATTTTTCTCAGAATGGAGCCACATATAGCTCAGATATTTAAGAGTGAGAACACTAATTTTATTTCTTCCACTGTGATTTTTAGTTTTCTTGAAGTATAGTTAATTTACAATGTCGTGATAATTTCTGCTGTACAACAAAGAGATTCAGTTATACATGTACACACATCCATTCTCTTTCAGATTCTTTTCCCACATAGATTATAATATCGGGTACAGTTCCCTGTGCTATGCAGCCCATTGACCAATCATTCCACATCTGCCACTGTGATTTCACATATCTGTTTTGTGTTCCTGAATTTACATCCTAACACACTTTTCTATCCTGTGGGTATGAAACATTCCAACCTTTTAAGTTAGCATAAAATTAACAATTATTTTTAAATCAACGTGATTTTATACACCAGGAATTATCTCAGAGATCCCACTATCTTCTTTTGAAAAAAGTCTTGCAAAGTGTTAATAGTAGTTGCTGAGTCTCAAAATCCTCTTAAAGGATCAGTGGATGGCAAAGCTTTAGATAAGGAGGAATTTGCTTTTTCAATCGAGAAAAAAGAACCTGGAGTTCTTGGAGGGTTCTTGGAGGGTAACTCGTGAGCAATAGGATGGGAACAAAGATAAGACATAAAAGAAAAAGAAAGTCTGTGTTACGTAATGTAATGCCTTCTCTATGATTTCTCAGAAAGGGTGATAAACCCAAGAATGTCTGATATGAGTGCCTCTTTGAGGATAAACCTATTCAGAGACTGAGTGTCAAGTCTAGACTGATGCAAAATGAAGCAGACAGAACCTTTACAGGAAAAGAAGACAGGAAGCAGAAAGAAATACAAGAGTATAAACTCCTAAGTATTTGCAGAAATCTGGGGAAGAGGGCTATGTATCCCATGGTCTGTGGATAAAAGTAACACTATCTGGATCTCTAAGAACTGGTCTTCACAGCACATCTAAGTCACGCTATAAGTTATTATCATTGATCAAAACAAAAAAAAAAAGAGGTTGGGTCTTGTTCTGAAGTAACATGATGTAAATCCCAAACAGAAATGTCTTTGACACAGGTGAAACCAAAGAACTGGTGCTTGAATAAGGGGGGCCTATAGAGCAGGTTTTTCAACATTGGAACTACTGACTTTTGGGACTGGATAACTGTTGTCGGGGGAATGTTCTATGAATTTTATGATGTTTAGCAGTATCTCTGATCTCTACTCACTAGCTGCCAATAGTCATTGCCCTCTGTGTAACAATTAGAAATATCTCCAGGTGTTGCAAAATGCCCCCCAGGGGGAAAAAACGTCCCCAGCTGAGAACCATGGCCATCTAGATTTACCAGTCACCAATATGGAGGTCATTGTTCAAAGTGGGAGTCAGTTTATTTCACTGAAGGGCAGAAGAAGAAAGGACAGCAAACTTAGCCTTGGAGAATTCTGAAGAACCAGCTCAAAAAGATGGATTCCATATTACTTAGAGACCATGCCATGAGATTTATTGCCTGATTGCCTAAGAACATTCTATCTGCAGAAGGAAGAAATTTTAGGAAATGAGGCAACAGAGCATCATGATTAAATAGAAGCGACAAGGAACAGGGTTATAGTCTACCTACATCTCTTCCTTTTCTGTCTAATTCTATCTTTCACATCTCTAGGGGGCCTTTCCAGAGACCCATCCCCCAAGCCTATGTAAGGTCTTCCTGCCATGTACTTGAATACTTTCCCTTGAATAGATACATTATTTTTACTCTGTGACAACTGCTTATGAAATTATTTCCCATCAAGATCCATGAGAGGAGAAAGTATACCCGCTTTACTTACCATTGTGTTTCTAACGCCTAGCACATACCTGGGGCACAGTAGATGTTCAGAAAACGCTTGCCGAATGAATAAATGCACAAGTCGACAACAAAATAAACTAATTTATGAGATAGATTTTACTGCCTTCATCTTATAGGTAAGGAGACTGAAACTCATAAAGGTTAAGTGAATATCCTATAGAAGGTAAGGGAAATCAGTAATCAATAGCAAAACATGATTAAAACCTGAGTATGTCTGACTAAATTCTATGTCCTTTCCGTAGTACTTCACACATGTCCCACTTGGGGATGCATTTGGAGCATCCCCATGGCCTCTCTAGTGCACAGCTCCCAGAGATACAGTTCTGATCAAATACATTGCAAGGCTGGAATCCTGGGTCTCTCACTTTTACACTCTCCAACACAGGTGTTATTCCTGAGAATCTGGGTCATATAAAGTTTTTCCCTGCTATCCAAGTATGATTCATATTCCAGTTAAAATTCTGTCTAGATACACAGCTGAGTCCTTTCAGTGTCTTTTCTTCCTTGAAACTTCCTCCTAATGGAAAACTGGGTTGAGAAGTAACAAACAAATAAGCACAAGCAGTCTCTGATTAACTAGCTGTTTTCCCAGAGGTTATTTTTTTTTAAAGTGGGTTGTTTTGAATTTGGAATGTATTTTCTTATTTTAAAAATATTATAAAGAGTAGATAGGTTTCCAGGTTATATCATAGGAGATAATCTAACGCAATTGGTAAAATAAATTTCAATACAGGTAGCTTTTATTCAAGTTCCTGGAAGTTGGAATAAGGTTTCCTGAGTGAGGAAACAGACCTGGAAAAAGCCTTAAAGAAGATATTTGAAAACCTTTTACCTTGTCCTGTGCAGAGAACTAGAATAAACACTCAACATCCTGTAATAAAGCTACTGTCAGGAGAAATGGTTTACCACCAACTTCTCTAAGACTCAAATCCTAATTTTTAAATTTAATAATTTTTAATAGACAGTCTCCAAAATATATTTGCCCTATCCCAAATTTCAATACTACATATCAATGTTTCATTATTTATGATTACACTTTGCAATATAGTTAACTTGGAAGATTGATAAGAATGGTACATTGATTGATATTATCTTTCTTTCATTCACAGGTATATCTAATAGGCATCTAAAACCATAACAGGGCCAAAACACAATTCCTCCTTGCACCCCTCCTCATCCTGGCCAAACCTTTTCTTTTTTTTTAAATCTTCCCATTTTCATTTGCATTGCTCAAGCCAGAAATCTAGAATTCAGAATTCATTGCTCTTTTTTTTCGTAATCAACCTTCCACGTCTAAAGCATGATAAAGCTTTGTTTACCTTTAAAATCTGTCTTTAATCTGTCTACCTCTCTTCAACTTCACTGTTATCAACAGAGATACCGTTTGTCTCTCATTTAGGCCACTGAAAAAGCCTCTTTACTTTCCATGACCAATTCTTCCTCTACTCTTCATCCTCCTTACATCAGCCAGTATGGAAGAACCTGGCTTTGAGATAGTCAGCCAAGGATACATCTTCCCTTTACTGATTATATGGCCTTGACAAGTCCTGTTGGCATTTTCTGTTGCCTCAGTCTGGCCCAGGGAGATGGTCATTAGATCCTTCACTCTAAAGGTCAAATGGATATAGTCTGAGGGCTCATTGAGAGTTATCATCCTTCAGTTTCTAGGTTACTCAAGTGCAAGCAAGCTATCATGTTTTTTAAAATATGTGACTTGAAGTCAAGTGCACCATTATACTCCAAACATAGTTGTTTGTATATTTTAGAGACTAAGCCCTTGTGAGTGGTATCATTTGAAACTATATTCTCCTATTCCGTAGGTTGTCTTTTTTTCTTATTTTACAGTTTCCTAAGATATGAAAAATTTGTAAGTTTTAGGTCCCATTGATTTATTTTTTGTGTTTATTTCTGTTACCTTGGGAAACTGACCTAAGAAAACATTTGAACAGTTGATGTCAGAGATTGTTTTGCCTATGTTCTCTTTTAGGAGTTTGATCCTTAACTGGCTGCACCACAGCAGGAACTCCTCCATGAACTTTTCAAGCCCTGTGTTCAAACATAAGTATATAGCATCAACTTTTTAGACAAATGAAGTTTTGAAAATGTAAAATTAACTTCATGTTTTATAATGGTAAGATCAACCTCAGTAACAAAGCTAAAACATTTCCCAGCAGTGAAATGCAGGGTATTTTTTATGTAGTGGAAAAAAGGAAGAGCATAGAGATTTTTCCTTAGGACTCATTTTTACTAGGTAGTCACAGAGTGTTATCTAGGCCTTTCCAGATAAAAAGGAATTAATGAGATAGAGATTCCTTGATAACCAATAGGAAATTCAGATATGGTTGTAGATAGTGTGTGTACTTCGAAATGGTCCCTAGTGAGGCAGAAGGTGAAATACATACTAAGGAGAAGTTTAATTGGGGCCATAAAGGGGAGACAAAGGAAGAGGAAAGGAATGAAGAGAAAGAAGTATCTGGTATCTTGGCATTCCTACAGAACTAAGCAAGTTGTGGCAGATTAAACTAAAAAGTAACAAGGAAATCAATCTGGGGTCTTGCATAGCATGCTCGAAGTTCAGGTGTTGATAGAGGGGAGTCATGGAAAGGGTTTTAAGTAGGGAAATAGATTGGATTTATGATTTTGGTTGATTGTGTGTGTTGCAAAGTGGAGGATATCTACTCTCAATTCATGAGAAAAACATTTAGGTCATAAGAATGATTACAGTCTATTTACTGTTTAATGAACTATATGACTGTGAAATTTACTATGTTATATATTACTTTGTAGTTTGTTAGCACTGACTAGCACAAGGAGTCTTGGATGTAAGCAGGCATTATTATCTCTGTTTGACAGATAAGAAAATTAAGCCTTAAGAGATTGATGATTTGTCCAAGATCACACAAATGATGAGGGTTGAAGTCAGGTCTATAAACAAGATCTCTACACTCCTGGTCTTATATTTTTCTGTGATTCTATATTTTCAACAGTGCAGTCTCTGAATGTACTCTACTGAATCCTTTAATCCTTTCCAGAATCAGGAGGGGTGTGGAGAATCACTTTTTTTTTTTTTATCAGTACAGGAAAGAAATGGGTGGGAAACACGTTGAGTTTTTCTGGCTACAGGAGCAGAATGAGCAGGGTCCTCTATGCCTCCATGCCTTTGCACAAGCTGTTCTGTCTGGAATACTTCCCATCCTCAAGTGTTTTCCTGTCCTCCCTTTGGCTCCACATCACACAGTTATCACTTCCTCCAGGAAGCATTCCCAGAGTTCCTGTGCTGGAAGCAGGCTCTTCCTCTGCATTCTAATGAATATTCAAGGTTATGCTTATTATAGCTCTCACCCCATACCATAACATGTATTTACTACCATCTTTCCCACTAGACTGTGAGCTCCTAAAAGTACTTTGACTCCTATAACCTTCATTCCTGACACAAGGCTCAGAACATTCCAAGTACACAAAAACTGTTGGTTGGAATTTGTTGAATAACATGTGCTGAAGAAACTGCATGCAACCTACCAAGGTCAAAAATGAAATCTATTCCTCATGAAAAAAAATCCCTGTACCTTGCACCAGTCCTATTTCTTGTAAGCTCTAATCTCTTGTGCATAATTTATCACCGGAGCAACCTTCTGAAAATGCTCTTTCCTTATCTCACAGGGCCATAATAAAAGCTAGTTTACTTTAAACAAATGGTATTTATTTCTCCCTCTATGTTTTCCTCTGGCTGTTTTTTTCCCTTCTATTCACTTATCTACTGGCAACAAGAAAAGAAAAAAAAATGGCTCTGATCTCTATTTAGATATTTTATATACAGCGTGTTTAGATAGGGATTACTGTAAATTGCTAGCTAGGCAGAGTTTGAATAGCTAAGCCCTGTTTGTTCTAGTTTGGATTCCACTATGGCAAAGAAAAGAAGGGAAAAAAACACACGGAGCACATATGGATAAAATTAAAATTTTTCTAATGTCCAAGGCCATGTTGGAGATCATGATTAACATCAAACACTGAAAGAAACATGTCTTACTCCAAGAAAACTGGAAATCAGCAGCAAGCTTTAGAAGTCAACGAAATCAGCCTTGGTTGAGTTGACCACCAACCAGTTGTATGAGGCTAGGCCAGGTGTATGTCTTTCTGTGCCTCAGTTTTGCTACTTGTAAAAGGAAGAGTTGGGGCTAGATGAGACCTTGAAAGATCCAGTTCCACTTATTTATCCCAGGAATCATCCCAGCATGTCTGTACAATTTGCTCTTCCACTGAGCTATTTGGTGAAATCATATGTTGAGTGATCAGGCTCTAGTCCCACCTCCCTCTACTACAGACACCTCTTTTCCTTACCTGGAAATTCTCTGACACTGTTTCCAATAAAAATGTGCTTACAGCAATCTTTGCCTTTTTTCTTTATGAAACATTAATAATTCACAAATATCCTAATTTATTCTGCATCAACTCCTTCCTAATCATAAGTGAGCATATTTTAAGAAATACCTTTCCAAAGCTGTAAATCAAATTGATTATTGATTTTAAAAAAAGCATTCTTTGAAATAACAATTTCTCTTAGTGCATTTAAAATATTTCATTTTTAAAGTGAGTTTGATCTGTGACATTTAATTTTCACACAATTATGGAGAGACACATGAAATGCAGTCTAGCACTGACTTTGTGGAGTCCTCTAAAATTTCCATTCCCAAGTGATAAATGGGTTTTCCATTTACTCATCTGCAGCTGAATAGCTAGCAAGCAGCTCAAATACTTTCCTTCATGCTCACGTGTTATTACTGAGAAATGTTCCTTGACCTCTCAGCTCTTGCTCCACAATCTAGTCTTAATCTAATTTCCAGACAGATTTTCCATCAATGCCTTCTCTTTCAATCAAAGTGAACTAACCTATGTTCCTCTCTTTCTTTGAACACCCATCTTTGGTCACAAACCACTCCCTGTACCAGTGTTACAGAATGTTGTCTCATTCTACAAACATTTAAATGGCACGATGTATATGATACTCTTAGCTCAGTGCCTACGCCAACCAGTAATAGGCCCTCAATAAAGGATGAGCTTTCATTCTTACATTCATTCATCCATTTGTGGTTGTCTTATACTGTGACAAACCTGAGCTCTGGTTACTCTAGGGAAAATAAGAACACAACAGGCTATGCAATTTGTAGACCCAATATAAAAAGAAAATTCAGGCTCTTCATTTTTGTTGTTGTTGTTGTTGTATTTTCAGGGCCACACCTGCGGCATGTGGATGTTCCCAGGCTAGGGGTCTTATCAGAGCTGTAGCTGCCAGCCTATGCCACAGCCACAGCAATGCCAGGTCTGAGCTGCTTCTGCAGTCTGCACCACAGCTCACAGCAATGCCAGATCCTTAACCCACTGAGCGAGGCCAGGGATCAAACCTGCAAACTCATGGTTCCTAGTTGGATTCATTTCCGCTGTGTTGCAATGGGAACTCCTTCATTTTTAAACTATTAAAAATTTCAAGACAGTGACAGTGGAGCACTGCAAGCACAGGGCTCTTCGAAGCATGAAGCCCTAGGTGACTGCACAGGCTCCATACCCACAAAGCTAGCCCTGTATAAGGCAGGGGCTCTGACCATGGGAGGCTGGTTATGAGAGTGGAGGTAGACAGGTAAGTAAACACAATTGGAATATATTATGAAAAGTTCTGTAAAACTAGTAAGTGCAGGGTTCAGTGGGAACATGGCAATGAAACATTCAACCCAGACTAGAGTAGGGATGGGTAATGTAAGGAAGTAGAGAAAATCTTATGGAAAGGAGTGCCTAAACTGCATTTTGCAATTCAAATCAGAGAGGAGAGGGCAATTAAGAGATAACAGTAACACATGAGTAGCTCAAGAAATGACAGAGCTCAGTCCAAAGGATAGGAGCTCAAAGAAGCAAATTCATATTCTACTTATCTTTTAAGGCAATGGCTTTCAAATTTTTTTGACCATGGGTTATGATTAAAAAAAAAAAAATGCATGTTTTGACCTAGGACACATGCTAGCAAACGACATTCCAGAAAATAATACTTATCCTTACCATGTGTGGTTTCTCTTCTCTTTCATATTTTTAACAAATTTCAGTCAATTTACAACCCACAATCTGACGGACCTATCTCAAAAGTCACCTTCTTGGCATATCTCCTTAACCCATTCAGCCTTAATCCATCTGAATTACTGTAGTGCTTTTCTTTGGGCACTTTGCTTCCTAGTGTCTATGTCGTGCCATTCATCTCCTATGAAACTAACTTGAAGGCAACTTCAAATGCCTTGCACATAACAGGATCCAATAGATGTTAATTAAGCAATAGTGCAATCAATCTATTCTCTTCCTCAATCCTGACATTGAACACCCTTCTTAGGACCCCCAAAGTTTTGTCTTTTTTCATTTCCTACCAGTTTAACTTTTTCTTGCTCAAGAATTAAAGATGAGTCCTTGGGCTCAATTTAATAGCCCCTCATCCATGGTCCACTTGGTCACTGACAGCAAATCAATCTGTTTCTGTGTCCTCCTCCATTGCTTTTCTATTAATCAAATATCAAATTCGGATTATAGAATCCTAAGGCTTCAGTGTGCCAGAGCAGTCTCTACAGCGTATTTTCTTAAAGTAAAGCGTAATCTCTCTTGACTTTGCGGGTTTTAAAATATTTCATGGATGGTGAAAAACTTAACCCTACCTGGTTTTGTAACCAAGTTCCAGGATCTTCCATACACATTTTATCATAAAATCCTTAAATCAGTCTGCGAGTCATGTATTATTATTACTTTTAGTTTTTATTTTATAAACTCACACAGACTTAGGGTGTCTGATCCAAAGACCATGACACAAATCAAGTTAAAATAAAGACAAATTTAGTCAATCAATTCATATTTGGCCAACAAAACAGCTGAACACAGTGTCCACAATGTGACTCCAGGCATAAGCATACGTTTGTCAGAAGGCTTGCAGCAAACCCCAGCTCCTACTGTCTGGGATTTGTATAAAGTCCAACCTGCCTGCCTCTATCCCCAGCTTAGTATTGATGGCCTTTCCTACTGTTTCGTCACAGACACTGGCCATTTCCAAGCTTACATCAGATAGGTCATGTCAGATCTAAAGTTTAGCTATCCTATTTCTGTCACTCCACATTATTGCTTTGTGGACTTGGTCTGTTTTATTTCCCCTTTGGTGACAGGAGCAAGAAAGAGCTTCCCTGCTTTCACAGGAGGTAGATCTAAGATTTAATGTAAGTTTGAATTAAATCTAAATGTTCTCAGAGATTTTCCCTTTGCACACTGATTTACACCAGCTTCTGGAGGCAAAAGGATCACTTTCCATCACCGAGGCCGCAGCTGCACACTGCTGGTGTCTGCAGATGCAAGGACACCTCTGCAATGTCTCTACCCCATTGAGACACTTGAGAGAGAAGTATCCTATAGAGTAAACCATGGACTCAAAAAAAAAAAAGTTATGGGCTAGAGATAATGTGAAGCCCATGTCCAATCAATTACAAGAAAATGTGTGCCAGGAGACAGTGTGGTTAAGTGGAAGGAGGCTGAATGAGAATCAAGAGGTCTGGATTCAACAATTGCAGAATGAATTGTGATGGATCAAAGTGTTTTCTGCGCTGTAAAACACACACACCAGGAAGAACTATGACTTATTTTTGACTCAATACTGAAAAGTTGAGGAATCAGCTTGTCAGTGATCTCATTTTAGGAAGTTGAGACTCCATGGGGAGAGTTGCCCAAAAGGTCACAGCTGCCCGTGGCCAAGCCAGAGCTGCAGCCCAGACCTTCTGGTCAGATTTCTCATGATGCATATCACCTCTGGGCATTACTTTCGTGTAGTTTATTGTTCCCAGGTCACATCTTATTCTATTATGTTAAGGACCAATGTTAAAATAAAAATTACACGGAGTTCCCATTGCGGCTCAGCAGGTTAAAGATGAAATGTTATATCTGCGAGGATGCTGGTTCAATCTCTGGCCTCACTCAGTGGGCTAGGAATCTGCCATTGCTGTGAGCTGCAGCATAGGGTATAGATGTGTCTTGGATCTGGTGTTGCCTTGGCTGTGACTTAGGCTAGCAGTTCCAGCTCTGATTCGACCCCTTGCAAGGGATCTGCCACATGATCCAGGTGCTAGCCATAAAAAGAAAATAAAAATAAAAAAGTTACAGTGCATACAAGCCCCTAAACAGATATTTGGGAATCCAATTCTAAGAGAACTTGATGACAGCAAGGTCATTTCTAAGCTTTCAGGTGAGAGGCCACATCTACTTCGGCTGAGATGAAGGCTTACAAGGATCCATGTCTTTTCTAGGTATTTTTCAATCCTAAAGGGCCTCAAGGTCCTCCTTGCCAGTTCTCTAATAATGTCATCAATTTCATATCTCTTCCCAGAAGCCAGTGCCTGGCTTCAGCAGATACCAGCTCCAATGTGAAGAACTCTAAGACTTCTCTTCCTACAGGAAGACCAAAAGCAGTTCCTTTCTTCAATTGTTATTGCTTCCTCCACAGACTAATTCATACTAAGCGCATAGCCTATATGGTGGCAAACCCCTACATAGAGCAAAGACTAGCTTCCTGGGCCTGCATCCTGTGCCCATGTTCAAAAGAGCCCTGTGCTTGATTTAATACACTGCTGTTGCCATCCTAAAATCCTCCATCACTTTTAAACAAGGGGCCCTGCATTTTCATTTTGCACTGACTCTAAAAATTACATAGGTGGTCCTCATGGAGCTGAAACTATCGTGTATTCTGAAAATGCCACACACACCTTGGGCTCTCCCCATGCCCTCCAGAAAACAACTTGATGTGTATGGGCTGGGGTGGAGGTAGAGACAGTTACACAAAGTTCTCATACTCACTTTCTCCCATGACTTGGGCACATTCAGAAGAATGTGATTCCATAATGGAAAATATGCAGAAGGATACCAAGTATTCATCCTGGACTAAACATGAATTGCTAATGTTGCATTTTCTAAATCATTCCTCACATTCAGGGTAGCAACATGAATTCTAAATCAGAGTGCGTGAGTGTTTTCTATCTATCTAGTCTTTTACGTGATTTTTTTATTCATCACAATTTCTCAGTAAAACTCCAGTTACAAGCATCATCAATCTATTCATTCAACAAGGTATTTTTTCCAAGTTTCTGGAGATATAGCAATGACTAAAAAAGGCAAAAAAAAAATAACACCTATTGTTCAAGGGCTTTGCTAAGCATACAAGAATACAAAATGAGAAAAGACAGCTTCTATCCTCAAGGGGGGCACACACTATAATAGGGAGAAACAGATGAAAATAAAGCAAGATATATATATTCATATATTCCAGAAAAGAGATGTAAATTAGAGTTGAGGTAGAGGGGCTTCAGAAGAGACAGACAGAAAGTGACTACACTGTTTTTTTATTGGATAGAAAAATTATCAATCCCTATGTACAGGACTGATATTGAAAATCTATACAGATTATGCAGAAAAATGCTAATTGGAATGTGAGACTGGGGAGTTCCCATTGTGGCTCAGTGGGTTAAGAACCTAACTAGTATCCATGAGGATGCAGGTTTGATTCCTGGCCTCGCACATTGGATTAAAGGATCTGGCATTGCCATAAGCTGTGGTGTAGGTCACAGACACAGCTTAGATCTGCTGTTGCTGTGGCTGTGGTGTAGGCTGGCAGCTACAGCTCTGACTTGATCCCTAGCCCAGGAACTTCCATATGCCATGAGTGTGGCCCTAAAAAGACAATCAATCAATCAATCAATCAATTAATAAATAAAATGTGAGACTGATAAAACTTCCCGTATTGAATTTGAAATGAGCAAACGAATCGTGAAAACACGACTTTATAGAAATTTAATTTGGAAATGTTGCTGGATAATTTAGGAAATGGCAATCCTCAGAACAGGCAAGCAGAAAATTTAGGGTTGTACATAAGTTACTCGCCTTATTTTGAAAAATCAACTGTTTCATCCACATAAGAAAAAGTGAGAGGTTAAAGATTCGATACCACAAAGTGCAAGGAGCTTAAATTTAATTGGCAAACTGTATTTGTTATGAGACTGTACAAGATTAGATATTAAGTCTTGTGTGTTATGAGACCCTATTTCAAATGTGTTTGTGGCAGGGAAAACTTCCCACATAATCAACAAAAAATTCTATGGACACCAGCTGGGTATCCTATAGTTCAACTCAACTCAATTCTAATGTTCTACCCAGAGACAGCATCAACTTCTACAGGCTAAGAATTCAGTCCTTCTAGACTGCACATGCTGCCCCCAACCCCCGACTTTAGATGCCATTGATGGGGTTCAGGGCAGGCCACCCTAGAATGTGCCACTTTGGCTTGCGGATTATGTAAAGCCGAAGACAATCGAAGCCCAGCAGACTTAAGGAGAGTTTTGTTTTGTTCTGTTTTTACCTCTACTTTAACTGCCTAAGATACTTTAGATAAGGAACCTCTATTACAGTTAACTTTTTACATTGGAGAGATTTATCTGCACGGCATGGCAAACATACCAGACATTTGCTGTTATCATCTTCCTGTGGATTGTCTTGCTCCCTTTTGAAGCCCCCGACTCCTACTTCCTTTTCCTTAGCTCAGGGTGGCATATGGTCCTCAATTGCCTGACTGTCTGGGAACCTCATATCTCTGGGATTCCCGTATGTATACAATTAATTTTTTCTGCTGTTAATCAATCTTCTGTCAGTTTAATGATTAGGCCAACCAAACAACTGAGAAGGGAAGAAGGGAAAAATTTCCTTTCCCAACACTAGTCACAGGTCCAGGCTTACCTATACTTCTGACCGATCATCTAGGTTCAGTTAGTTGAATTACTTTGCTAGAGTGACTCGAAGGACTCAGAGAAACATTTCACTTATTAGATTACTGGTTTATTATAGGAGGATATAACTCAGGAACAACCAAATTTAAGAGATGCATAGGGCAAGGTGTGGGGAAGAGGAACTAGGCATCCATGCCCTCTCTAGGCACTAGTCTCAGTGGGTGAGTCTCCATGTCTTCACCAACCCAGGAGGTCTCAGAACCTATTCCTTTCATGAAGATTTCATTACATAGGCATGATAGATGAAACCATTGACCATTGGTAATGATTCAACCTCCAGCCCTTCTCCTCTCCAAAGAGGTTGGGGTGGTGGTGTTAGGGTATAGGGGAGAACTTTAAATTCTGAATCTGTAATCAGAGGGCTGGTTCCCCTAGCAACCAGCCCCCATCCTTGGGTTACCTAAGGGTTTCCCAGGTCACCTCATTAACACAACCAAAGACACCTTGATTGCTCTTATCACAGGAAAATCCCAGGGTTTTAAAAGCTCTATGCTTAGAATGGTGTCAAAGACCAAATAGATATTTTGTATTGTAAATCACAGTATTATAGTAAAGTAAGTCAGATGCAGAATTGGTGGGCTGTACAAATCCAAAGAACATCATCCATTTGAATATCTATGTAAATGGCAGAAACAAAGTAAAACATATCCCTGGATAAATGCAACACAGCACTAGTGGCCAGAAATGAGCAAATCTGAGACTGCCAAGCTGAATTCTGAGCAACAGGACTGTGCAAATTGGGAACTTACGGGGAGTGATCTTTCCATGTAGTACAATCTCAAAAACTGCCTGCTACAATGTTTTAGTTCATCAGTGTGTTGACTGGTTGGCTGGTTGGTTTGTTTTTTATTACTTGGGAGCAATTATAAAACAACCTTTGAACTGAGAGCTACCTGAGTAAATTTCCCTCAAACAGGAATTTTAAGCCTAACAACCCTTTAGTATATAGTAGCCCAGAACTTTTGCTATTTACCCCCTTTAAGTGCACTCATTTCTAATATTAAAAGTGCTTCGTAAACTCTCAAGCGCTTTATTACGATTATTATTATTACAACTTATCAGAATCTAATCAAAAATAGCTTAGAATGTTTTGACGGCACATTCATCAGTGCGAACTCTACACACACACACATATACCCAAAAGAAATCATAGGGTAGAAGCAGTTCTCAAAAAGGACAAGAAAAAAAAAATCGAAGACATTTCCAGAGGGTGAAGTTTGTATAAGACAGAGCTCTTACAACTGGTTTCAGAAGTAATGATCAGAAATGTCAAAAGAAAAGGGCAACCCTGTGAAGGAGGCCACAGTGGGGGTCACAGGAAGAAGGCTCATGGTCCCCCTGGGGAAACTTCTGTTAGGATGGAGAGTAGACTCAGAAGAAACATCACACTGCTGGTGACAAAGACTTTTCACAGAAATTGATTTAGTGTGAAAGAAAAGCTCCATCTGGCAACCAGAAAAAAAATGTAGACCATGGAAGGTGTTGCTTGCAGACATGAGGGACTGTCCAGTGTGTCCTAGACTTGGAGAGAAGCCTAGAATATTAAATAGGGGAAAAGGTTATTAATGGCAATGATTTGAACTAAAAAGAACTATACACAGTAAACCCGGAAGTAAGTCTCACTATTTTGAGAGGATCTAAGTAGAAACATTAATGTCTTCCTGAGCCACAAACCAAGGCAGTGTTTTTGTGTAGAATCACCTTTTAATTGTTTTGTGTATGTACATACACAACAATACCAACCTGACAAAATAGCATAGAAAGCAGGTGCTACTGAGTTATAAGGGTTTCTTTTCTCCATTTCCTCCCCCCATTTTGCTTGTTGAGATAGTCTGGCTTACCTACTAAATGCCCATTAACGATGCTTTCTGAAATAAAGAGGGCTATTTCCATCCACTGCCCTACAGTCTATGAAATGACTGTAATGAACTAAGTGCCACATCCGCATCTTCCATTAGACCTTCAACATGACCACAAATAAACAAACCCCAAGTACTTCTAATGGCCTTGGAACTCATTTTGTCACTGTCTTTTGTTATACCTGGAACAGGAGCCTTTGTACCTGGGCCTCCTGGTCTCCACTCCTGCTCACTGCAAACACACAAAGAAGTTTACTGTAGAGGGCTGATGTGGAGAATTCTGTTTACAAATTTGTTCCACTGTGTCCTGAATTTATCCCATCAATATACTGCCTGGAGTAAACAGCCTTTTCTTTACACATAACTTGTTCGAGTCATTGTGTGTGTGTCAAAGAGACATACAGGGGATTTGACCCAAGGAAACCAGGATTTATCTGCCTCTTGCTAAAACACACTTTAGTCTTCTAAAGCAGCATCCTTCCTTCTTATGAATGAATCACAGCTATTTCAAAAAGAATTTGGCAATTGGCCCATAGCTCTTTTGAATGTCCTTGGTTGCTCTCATTTTCTGCCTAATCCACCTTTGGCAGCCATATCCTTAAAAAAAAAAAAAAAAGAAGTGATGAGTTCTGTAAAAAAGAACAGGGACTTTATAACTAGATTGACATAGCTCCTCTTCCTTCTATTTTCCAGTCCTTTGCCTTTGGGCAAATTACTAAATCACGTGGCCTCAAGTTTTCATGTGTGAAATGCAGACAAAAGAAACCTTGCAGGATTTTTGGGAGGATTCTAAACAACCCATTTAAAGGTACTGACCGTATTTGTTACAGTGGATAAGAATTTTAATCTGCAAACTGAAGGATGTTTGAGTGCAACTTTATTTTTCTAAAGCTCAATTTAGAATCTACATAAGCTGAGGGGAAGAAACTTAATCAATTTGGTGACCAGTACCACTCCCAATATCCTCAGGGTTTGATTTCTGGAGAGAGATGTTGTGGAGCTGAGCAATGGGTTTCGGGACAGATTAGTAGGGTCAAGGGAAGAGGAGAGGAGCACCTAGTCTGTGCCGCTGCCTATCAGGCACATGTTTGCTGCTTTGTTCCTAACCAGTTCAGTTCTATGCATGTCACTGCCGAATCACTCCGCATTTTCAATCGAAGTCCTTTGTGACTGACACCATTCCGGTAACTCCAATGCCCCACTCTGTTCCCACGTCATATAAGCTGTAGAAATCTGGTGGGGCTACCTGCACCAAATTCATCCTTCTCTCTGGATTAATTTTCTGCTCTCATATCATGAGCAATGGAGGTTTTCAGAGTCCCTTCAACCTGTCAGATCAGACATTACATGGCTCTTTCTATTATGGAGTACTGTTGCTTCACTGGTCTCCATCCAAGAAAGGAACCATGGGTCTTCTCTGCAGCTGGATCCTCCAATTCATCCTGGAAACAAGAGTGCCTACTCATCTCTAGTTTTCTCTGTGACTTTCTTGTCTTTATTGTAGCCCATTACTTCATCTACTCCAATAAACCTTAAATAGTTTGGAGGCATGAGCTCATTTCACACTTTCTGTGCTATGTATCTTCTCAGAGCTTAGGTTTCTAATCCTTTGCTTCTAATGTAGTACTTTTTTCTTTTTTTAAAAGGATTACAGTTGAATTACAATGTTGTGATAATTTCTGCTGTACAGCAACTGACCCGGTCAAATATATACATACATATATATATATATATATATATATATATATATATATATATATATACACACACACACACACACACACATATATATATACACACATTCCCTTTCTTATATTATCTTCCATCATGGTTTGTTAATGGTCATGATCTAACTACCCAAACGAGGAAAGAATTATAAGATAACTGGATATCATCTCACACCTGTAAGAATGGGTACTATAAAAAAGACAACAAGTAACAAGTGTTGATGAAGGTGTCGAGAAAAGGGAATCTTCATGCACTGCTGGTGGGAATATAAATTGGTACAACCATTATGGATGTGGATTTTCCTCACAAACTTAAAAATGGAATTCCCATTACACCAAGCAATTCCACTTCTGGGTATTTATGCAAAGAAAACAAAAACACTAATTCAAAAGATATAGGCACTCCAATGTTTGCTGCAGTATTATTTGTAATTAAGAAATAGAAGCAAACTGAGTGTCTATCACACACACACACACACACACACACACAATGGAATATCACTCAGCCATAAAAAATGAAATCTTGTCATTTTTGAAAACATGGATGGACCTTGAGGGTATTATAATAAGTGAAATAAGTCAGACAAAGAAAAACAAGTATCATATGATTTTACTTATGTACAGAATCTGAAAAACAAAAGAAATTAACTAACATAATAAAACAGAAACAGACTCATAAGTACAGAGAACAATCTGGTTGCTTCCAAAAGGGAGGGGTTGGAGGAATGGGTAAAATATGGTAAAAGGATTAAGAAGTATAATCTTTTGGTGTTCCCGTCGTGGCTCAGTGGTTAATGAATCTGACTAGGAACCATGAGGTTGCAGGTTCTATCCCTGGCCTTGCTCAGTGGGTTAACGATCCAGTGTTGCTGAGAGCTGTGGTGTAGGTTGCAGACTATCCAGCGTTGCTGTGAGCTGTGGTATAGGTTGCAGACGCGGCTCTGATCTGGCATTGCTGTGGCTCTGGCACAGGCTGGCGGCTGCAGCTCCAATTAGACCCCTAGCCTGGGAACCTCCACATGCCATGAGTGCAGCCCTAGAAAAGACAAAAAAAAAAAAAAGGAAGTATAATCTTCTAGTCATAAGTAATGAGGACATAATGTATAACATAGGGAACATAGTCAATAGTATTTTAATAACTTGGTATGATGACGGATGTTAACTAGACTTACGGTGATCATTTCATAATGCATAAAAATATAAAATCACTATGTGGTACACCTAAAACTAATATAATATTGTAAGTCAATTATACTTTAACATAAAAGAATTACAAGACAACTGGAAATACCAGGAGAGGAAAAAAAACACATTTCATAATACTATTTCACTGTATTACTTATTATAATAATATTTATTTTAAAGGATAAATATTATTGAATGCTTACCAGAATTTGTAATAAGGTACAAGGTACAGATGACTTAAGGCCTTGACAAGAATGGAATAAGAAAAATGCAAAAATGCTGTCTTCCCCGCTCACACCTTGCATGGCCCTTATTTCCATATTGACCACAGGCATCATGGCAGATGGCTACCTGCCCAGTCCTCTGGCATCAGCATTGAATTTTTCTGCTCCTTTGTGTATAGCTCCTCTGGCAGGTGCTGCAGGTCTTTCTGTAGACATCTCCTTGGTAGGGACCCTATGCCTTGTTTTCCCTAACTTGCTCTTTGAGACTGTTCTTATGAGCAGGACTTCAAATCCTGATCCATGCATCTCTCTGGCTTGGGCCCCTGAGGTCCAAAGCCCAGCTATGTTCAGTGTTAACATAGCAAATTGAGAGAGTTGATAATTTGATAGAGCATGGCAGGTGAACCCCTGCTTCAGAACAATTGGTTTACCTAATTTCTTTACAGTAATGCTGTAAGGCTTTCTAATTCCACAGCTTTGCTTATTTTGTTCCATTTTCCCAAAATTCTCTTACCTTTGTTCTCTGGCTGTCAAAATTCTCATGAAATCATTTCTGTCTCCTGTTCTTAGGAGAGATTTTGACCTCCAAGGAACTGTGACACCACATGTACCATTCAGCCAGCATCTGGCCTTATCCCCTTTGGAAGAAATTGTAACATAGTAAAAAGGGCATCAGCTTTAGAGCTAGATGAATCTAGGTTCATATGGTGAAGTCACGGTGTCCTACTGTTGGGATTCCCAGGAACCTATGTAACCTCTCTGAGCTTATATCTCTTTATCTGAAGAAGCTGATAATAATACCTAGCACACAAATTTGCTGTGAGGAGAATTTGAAAACCACATATGTTCTGGCCTGATGACTGTTGTCTCTAATGGACACAGCATGACATTTTCAAAATTAGCTCTTTATTGGTGAGGACAGAATTGTGTGCCGACTTACAATGGCTTAATTTACAAGTTCTCAATGTGCAATGTGCATTCCATAGAAACCATATACTGAATTTTGAATTTTGATCTTTTTCTGAGCTAGCAACATGCACTACAATACTCTCTTATGAGGCTGGGCAGAGCAGAGAACTGGAGCTTCCAGTCAGCCTCATGATCATGAGAGTAAACAACCAGTACACTTCAACCATTCTGTACCATTCTGTTTTTCACTTTCAGTGAAAATTATTTAATATATTACATGAGACAGCCATGCTAACAATAACCAAAAGAGAGCTAAAGTGGCTAAATTAGTATCAGACAAAATAGACTTTAAGACAAAAATCGTTACTAGAGGTATCTTTTATATTGATAAAAGAGTCAATTTATCAAGAGATAACAATTATAAATATATATGCACCTGACAACAGAACCCAAAATACATGAAGCAGAAACTGACAGAATGAAAGAGATAAATAGATAATTCAACAATAATACTTGGAGATTTAAATATCCCACCATCAATAAGGGATAGAACAAGTAGATAGAAGATCAACAAGGAAATATACAAGCCTATTAAATCAAGTAGATATTTTCAGAGCACTCCATCCACTAATAGCAGAATATGGATTCTTCTGAAGGATACATGGAACATTATTCATGATAGACCATATTTAGGCTATAAAACAAGCTTTAATTAATTTTAAAGTTGAAGTTATACAAAGTATATCCTCTGACCACAGTAGAATGAAATTATAAATACTGTGAGGCTCAAAAATGTGTTTATTCTAAAAGGCCATCTACAATCTGCAGATTATATTATGGGGGGAAGGGGAACGATACTGGTGGACATGTATCAATTTCTGACACATGAGGCTGTTGTGGGGACCAGATGCAATAATACTGAGCAAGGCTTTGGTCATTTGTAAACGGTTACACAAGGTGAGTCACTTCCATTGCTCATCTGCTCAGGTTGACAGGGATACCAGCCATCTCCAAGGCTGACTCAACCTGTAACTGAGCAAACATTTTTTTTTTTAAATAGTTGTTTTACTGAATTCAACATTTACTCTCAAATATTTCAAACTCTCAGTGCAAGCACAGAAGAGTATCTCTCCACAATATTGATTAGAGAGAAACATTTTGCGGCCAAAAAATTTGCCCCGAAACCCAAGTCTGCTGGTCACTGGTTTCCTAGGAGCAGAGTCAATTTACAGCAGTTAAAGTTGTGGCTATTGTCAAGCACAGGACAATTCTAATAGACCTTAGGTGTTCTTTTTCTCTGATGACCTTGTTTTTATTAAATATTGTCGTGATTTCTAATTCCCTAGAAGCTTTTAGGTAATTAGACTTTGCATGAAAGAGAAGCAGGGAATTCAGATGACATGGGATTGAATAAATGTAAGTCCCTAGCCTATTGATTTATAAGTACAAACAGAGACTGGAGCACCTGCACACTCTTATCTCAGACCCATGCCATCACATTTAAGTCAACCAGCCTAAAACACTTCTTTTTCCAAATCTGGCATCCACACAGCTCTATTCACAGAGAAGTTAAAACAACCTCCTGACATTATCCGGGTCCAAAATATTTTCTGTATGTTGGAGAAAGGATAAAAAATAAATACTCCCAAGGCACCCTTCCTAGAATTTCCCACTAAGTCATCCCAATTATAAATAATATGTAGTATCTCTGCCATGTAGCTCCCAGTGCTCACTGCAACCAAGTAATTTCTTTGGAGGCTTATGTTCTGTTGTAGGACCTTATGTGAATTTTGCCTCAAAATACTTGTGTTTTGGTTTTGATGTTAATGTATTTTAAAGTCTGTATCTTCAAATAATGATAATATTTCAAGGAGAATCACCATATGTAACATATGGCTGTAGGCTTCCCTCTGCCACCCCCCCAACACACAATATTGCATCCCGTTTTAGAAGTCTGTGGAGGGGGCAATGCCAGGGCTCCCTCACATACTCACACACTGGCCAGAAGCATCTCCACTCTTGTTCTTCCTCTATCCCAGTTTCTTTTCTGATACGATATTCACATTGAAAAAGCTAGAAAGTTTTGCCTAAAGATAGTGATAGTGTTATGGGCACTCTCACAGGGCTTGTGCTGATCATTTGGGAGATAGCTCATCTTATTCACCTGTTTGGCTCACTTATGTACCTTAAGTGCCGGGAACAGGATTAAGCACATGGTAGATGCCACACAAATATTTGTTGGATGACTAATATCTTCTAAGGATCTCATTTGTTCCAGCAAATATAAATAATGTGTCTGACATCACAAAATATTTAATGAAAGCAATTATTTATGGAGTGTCTATTTTGTGCCAGTCGTGTAAATACGTTTTGGCTCTACAAGAGATTTTTTTAGTCCCTCTTTGACGATGAAGGAAACAAGTTCAGGAAATTAAGTAAGTTGATCCAGGTCATATAATTAATATAATTTTTTGTCCAAAATAAATTTTTTTCCCACTAGACCTCACTGATTCCCACTTTCAGAAGGTACCCATTTTAAAGGCTAGTTATCCAAAGATACTCTTAACCCACAAGAGATCTGTTGAAGGTTATCACATGGCTTGATCCAAAGCGGTTTTGGAATGTGAGTACCTGATGCTTGGTCTGGTCTACCTGGAGCTCATTCATTAGTCTTGGTAATATTGCTCTGTGCTGTCCAGTATAGTAGCCACTAACCACGTGTCTGTCTAAGGAGCTCCCAAAATGTGGCTACTCCCAACTGAGATGAGCTCTAAACGTAAACACACACCAGATTCAAAGACTTAATGTGAAAAGACGAAAGTAAAATTTTCAATAATGTTTATATTGACTGCATATTAAAAAGACAGTGTCATTAAAATGAACCTTTATTGTTTTACCTTACTTTTTGTACTAGAAACTTGAGATGTGTGGCCAACTCAACCAGTTGCAGAGAAAGTGGTGAATATCACCTTGTTACCAACGGCCACAAAGAAACACTTGGTGTTTCCCCAAAACACCATCATTCCTCCATGGGTTTGCATGTGCCTAAAATGCTCTTCTTGGGCTTGACCACCTTCCCTGATATCCAGGGAGGCCTAATTCCTTTGTCCTTTTGGTCCTCATGGTTTCTTCTGACCTTTCTTCAATATAGTTTCTGATACAATGGTTGGCTTCTTTTCAGTTTGGCCTCTGCCAAAACAGTGAGCTGCTTGAAGACAGGGATATGTCTGGCTGGATTACTAGCTCCTGGCCTGACTTCTATTTGTTAAGCTTAATGAAATTGAATTGCGAGTTGAGGCAGTCTTTCTTGAAATACCCTGTGATTCCCATTCCTTCTCCTTCCCTTTCCCAATATTCAGTTTCTGTACTTCCCTTACACAGATATCTTGTACTTCGAGGAAGTTCCAAAGAACAAGAAAGTCTTTGAACTGAAAAGTCCAAAGATGTAAGGTTATCAAAGGTCAATGGAAAGAGCCCTGAGGGAGGGTTCCAGTTCCTCCTCTGCCCTCTATGGGCTGCACTGAGCAAGGCACTGCACTCTCTGAAAACTGAAATCACTAAAATCTAGAATTTCTAAATTTAGTAGAGAGCAAAAAGTCATTTTGAATTAATGAGCAAAAAGAAAAAATAAAACACTAACAAAGAGTTTTGAGAGCGTCTCAAGCAAAATTCTCTTTGTAAATCAGATATATGTAAACATCCAAAAATTCAATGCATCATCAAACACATCAGAGGGATTGTTTCAGGGGAGAGCGGAGGGAAAGGGAAGTTAATCTAAAAAGGAAATAAAGCAAGCACGTAGCAGTGCTTGCACAGATCTGCGATGACAGTCTGCCATAAATTAAGGCAGATACACCCAGAGTTCCTGTTTTGGACCAGCAGGTTAAGAACCGGACACAATGCCCCTGAGGATACGGTTCTGATCCCTGGCCTTGCTCAGTGGGTTCAGGACCCCCCGCGTTGCTGAAAGCTGCAGTGTAGTTTGCAGATGCAGCTCAGATCTGGTATTCCTATGGCTGTGGTATAGGCCAGCAGCTGCAGCTCCAATTTGACCCCTAGCCTGGGAACTACCATATGCTACAGGAGCTTCCCTAATAAAAAATAAAAATAAAAAATAAATTTAAAAAATTTAAAAAAATAAGGTGCCTCCCACTCTCTGCATGTGAGGTCAAATAAAAAAGGTGGAGGTTATAATTTATGAAAATGGCTTAGCCTGATTGATTGAAGAGAGGGGAAAAAACTAGAAGCAGGGAATTAACCGTGACGTGGGCAACGGCAGGGAGCAGAATGAATTAGGAAGATGAAAGGGGCACATATGTACCCCAGGAAGGGGACAGGATGAAGAATATGAAGCTCAAAGAAAAGCAAGTCCTACCCATATCCACAGTCCCCAGACATTCAGTCCAGCTCTTTTTATCTTGGGCCCTGCTAAAAGGCAGAAAAACCCATCTAAAGAGCTTTCTCAGACTTAGCATAATGAGACATTATACAAAGAGTGAACTTAATTTAGATGATGGTGTCAACCAGAACAAACAGCAATAAAGCAGAAATGATTAAAAACATGTCAATCACATTTATCCCTCAGTGCATACCATGTTTACACAGTCTCTCAATCAGCTGTGTTACTCCAGCCACCAGACCCAGTAACCTGGCCTCCTGGTGTTGAAAAAAATCAAAAGGTAAAGGCCTAAGCAACCATGAAAGCACAAATAAGAGAGGCACTTCTGTCACCACCATCTGCAAAAAATCTGCTCATTTAGCAGCTAACAAAAGAACAAAAACCTCCATAATTGTGAGACAATAAATTTCTTCTGTTTAAGCTACTTGGGCATTTTGTCACTGCATCCCTACCTTGATTTCCTCTGGACCTCTGCTACCCTTATAACGAACCCTGAGCTTTGTTCTCAGTTCTTTCTATAATTAAGGGGATCCTCTATCTTTCACAATTTTTTTTCATTCTTAAAAGTTTTATTGAAGTACAGTTGATTTACAATGTTGCGATAATTTCTGCCATATAAATGCTGATTCAGCAAGAAGATCCTCCTGTATAGCATGGGGAACTATATGTAATCACTCGTGATGAAACATGCTGGAGGATAATGTGAAAAAAAGAATGCGTGCGTGTGTGTGTGTGTGTGTGTGTGTGTGTGTGTGTGTGTGTGTGTGTATAAGTAGGTTACTTTGCTGTACAGCAGAAATTGACAGAACATTGTAAATCAACTATAATAAAAACATTTTTAAAAAAGTGATTCAGTCGAGCATGTACACATATCCATTCTCTTTCATACTCTTTCCCCATATAGATTATCACAGAATACTGGGTAGAGTTCTCTGTGCTATAATTTACTTTAAATTGGTGTTCAGTTACCTTCAGTCTTTCATTATCTTTCTCCAATGCATTAAAGACACCAAAGGTAGTCATCAATTCCGTATCAGTTTCATAGCCTTTATAATTACTATTTCCTCTAGACCTCTCAAATACCTGAAATCACCATCCTTCCCAGGCATTCCCTGACAAGTATTCTGACCAGAAACTCAACCTCTTAGCTGCCCTTTCAAGACTGACAGTTGCCTTTATGGTAAAATATGGGCTTACTCCTCTAATTCCATATTCCATATCTGGCCACTAATTATTCAATACTTTGTGAGCTTTCCTCTTATTTTTTGATAGACTTTCTCTCTAAAGCAAAGTAGTGGGTCTAAAATACCTAGCCTTCTATTGCCAAAAGCAGGAATCCCATTTGTCCATGCTTTTCTAATGCATAAGTCATCTCTTTAGAAAAAAAAAATGATTTAGATGGTCTCTTTGCAAATTAAGAATATATTTTACTTGTCACGTGTGCTACAAATATTTTCATCTTGGTTTGTTGTTTGATCTTTGACATTATTTGAGGCATTCCTTTTTGCCAAGCAGATTTTCTAAATTTCTTTATGTAGTAAAATTAATCAAACATTTTCTATGTGACTGTTGGATTTGCTCTTTTGCTTAAAGGCTTTGCTCATTCCAAGACTATTCATCAACCAATGATTTTGGATATTGTATGAGTTATTTTTCTATTTAAATCTTTAAGCCATCTGTAATAACGATTTTATTTTCTATAGGAAGAATTATGGAGATTTTTGAAAAAGATTCCTAAAATATCTTGTATTTAATTAAACCGGAAAGAAAGTACCAGATATCCTTTCTATTACTCCTTTTTTTTTACATAACATTTTCTAATTAAATTACAAATATGTTGTCTATGGTAGAAAATTTGGAAAATACAGGAAGAATCAGAAAGAAAATAATATCAATAGTCCATTAGTCAGAGATATGCACTGTTCATATTTTGGCTTATTTATTTAGGCACAACAATAATTTTTACACAATTGAGATCATATATTATATCTAGATTAGATTCTTGATTTTTAATTCAATATTGAACCATCAGATTTTATCTCTATATCATTATGTAGTCTTCAAAAATATAATCTTAAAGGCTTGTATTACATTATATGGGTGTAGTGTAATGATAACTATCCCAACATTTAAGAATGGGTTGATGAAAGTGAAAATAATGAATCAAAGATTTACAGATGTGAAAAATATTTTAAAATGACTCATCCTATAAATAATATTTATTTCTAATTCTGCCAACTGTGTTTAAGAGCACATACCTCAAACTGAATATTTCCTTTTAATCTCTGCCAGTGTGGAAGGTGACAAATGATTTACTGCTAGGGACCTTTCATATACCATGTGATTGCCTTGGAATGCTGTGTGCACAGAAGGAGTGTTCAGGACTAATTAAAGAAGAACCCTTAAAGTCCTCACATCCCCAACTGTTCCAATCCTGAGAAAACTAACGCTTTCATCCCAGATTCCCACTTATACCCATGAATCCAGAATCCAAAGGAGGAAAAGATGGCCTCCCTTTTCTAAAGGACAAAAGCCCTATCCAGCACAAAAGGCCTTTCATTCTTTGGGTTATTATGAATCCAAGTAAGTTTTATATTCCCTGGTCCTGTCTATCTCCTGAATAGAAAGCCTAAGTTTAGATCTAGATGAATATGAGATCTTCAGAGTTAATCACATGGTAATGAATAGAAGAGAGGAAAGGCTAGAAGAGAAGAAGAAAAAGAGAGAAGAAATGTTTGTTAGGTTTTAACTCTATCATTTGTCTCAACATATTTAAAGAAACCCAATGGCTAATGGTCAAGCTCCAGTTGAAATCCTAAGATTTGAGTCTCATTAAGGGAGTGGTTATTTATCAAGAAGGTATGTTTCCTTCACATTTAAAAATAGCAATGGAATAGCCATTGGACTAAGCAGAGTGGGATGGATAAGGGCCATTAAACCAAGACTGTCTCAAAGTCTTCTAGTGAGTGTACTCAAACTCTGAGCTATTTTAAAAATCATACAATATCAGAGTTCCCATTGTGGCTAAGTGGGTTAAGAACCTGACATAGTGTCCATGAGGATGTGGGTTCAGTCCCGGGCCTCGCTCAGTGGGATAAAGATCCAGTGTTGCCACATGCTACAGCATAGGTCATAGATGTGGCCCGGGTCTGGTGTTGCTGTGGCTGTGGCATAGCCCTGCATCTTCAGCTCCATTTCAACATCTAGCCTATAGCAAGTGTGGCCCAAAAAAGGAAAAAAAAAAAGAATTTAAAAATAAACAAACAAATAAATAAAGGGCATGCAGTATCACCTAGTATCAGGGTTTTCATTTATAAACCAAAAGGAAGAAGAAAGGTGGAAAGTAAAAACAGTATTTTCCAAAGGTTTTATATGTCAATCACTATATATATATATCATATATCATCTTATTTGATCTTCACAACAACCCTATGAGATGTTATTTTCCCCATTTTATGGGTGAAAAACTGAGGCTCAGAGAAGAAACTTAACATGGTCACAGAACTAGGAAGTAAATAGCAGAGACACAATTTAAAGGATGACGTCTGATTCTGATTCTATCATAGCAAAGCATTGAACCCCTGAAGACTTGCTTTTGAAGAAGCAAAACGTAATCATGAACAGTGAATAGAGGCAAGGACGTCCTCTAGTGACCTGAAACTTATGAAGTTATTTGTAAATTTGATCATTGTGACACTTGTGTGTTTACAGAATCAAAACATGGGACTCAATGTTAAATTTTTTCCTATGACAAATCTTTTACAGCACAGGAAACCAGCATGCTCTATAAATAGAGAATAATGAAATCTTATTTTTAAAATGCATACATTTAAATTTAATTAACCCCTAAATATGCTTGTGTTTCCATCAATGATCAACTATTCAACCATTCAATAAAAAACAGTGCAAGTTTGACCCAAAAAGCCAAAGTCAGATCTACAGGAAAATTCTCATGTAGAAGAAGAAAGCCAATGGTGTCCCAGTCTTTGCTCTCCATGCCCCTTTTATCCTTCTAACTGCTCACTGTACTTCTCTGTCTCTTTTCCTTTGCCCATCAAAGCCTGTTCTCCAGTAGCCTAGAATCAAGTATCCAAAATTTAGGATATATTTTAAATAGTGTGATACAGGGTATTTAAATTATTGATCTCTTAGCTATAGGAGGTACAGGGGCAGAAGAAAGGAAAGGGTGGAGGAGGGAGAAGAAACTGGGCTTTGTCTTTTATGCAGATAGTGATACTATGTTAGGTCAACCACCACAGCTGAGAAAGAGAGACATAAGCTTTCTATAGAAAGAGCACACACAGTTTTCAAGAATGTGGGCTTGGAGTTCCTGTAGTGGCTCAGTGGCTAATGAACCTGACTAGTATCCATGAGGACGTGGGTTTGAACCTGACTAGTATCCATGAGGACGTGTGTGTGATACAGCATTGCCATGAGCTGTGGTGTAGGTCACAGACATGGCTCAGATCCCTCGTTGGTGTGGCCGTGGCGTAGGCCGACAGCTGTAGCTCTGATAATGACCCCTAGCCTGGGAACTCCATATGCCGCCAGTGAGGTCCTCAAAAGACAAAAAGATGACCAAAAAAAGGAAAAAAGAAAGTGGGCTGGAGACAATGTGATGAAATAAGAGAAACACTAGCCTTCAAGTCATAAGACGTAGGATTAGTTCTTACTCTGCCACTCTAGTTTCACACTTAAGGCAAATCACTTTCCCTTTATGAAATGCCATTTCTTCCACTGAAAATTTAAAAAGCTGAAGTAGCAACTTTTAAGGAATTTTAGATTTGGATTTCTGATGATTCTACTTGCACATCATTGATAACACAGCATGTGGATTGATGTCTATTATACTTAAAACACATAAGTAAACAGGTTTACATAACAAGAAGAATGTTTTTATCACCAATCTCCAAAAGCGTACCAGCCCTCTTCTGGTACATAGAATAAGTTCTTTTACACCTAGATTAAATTTTCATTGATTTTCCACCAAACTCCTGCCTTTCAGCACACGTCATTTCCACAGCAATCTGGGACACCTCCTTTTGCCCATGAATTCCCCCTCCCCCTCATCTCACAAGCACCCTCTCTTCACCGGGCAGTAGAATGAGACTGAATTCTGCCTCTTGTGAATTGCTAGACCAGAAACAAAGCACTGGGATGATGAGGATGATAGGACCTCACAGGATTAGTGGGAAAGTAAATGGGATCTTGCATGCAAAATAGTGTGCATATGGCAAAACCTGCATAAGGGGAAGTGAGAAAAATTGATGGTGACAAGGAAAAAATATTCTATGGGGCTTTTGCTCTCCTTTTCAATAAACAGCTTACTGCTATTTAATATTGATATATATTTCTTAAGCTTTTACACATCACAGAGGATTTTATATAATGCTCTTGATCCTTTCTGTCCTTTTATCCTCTCTTCTCCGTTATCTAAGATGACAGCATTACTTGTGTGTAGAAATTGGGTGGTGGCCAGGTGAATTCTCTGCTTGAAATAAAAGTCCAATTTGCATTTTTTATTCTTTTGTGATTTTTTCCCCCAAGAAGACTATATTTCTCAGCCTAACTACCCCCAAAAAAATTATATATTTTTTTCACGCAGTCCAGCTGTGAGGAGATTTCCAAAAGAAACAAACATAGACATCTCATCCCTTTAGATCAAAAGACTCAGTTATTCTTTTAATCAGTCAGGCAGTTATTAGGGTGAACTCATCATGATCCCAAGCCTCATGGAATTGTAGACTGATTGGAGAGGAAAAACAGATAAACCAGCAGAGGTGGTAGGAGATGACAGAGAGGTGTTAACACCCCCTTTCCTCTCTTCTGATGAGCATATAACCTGGCTAAATTTTAGTCTCTTCTTATGTAAACTAGAAATAATAATAACATAACCTACTATGTAACATTGTGAAATTAAATGAGATAACTCAAGTAAAGTTCTTATGAGTGTCTGTCACACGGTAAGCACATGCTAATTATGAAGAATCCATCCCAAATGTTCTTCCTCCTATTGCAGATTTGAAAATAATCAAGACAGTAGAATGCCCAGATAATAATCAGGACAGGTAGTGCCCAGGCCTCTTGGCTGACATGTAGCATGTGCTAAACACACCTAGGGGGAAATAAGCACACTCAGGTACTGGCCTAAGAAATCTGAACTATCATCCTCTTCATGACATACAGTCATAACTTGAGTCCCTGTCAGCTGTCAACCAGAACCTCCCTCAATCTCTCTGAGCACCCATTCCCCTGGGCTCCTTCCTGTCTAGGTAGCACCCAGACAACCCTCTCCTTACACCTCGTTCTCCTCCTTCCCTCTTCAGCAGCTCCAAGCATAGCTGTGAAAAGTACAGGCTGCTGAGGAAAGAGTAGAACTTGGCTCCTCTCCCCAAGCAAACAATTAAGGAAGCATTAACTTCCCTTAATGGGCAAAGTAACATTAAGCAGATGGAAGCCCAGACCCAGGTCACATTGCAGAGAGCCCAAGCTGTGATGGGGCTTGCCAGTGTTCGCGTGTGACCTCTAAATTGAAACTTAATTGGCCATTAATGAAATTCATCTAATTAAAAATGCTTGTAATTAAGCATGAAAAAGAAAGACAGCCTGAATTTTGGACTTGAAGAAAGCAGAAGTACATTTGATATGGTCAATAAAGCCATACTTAAGAGCGTATCCAATGATTTCCTGTCTCCTATTATGCAATGCTTACATAAAAGAAGCTTAGTATTGTGTACCCCAGTCCCTGGTTTCAACATTGCAATCCAGAAGCTTTGGGACAATTAACTGACAATGGAAGCAGCAGTAGCTCTATGGTGTCCCTCAAGAGGTAAGACAAGAACAATGAGGAAATATGGAATTGCTGCAAAAGTTTGGAATAGAGCAATTCTCCCCACCCTGGACCCCAAGGCTTGAGGGGTCCTATAAGTTAAGAACGGAGGTTTTTGAACTTGTTTTTCTGCATCTCAAAAAGGCAAACTGAAACAGCATATTGGCCTGCAACAAGGAAGCAAATAAGGAAACAGATTCTCAGAGAGGTCATATAACTTTCACAAGGTCACAGAGCATTATGTGTCAGCACTAAGATTTTTTAGTAATCCTGCCTTTTCTCTCTAATGGATAATTGGAAGGATGAAGTGAGATCAGGTTATGTGAAAATACTTACAATGTGTATGATCAATAGATCCAATTTTACCTACTTAGGATGAAACAATGCCATCCCAAATCCCATTATAATTCCTAACATGTTTGTAAAGCCCCTAGCCCAGTGCCTGGCAGTTAGAGGACAATACAGGAGAGCAATTAAGAGTGCAGACTTTGGAGTTCCCACTATGGCCCAGTGGCTTAAAGAAGCCAACTTCAGCAGCTCAGGTCACTGCTGAGGCTTGAGTTTGCTCCCCGGCCCAGAGCAGTGGTTAAAGGATCCAGTGTTGCCCCAGCTGAGGCATAGGTCACAGTGGAGGCTTGGATTCAATCCCTGGCCTGGGAACTTCCATAGAACAGATTCTGACTCTACCACTTACCAGCTGTTTGACCTTTGGGAGAGTTACTTAAGGCTCAGTTTGCCCATCTATAAAATGTGGAGAACAATAGTCTCATCCTAAAGGACTGACTCAGTGCATAAAACGTTTTCTGAACAAGATCTGGCAAAAATGAGCATTCCTAAGAGTTATGCCAAGATTAGCAAGAATTCCAGTGGCTCCCCAGAGCTCCCTTCCCTGATATATCCCCGAATCTCCCAGTGTGCTTTGTGGCATATGTAACAGGATCATCCTTAGCTTCTCTCCAAGATCAAGCACGGAACCAAGATACTCATTTCATCCTTGGGGACTGTAAGAAGCTACAGTAGCTGCCCCAGTTGCCAAATCAGGCCATCTCTGCACTTACACTGTTGCAAGTGCAATGGCCCCAAAGTGGTGACACTATGCTACTCCTTGCTGGTAGCCTCTTTGGAGCAGCCACTTCACTGCTCCCAACCACAGCCTGGCCTCACCTAACTACTACAGCATATGATTAGACCTGCTTGAGGGTCTCAACAGATGCCAGCCTGTCTTTCCTCACCAGCCTATCGTATGATAAGAGCCATCATAAGTTTCCCAGTACCCTAGGGTACAGGTCTAAACTGGTTCTGGCCCAGAGCGAGGAGGATGCCCATCCTGGCTATTTTTGTCCTAGGATCAGCCCTTGCTAGGGCTGGCTTCACGGGCATGTGACTAGTGTAGTAACCCAGGGCCTTATGCTCAAAAGGGCCCCATGCTTGGGTCTTTAGGCTCTATGTTGACCATCTTGAAATTCCTAATGATCCCATCTTTGATTTTATGTTTTGTAAGTGAGTTCTGACAGGACAGCGGAGCATGGACTGGTGGTTTCGAACCTTGGCCCACCTGGTTGTCCTCTCATCTCTCCATCTCCCTGGGACAGATTCTTGGCTGCCCTCTTCTCACTCTGGCCCTGTTACCACTCCCATTCTCTGTCCAGGGCCTGTAAGGAAGGGAAGATCCCCATTCTGCAGTTGAATTTTGGTCCTGGCGTGGATTAAAGGATAATAAGGATGGTCTTCTGGGTTGGGCAAGGCAGCAATCCCCACACCTAGACAGGGAGCACCAAAGAGACTTTGGGGGGTGATTGGGAGTGACTGGCAGGGAGGCTGGGGGTGGAGCTTTTGCCATGTCTCTAGGCAGAGTTTGCAATCTCTCGGCATCTGCCTGTCCACCAGGGCCCGGGGGAATGGGCTGTGGAAAGGGAGTATTGATTTCCTCACCCTTTCTCAGGATGCTTGGCTGTGGTAATACCAGTTACCTTTAGGGAAAACCCTGTTTCCACCACAAGAGTGTGTTCAGATTCCATCCAATGGCAAGGTCCTTAGATTTTATCTGTGATTACCTTATAAGAGATACTGTGCAAATATGAAATCATGATGACATCACAGGGTTTTCCACATAACTAAATTCCAAAAAGTGGCCCTTTGGGACTCCATTCTTCCAAAGCTCCATCATAACAATAGCAAAGCTAAGTACACCGGAGAACCATAGATGGTCTAGTTTCATTTTACAGTTGGAAGCCATGAGGGAAAATATTGTTTAGGAAGGTTTTGATGAAAGAGAGGGCTTTTGATGAAAGAGAATACTAGAGAAAGACATATTAATTCAATAAGCTACATAAAGCCTTAGAAATCTTTTGAACAAGGGAGGAGCAATTTTCTAAACAGAAAATATATTTCATAAAAGCGAGCTTTAGAAAGTAATTTCTTTGGCCATACTATCTAGGAGGCAGCCTAAATAGCCATCTCCTGTTCTCAAAAATAAACATGACTCTCCACGGTGTGTCATTCTGCTTGATTCCCCAGTGCTCGCTCATTTGTGTCTTGGCCCTGGTCAAGCTGACTTACATAGGAAATCTCCGCTCAAAATATTCACAAGTAAAGGGAGCCATCTTTATCAGATGGGACCAGTGGAGAGGTTTCTAAGGAACGCTGTGCTTTCCTAAAAGAATTATGACTCAAACCAAACCACCTCCTTTCCCTTCTTCCAGCTCACTCTAAGAGGTAAATACTATTGTTAATTACCCAGAGGCAAACAGTTCCTCGTCACACTTTGCAGGATCTTTACTGTCACTGTCCCAGTGTTTACATGTTACTCCTTGTCCATAATTGTGCTGACGTTTTTGATGAAACAAAGAGCCACTTGCATGATCTACTTTTTCGATAGCTCTTAGCCACTCTTTCCTCTTCTGGGTGACTCAGGCAGAAAGTATTGGTTGAAGAAGTGGGAACACTTCTGGTAGTTGGGAGGAACAGAAGGGACCTTGGCTAAAATAGACCGAAATTTTTTCTCTTTCCTTCAGATGGTAGGCCCTGCATCAAAAAGAACATTCCCAAATTCCACCTACAAAGCAGTTCACATCCTAAAAGTCCAAAAGAGATTGTGGTTATAAGTTTCACCCGTGGGTGGGGCTGTGCACCCCCTCAGTAGTAGAAAAGACATCCTGTTCATCTCTTAATCTCCAGGATTTAGCACAGTGTTGAATTACATTAGGTGAAGAATAAATGTTTGTGGAAGGAAAAGATGAATGCACTAGCCACTACAACACAGTAAATAATGTGAGGGTTTTTTTCCCCAAAGAGAGATCTCCATTAGTTTTAAATAATTTTTCTGAAATTTATTTTTAGCACAGAGATAAACATGGTGCTAACTGGAGGCCATGAGCCTCCTGAGGTCAGTCAAGCACCAAATGTTTGTAATTTCACTGCCGAGGGTGGTGCCAGATGAGGGGTAGTCAGGGGTCAACCATCATTTATGAAATGAAAACGTGTCACTTCCCGTGACTGCACTGAGTCAGGTTAGGTCATCAGCCCCTCGTTAGCATAACTGGACTTCCTTGTTTGTCCATGATTTTGGAAGAAGGACTGGGACAAAATGCTGGAGACTTCATGAATCTTAGAGTAGTCTGTCCTAGTGACTTCCCTTTGCCTGCTTTGTCAGAAACTCCATAGGCTCTGCACACTGGTGAGCCTTGCAGTCCCCTACCTTCTTCCTTGGTGGATGAGAGCAAGAAGGTGCTGGCAAACCAGTCAGGAGCAGGGGCCAGAGAGCTCAGCCATCTCCCTCAACCACTGACTTTCCTACTCACTGTTTCCTCTGGGGCCTGAAAGATAAGCTCCGAGAAGGTTAAACCCCTTAAAGCATGAAGGAGAGCTAGCAACCCCTCAACTCTGCAAATCCCTAGCCGGTAGAGACAATTCATCAAAAACGGTCAACTTGCCCGAGCTGCTGATTGGTTTTTAGAAACTCTTCTGGTTTGGACCCACGAAGGGCCACAGTCCC
This sequence comes from Catagonus wagneri, assembly GCA_004024745.2. Classification (NCBI taxonomy): domain Eukaryota; kingdom Metazoa; phylum Chordata; class Mammalia; order Artiodactyla; family Tayassuidae; genus Catagonus; species Catagonus wagneri. Next base: position 3,186,782 of record PVHT021183515.1, read on the forward strand.
AGAATTTAGTTCCGGCCTATAGGCGAAAGGACACAAATTTTCTGTCTCCAACAGGCTGTGATTAGAGGATGGATACCATTGATCTGATCTAGACTGTTTACAAGAAACATCAGAATAGAAACAGGAAGGAGCAGGGTCCAGCTGAACTGGACTCCGTCGCCCACATAGTCAGGCACCGGAACATAGTTGTTGTGGCTAAACTTCCGTCGGACCCTGAGGGACGTCTCCCTCTAACCACAACCACTGAGAGAGGACAACTCGGCCTCACACGCACTCCCTCCTCCTCCCCCCACCAAAGGGCTCTGTCAGTGTTCCTGAAAACACAGCGAGACATTTAGATTTAGAAAACAGAAGCATTCTCCTCAGCACAAATGCATCATTGTTATCGGCAGGGCTGTAAACAAAGGTAGAAACACCAGTTTCTGTGATACTGTTGCTTGGCAGATCTCTCCTCTCCGGGGGAAATGCACAGGAGATGCACGAGAGATAGGCAAGCTCAAGTCTGAGTTTTTGGAATATAATTTTTTTTTAAAGGGTTATGTACATTTGCTACTGCATTATAGCTATAGAATACATTCTATATTCTATAGAGGTATGGCCATTTTTTTGCAAAAAGATTCAGCATGGAAAGTGTTATCAGGACAGCTATCAATTCAAGGCAGGGATCATTCATCAGCTTCTGATCACAAGATTATAAATAATAAGGGCCATTGCTTTTGATGAATAGAGAGTAGCCCAAAGATCCTCAAAGGGTGGCCCACAGATCAGCATCTATATCATCTGGGAACTTGTCAGAATGCACATTTCTGGGCCTCACCCCAAACCTACTGAATTAGAAACTCTGAGGGCGAGACCCTACAATCTGTGTTTTAACAAGACCTCTAGGTGATTATGGTGCATGCTAAAGTATTAATAATAATCATCACATGGATGTCTGCCTCCCAACCCCAATGATATTCTGATTTAACAGGTTTGGGGTGTGACTAGGATGTCTATAAGGTCCCCTGGTGATTCTAATGCACAGGGGAGTTTGGGAACCACCAGGTTAAGAGCAAAGAGTTGATCTCTACGTAGGTCTCTGAGAACTTCTTGTACCTGGCATTTGCAGCCACCTCAGTTTTAAAGAGTAAACTTTCAAGGAGTCACTCGCCTTTCAAAAAGTTGATATAGAAACGTAGGTAGAAGGGCTGCCACCGGGTGAGAGCACTGTGCTGTGGCCAGGTATTAAATTATTCTCATTTACTGAGTCCTTTGGGGGACCCTGTGCTCAAATACAAAAGATATTTTACCACAGATCTGATACTCTTTTTAAAAATACAAATACATTCACCAAACAATGTAAATATCAACAAACACTTTAGAAGTGATATTATTAAAGTGATATTTTTAAGATTTTAAAGTGATATCCGGGGCAAAGTTTAAAAGTCTGTGGTATGATTCAGTGACTTCCTCACTAACGTTTAACTCTTCTTCCATCAACTCATCCTAATTCATTGTTGCAGAGTCAAAAATTTTCTCAGTAATTTAACTTCAACTTCTAGGTACCTCAGACTGAAAATGAGTCTTGATTACTTATTTCTGAGCATATCTCACAACTGTCTGTCAAGGCAATCCAGTCCATGGTTTACATTCTTCAAGAAAAGGATGTACTATTATGGAAAAGAATCTGAAAAAGATCTGTGTGTGTGTGTGTGTGTGTGTGTGTGTGTGTGTGCCTGAATCACTTTGCTGTACACCTGAAACTAATACAACATTGTAAACTAGCTACACTTCCATATATATTTTTAAAGGGATATACTACTTTGCCTTGGGCAGGAGCAATATGGAAAATTCTAAGAGATGTTGAGCCCAGCAGTTAGGGAATCTCAAAGGAATACAGCAGTTATAAGTGTCTGTGCAACAAAGGGTCAGGGGATGAGTGAGGAGGCCAAATGACTGGTCTGGAAATGAAAGGCAGAAAGGAAACACCAGGGCAAGTAAAAGAGCATCAACAAGCCTAAGAAACAATGCGGTACCCATCAGGGATAAAGACAGAAGAGTTCAGATGATATGCAACATTAGAGAAAATCTAAACAATGATGGGAGCATAGACACCAGCAAAAAGAATAACAGAAATCAAGAACTTAGAAATGGGTCAACTCCAAATACAGTATGACAACAAGACATTGATGTTTCCAGTTAAAAAAACAAAAAAGCCATGATTCAGATTCTGTTCGAAGCCAGACTTGGCTTATACCAGGACGAGGAGACCATGAAGAGCCAAGCTGCAGAGCCCAGGCTGACCAGGGCACAGGATGCTGTTTATAAGAGATATTCAATACTGATTTGCTGAATGAACAGATGTTCAAAAATATTTCTGATTATAATTGGCACATTTCTCTCTATCAGTAACTACCTTGTGTCTGCTACAGTAGCCCCTCATCCTGTTAGAAATCAATCTAGCACAACAGCTGGAAACTAGAATGTAAATTTAGATGCCCTTTGGGAAAAAACATTATGCTATGGGCTGGAAAATCTGGATTTGGGTTCTAGCTCTGCTTCTAATTAACTCTGTAATTTTGGGCAAGTTCTATTAGTTTTCTGTCTGCCTCTCGGGTCCTCATCTAGAAAATGAGGTAAACAGGACAGGACTATGAGCTGATCTCTAAAGTATGTTCAACACTAAAAATCGTTGGCTCCCCACAAAAGGTACATACCTGAAAATCCATACCAAAAATTGACATGTCGTGTCAGATTAAATGGGCACCTGCCTATCACTTGCTTCCTGTGGTTGGTGATTTCTCAGACATGTTCAAGACCCCTGAGGTCAACTGGGGGCAAATCTGATATTTTAGGTGGTTGGTGGGACCAAAGCACAACCCGGTGGGTGTACTGATGTCCGGCTTAGAGGGCATTTGTTGGCTAAGTTTAACCTCTAGTTTTGCAAGTTTCCCCAAAGGAGAGCCCCTGTCTTCTGCCATCACAGAGAGGGAAGCAAGAGTCAAGAAGCTGTGGAATCATATGTCCCACTGCAGCTTTGGTCTTTATGTGGTGGGGTCAGAGGTGAGCGTTTGGAGAGTCGGGCTGTGGAGAAAAGTATCCCAGACCCATGGAGAGTGTGGCATAAACACTCCCTTAAATGTTTCCTTTTCCAAATTCCCCAGTGGACCAAGCCAGCACCGCAGATGGCTACGTGCTTCACTGCATTCTCGGCCAGATGCAAGCTTGCCCAAGGGGCAGCCATCTGGACTCTGAAAGCCCATTATAGCCCTAACAGGCAGCTGAATCTAGTTATAGACGGCAACGGCCTCTCCCAGCCTGCCTGTCTCAGGCTTGAAATCACACACTTAGGAAGCATCTGCCTGGGTCACAAGTCGCCCCTCCCGTGGGGAATGAGGGAGGAGAAGAATGTGGGAACACAGGCTGCTGGCAGATGCTCTGGTCAAGGTGCAGAGGCTCCTTCCTCTCCTCCCACCGCCTGCTCTGTTATCGTCTCTTGCCTCGCTTCAAGGAGCACGTACATGCACAAACATCCCCTGGAATCATTCTCACATGGATAGCGTTAGGAACCTGGTTTGCCTTAATGCAGGAACAGATGAGAGATACTAGAACATCTGGACTGTCGAGCAAAAAGCCGTCTACACTGGTAATAATCACATGTTCAGCTGGCCCAGACCTGAGAGGAGGTTGCTCTGAGGTCCTCAGGCTGGGGCCATGAAGAAAATAGTTCTCACCTCCATAACCCCTTTTCTGTGAACCTGTAGAAGGCCGTACAAGGCAGAAAAAGGGCTGATGGCCATTCAGAGAATGAGATGCAAAGAAACAAATTCCACCCTCTTCTGCTCTGGATGGTGCAATGCTGAAATGCACATCCCTCAGCTCAAGTCAGCCTTAGGTCCAAAACAGATTAGGACAACAAATGTCCTGAGAAGTCCTGAATTCACCCCATTCCTATCATGACCAGCTGTGTCCTGACACATCTAACTGGGCTTTTGTGAAGACCTCATAGGTTTTCCTGCTTCCATGATGAGCACAGCCTGTCCCCTCCTTCCCAGATGCTCTCTAGTGCTACCCCCACATTTTCAACCTGACAGGATCAGGAGAATGGTTTAGAACAGAAGCTCTGAGTGCTGGAACTCCTGGGTCCAAATCCCAGCTTCGCCAACCCGAGCCAGATACTTCCTAATCTGCTTTCCTTTCTTACCCTCTTCTCTTGTACTGTGAGGATGATGATGAGAGAGAAGTTACTTCACACAGCTGTTTTAAGAATTAACTAAGTTAATATTTGCAGAAGATTTAAAACAGTGCCTAGTCAATATTGAACAAAGATCTCCCTGGTTCTTCTCCCATCTTCTCTAACCATTCTTCCCAACGATTCCTGATTAGAGTGATCACATTGTTTTCACTTATCAGTTAAGAAGCCTGTCTCCTGCCCTTCTTGAGTTTTTCAAGGAAGAAAAAAATCGTGACATTAATTTGCACATCTCCAGTACAAAATGTTTGGCATCGAGGAGTTATTTGGGGGAAAAAAAGAAGCGTGTTGAATTAAATTGGATGAGAAACTAATAATAACACCTTTCATCTAATGGGTAGTAACTATGGGCAAGGCATGTTGCTAAGAAATTTATTCATATTAATAAGAAGTTTCTTTAAGTCTCATCTATGTTCTCTTCCTAGCTCACAAGTTTGGCTTTCAGAAACTTAAAGGAAAGTTACTATTCAACTAAAATTCAAGAACTTAAAGCGAAGAAATAGGACCAAGAGGAAAAGTGGAAATAAAGGCAAATATCGGCCCTCAATAGAGAGAGAGAGATGTAGAAAAATTGTCATCTTGGAGTTTAGTAGCACAAAAGATCCTGTGTGGCCAACTGAGCCTTTAGGAAGGCAGACTTAAGTCCAGAAAAGAGAATTGTACAACTGAGAGGTATGTCTAAAAGGAGTGAGAAGTTCCTCAAAAAAAAAAAAAAAATTGGGAAACAAGCAATAAAGTGGATCAGTGCAAAATAAACCAAAGTAGGTACAGGGGCTACTCTCTTCGTTATATAGATATGGATAGATAGATATAGATTGATATAGGTATAGAAAGATATAGATATATACATATAAATATATGCATATATTTCTCTGTGTGTAAATACATACATAAATAAGTATACATTAATATGCATATATATGTTTATATGCATATGCAGACATGTACATGTATACATATGTACTTACATGCATACCTATACACGTAGCAAAAAACGGAATAAGCTCAGTCTGCATCCAATATGACTTGGGACCGTGAGGACAGACGTCAAAAAGGCGAATCCTGGAGGAAGCTGGAGCAGAAGGAAAAAACTAAAGAGGAGAAAGGAAGATCTTTTTTTCAGGGGGAAGAAGTGATTGTCCAATGTTCAGACAAGCAGAAAAGAGAGGACCATGGCTTAAGAAGGGATGTCATCTTGACAGAGGACAGAGATGAGGCAGAAGAGCTCAGCTCTTGCTTGCTCCCTTTCTCTCCATCAAGGATAAGTATCAGCAAGTGAGGAAGGGGGAAAATCATTATCAAGAGGGACCAGATGACCAAAATAAGTGGAATGATGGTAAGGAAGTCCTTCACAAGTTAAAAGGACAATGCAAACATCTTGCCCAGGCAAATTTTGTGATGACAATCATCACAACTCATATTGGTTTGGCATTTTATGGTTTCCAAAAAAAGCCCTTCCACTCCATTATTTTATGAATTTAACTTCACAGTGGCTTTGGAGGTTCAGAATGAAGAGTTGATGCGAGCTTTTAATCAGGACCCTGAAGAAATCGTTTTTAAAATTGATACAGAAAATCTGTCTTTATTTCACTTTAACATCAAAGAGGAGAGAATTAAATCGTGAAGTTTAGTTTTATCCTTTAAAAAAGTATTTCTAAAATGCGATCTAACTTCTATTATGAAAAAATTGGTTTCAGCATAAGTCACATTAAAAAATGAAAACATGGTGTTCCCGTTTTGGCTCAGTGGGTTAAGAACTTGACATAGTGTCCATGAGGATGCAGGTGAGACCCCTGGCCTCGCTCAGTGGGTCGGGGATTTGGAGTTGCCGTGAGCTGCGGTGTAGGTCGCATACACAGCTTGGATCGGGTGTTTCTGTGGCTGGGACCTAGGCTGGAAGCTGTAGCTCCCATTCCACCCCTAGCCTGGGAATTTCCATATGCCTCAGGTGCGGGCTTAAGAAGAAAATAAAAATGAAAACTCAACTCAACAAAACATTATTTAGGGACTTTAGGACAAGCAAACGTGAAATGTAAAAAAAGGTGAAGGGAAGAGAGGGTCCACTTCCTGGGCCGAACAGGTGCTTATGCTGAATTCTCACTCCCCTAGCAAAGCTCTTGCCCAGGGCCCAGGTATTCCCATTCCACCTAGTCCCAGGTCAGCAAGGCCCCAGCGCCAGAGTGAGTGGTTTAGGAGCGCCACCCCGTGTCAGATTCAGAAACTACAAGTTTTCACTTGCCTAGCTTCAGTTGGATGTATCCAATCGTAATTTCAACCCATAACCTAATTTCAGGCCTCTGGTTATTTCTGTAGCCCATGCAACTTAATTTCAACACAGATTTATTGTTTGGGATAATTTTAAAGTTTGTGTGAGAGCAAAATAAAGTCATGGAAATGGTATCATCATTATCTCATCAACGAGTGATAGTAAGTACTCTCTCGACCACACAAGTGGTGTGAAGATTCAGGTGTTTGGAAGTAAAAGCCCTTTCATTCACTGACAATACAAGGTCCTGACTCCTTGTCTGTGAGCCCTTTCTATCCCCATCTTTATGTCCTACACCCCAGAGAATAAGAAAGCCTCGCCCACAAGCACTTTTTGTGTCTTGAAATCTCTGCCCCCTCAGGCATCAGTTGAAGAATCAAGATACTCTTTTTTGGTCTAAATGTTGTCAAATTTGGAATCATGAAAGGATGAGCTTCAGTCCGAGGGATGGAGAAAGGAAGCAGAAGGTGTCTCAGGAGGAGTGTTAATGTTGAAATGGGGAGTGTGGTGAAATGGGGCTGAGCAGAAACAGAAGCAGCAGCTTCGACTTCAAGGTACCTTGACAAAATATTTCCCTCCTAATTCACCAAAAATGTCAACACAGTTGCTGCCTCATAAATTAATTTTATTCCAATGACCATGTAGACTAACCTGCTTATTCCTAGTAAAAATTAAAAAAAAAAGTCTTTAACTTTTCTGCAAAATAATAACCTTGACCTTATTGTGTTAAAAGTAAATTTGATTTCTCCTTTCCTTGATTTTAATTCCAAATGTCCCCCACGTTAACTGAGATGCTTCTGCTGATTCCAGAACAAATGATATTTAGGTTCAATTTATTTCTCTCTGGTCCTAATTTTCTTAAACATATGACTTTTGTTTCATGTTCCTTGTTTATATAATATTTTAATGTGTGGAACAAACACATCTTAATCTGAACAAACCTCATGGAATCTCTTCATCTTTCTGCTTGCTACTTATGCCTTCTTGATTTTTGCTTCCTTAAGGAAAGAATTGTTTTTATCTTTTTCAATGTCTCTCCTGAGAGCACAGTATAATGCTCAATGTGGGTATGTTCAATTAACCTAGAAAGAATAACAGTTGATGTGGGGGAAAATTCTTGACCATAGTGACAGAATTCAAAAATAAATGACCAAAGGCAGGATCAAGACCCCTGGCTATGGGACTTCTTAAGAAGTAGGCAGTTGTGAAGACAGTAGGTGAAAAACCTTAAGAAAGGACTCTAGCTTCTCAAAAGATAACCTCTTTGATAAACAAGCCAGGAGTTTGCAGCCTTTAAACCACTGCTTCTGTACAAAGGTCAGGGAGGAGGGAGATGCCTACTCTCCATCAGAACACACAGCCTCCCCCCAAATATCTTTGTTGGAGGCAACTTTAAATTTGAACTCAATTACACCGTGCAGGAAAGCTGATGTTACCACTCTTATTTTATTTTTCTTTAATTAATTCTTTTTGGTCGTTTTTTTTTTTTTCCCAGGGCTGCTCACATGGCATATGTAAGTTCCCAGGCTAGGGGCTGAATAGGAGCTGTAGCACCCAGCCTATGCCACAACTACAGCAACGCCAGATCTGAGCTGCGTCTGCAACCTACACCACACCGTATGGCAATGCCGGATCTTTTAACCCACTGAGCCAAGGATCAAACCTGCATCCTCGTGGACAGTAGTTGGGTTCGTTACTGGTAAGCCACAATGGGAACTCTGACCACTCTTCTTTTAATGATCCTACCTGATCCAGTTTGTGAAACTGACAAAATAAAGATTTCCTTTCCCTCAAGGCTCTGTTAAGCCTTCCCTGTGTTAAGAAGAGAAGTTTAGGAATGGCTTTGGAGATGCAAACAGCCGAATTTGAAAGCTCCCAGAGGGAAGTAGAAGCAATCAGTGCAGAGTGCCTGTCAGGGGTTACCCCCCACCCCCGACCTCCCACCCCCCACTCTGACTTGCGGACACGGTGGACATTTCTGTTTCAGGCTCTTCTCCGCCACATCTCTCTTTGCTCCCATCCCATCCTCATTTCCTCCACCTTTGTACAGGAGCAGCGGGTGCTGCTGGTGGGTAATCCCCCTTCTGTCCAGCAGGTGGGGTGCAATAAGATTTGAGATGGTTTGGAAAGTCTTCAAGACCACAGTTCGTCTGAAGATTGGTATTGGAAGAGGAAGCCTCTGAAACCCAGCTCCCAAACATAAGAGAATTTGTGAAGACTACCTGGCATGGAATGCGTATGTATTGGCTAAGTAAAATCTAGGCTGAAATAGAAAGTGTAGGGATATTAAAAGGGGGGACAGAAGTTTCCAGTGGCCTGGACAGAGCAGTCATTCATTAGAAAGATTTTCTCCTTAAAGATAAGACAGAAGGCTTTCAAATGTTCGTAGGTTGATGAGATCACAGTTCCCCACCCCCGCATTTTCCCTATATTTTTCTGTATTTTCCAAATTCTTCACACTAAGTAGGTCACTGCATTTCATACTCGCCAAATCTAAACATTGTCACAAAAATCTTTTCTTTCAATATTTATTCAGTACCTTTCTAAGTTATACTGATTCCTGTTTTCTACCTTTGTGCATAGCAGCTGACAAAATTCACCTTTTTTTCTGATGTTTGGGCACATTGAAAATTATTAGGTACATTGCTGTAACGAGAATCCGTCATGCTGTATATATAGTTGTAAGAAGTATGGAACATGAACCCTCCTACCACCTGTATTGCAGAAGTAGGTTTCCCTGTCAAACTTCTAAACTCTTTCAGGTTAGGACATTTCTCCCTTGCTTCTCAAAGACATCTTATTGAAAGATTTTAAGGGATGAGGTGGCATGAATATCACTCTGGTAATGTGAGGAGACCGAAGTAGAGAAATCAGTCGGGTGTCTGCTACTGTGGTTTAGGCATAAAGGAGTGAAAAGGAAGGACTGGAAGCAAGGGATATTCTAAGAGAGGAGTCGAGAAGGTTTAGTAATGGATATTCAGGTTACAGAGAAAGAGGAGTCGGTGATGGTGACAAGTCCAAGGAGATAGAAAAATCAGAGTATTGGTAACAGGAATAAGTAAATCCAATGGTACATTAAGACATACCATGTTACTGGAAATTTTACAGTAGATTAATAGGACATGTTTGGCCATTAAAATAGTATAACTCCCAGTAGTGAATATAATAAAATAACAGCAACTTTTAATTTAAAAAAATATACAAATTAAGTATTTGTAAGAGTTGGAAATGAAAATTGGGTAACACTAGCCCAAGAGAAAGGATTCCTTAGGACTTTTTAGAAAGTCCCTCTTGGAGTTCCTGCTGTGGCGCAGTGGGTTAAGAATCCAACTGCAGCAGCTTGGGTCACTGCAGAGGTACAGGTTCAATCCCCGCCCTGATAGAGTAGGTTAAAGGATCCATTGTTTTCACAGCTACAGTGTAGATCACAGCTCTGACTTGGATTCAGTCCCTGATCTGGGAACTTCCAAATGCCAAGGTTGAATCATGGCCCCAGAGACGATGTCTTAATCATAATCCCCTGGTACCTATGACTGTGACCTGATTTAGAAATGAAGTCTCTAATGATATAATCAATTTAAGATCAGTTCATAGTGAATTAGGGTGGTTCCCCACCCAGTATGACAGTGTCCTTTAAAGACAAGAAGAGACACAAACACAGATACAGAATGAAGATGGCCATGAGGAGATGGAGGCAGGGACTAAAACTATGCTCTCACACGTCAAGGAATGTCTGGAGCTAGCAGAAGGTGAAAGAAGCAGTCTCTTGAGGCTTAGTAGAGAGCATGGCCCTGTCAGCATTTTGATTTTAAACTCCTCTCCTCCAGAACTATGAGAGGATAATTTTCTGTTGTTTTAAACTACATACTTTGTGGTCCTTTCTTATGGTAACCCTAGAAAACTAATATGGGAGTGTCTGCAGCACTCAGAGCAGGAGAGGGAGGTAGATGTTTGGTTTTGTAGGTGAGGCGGGTATTAGAAGACTATGTCGCTATGGAAATCCACTCACTGTGCAAAGTTACCCATTAAACAGATGGGGAGATTAGAAGTGCGTTAGTTCAATAACTCTGTGTACTTTTTCCTTAACAAAGGTGGCCACTGCTGTTATCTGATCACTGTGTGATGAACACCGAAGCCTCATTACCAGAAGTAAAGAGGTTGTCCAGCCTGCTTTCCTGGCACATCCCATCCCCACTAGAGCAACACGTCCTCTGGGCACCTCACTGCACTCTTTCCTCTGACAAAGGATACTGGTTTTCAGAAAACTGACAAGTTCACAAAATGTTTACTTCAATATAAAATGGAAAGACACAGACAAAAATTCAGCTATAATTCAAGAACAAGCCAGTTGAGGGAGCATATAAGCGGAAAATGAGTCAACCTACAACTAATATGGGATTACCTGGGTGTACCCTGTAGGTGATTTTCCCAGATCAAAATATTAGTAAGACATTTGGGGAGTTCCTGTCATGGCGCAGAGGAAACAAATGCAACTAGGAAGCATGAGGTTGCAGGTTTGATCCCTGGCCTTGCTCAGTGGGTTAAGGATCTGTCATTGCCTTGAGCTGTGGTGTAGGTTGCAGACTCTGCTCAGATCTGGCATTGACGTGGCTGTGGCGTAGGCCGGCAGCTGTAGCTCTGATTAGACCCCTAGCCTGGGAACCTCCATATGCCATGGGTGTGGCCCTAAAAAGACCACACAAAAAAATTTAGTAAGGTACTTGGCATTATTTTAAAAACTCATCTTTTCAGTTTGATAGGAGAAGAACTAACTTGTTCTTGGTTATTAATTTCATAGGAAAGTTAAAAGTTTGAATTGTTTAAACTAACCTGCTGACTTTTCCCCCTATTTTATCATTAACTCAGCAAATGTTTGAACCTTTTTTATGAGCCGTGTGCTGTGCTACTTGCAGAGGATACCAAGGAAAACTTATTTTTAATCCTTTCTCTCAAGGATTTTGCCCACCAGTGGAAAAAACAGACAAATAAATAGTTAATGAGCACTTAGGTTTTTAAACACTTTGGTGTAATAATGGTTATTGTTAGAGGACATAATAGTGATGACAATATTAGTAATAATTTCAAGTGTACTATATGTTTGAACTTAAATTTCTTGTTTTGTACTTTATGATTTCTCCATCTTTCTTACTCCCTTTTCAGACTTCATTGTTTTTTGCCATTTCAGTTCTTATCCTCTTCTAGTTTCAAATCATACCCTCTTATTTAGTAACTCTTTTAGTAGTTATCCCAGAAATGATACCCTTAATCTTAATTTATGGAAGTATAATGTTAATTAATATCTTTACCCTTCTCTTGGGCAATAAAAGAAACTCAGAACACTTAACCATTCTACTCTTTTGAAAATTCTGTGCTTTATTACTGTGCGTTAAATGTTTTATTTTCCAGATCCCAGTTTTATAGAGCCAGGATTCATTTAGATGTACCCACTCATTTACTACTTTCTTTGCCCTTAATTCCTTCTTGTACTCAGTCCTAAATTCAAGAACATTTCTTTCTGCCTTGAGTACATCCTTTATAATGTTTATTTAGTGGAGAACAAACTTTTTGTTATGTTTGTTGTATTTTTCTGAAAATGTCATTCTTTACCCATGCATAGAATCTGAGGGTGACACATTTTCTTCAGGTTATAGAAGATATCACACTGTTTTCTGATTTCTGTTATTGTTTAAAAGTCAGCTAAAAGTATAATTGTCACTCTTTAGAACATAAGTTTTGCCCTTCAATCTGACTGTCTCCAAAATAATTTGCAACTTCTTATGGAAAATTTAAAGTACATTCAAGATTAGAATCATCTAATAAACCTTCTGTCCCTATGTCCCAGCTTCAGCAGCTATCAACACTTTGCCACTTTTGTGTCATCCATTCCCATATATATACCTGTTTTAGTATTTTATCTTATTTTTGCAGGAGTATTTTAGAGCTGATACAAGAAGACTATATTACCTTTTTTTTTTCATCTATAAACACTTCTGTATGTATCTCTGATAAGGACTTTATTAACATAGGCACCATGCCACCAACTTAGCCAGTAAAGTTAACAAGAACACCTTGATGTCTTCTAATATCTATTCTCTGTGCAAATTTCCACCTTGTCCCAAGGGTGCTTTTCACAGTTGGTTTGTGGGAATCAGCATCTAAACAAGTCCACGCATCATTGTTTTGGTTTTTATTTCTGTTGAGATTATTTTATTATAAGTGGACCTGCCTTGATTTTTTCCCCTTTGCTTTTGATTTGTCAGAGAAACCAGATATTACTCTAGAGAGACTTCCATACTCAAATTGTTGATTGATTCTTCCTATTTCTTTGAATTGGGAGTCATATCGAGAGGTCTGATTATATTCAGGGTAAATATTTTAGACAGGTATACTTCTTCAGTGTATTTATGACAAATAAAATATTTGGTTTTACTTCTTTCAGTGAGTGTAAGATTGATCAGTGGGTTCAAGCAGTGCCAGGGGCAGTGACCATTAGGAATTTCCCTCAATCTTCCACCTAAGGTTTTAAGAGCACTGAGCACTGTCGTCTAGATCTACAACTGCATTAGAGGTTGGAAAATGATGGTTTCTCTACTTCTGTACTTCCTTCTGCATATATTTGCTGCAAGTATTATGAAAGTATTTCCCTCATCTGTTCTTTAATCATCCTGAAAATATAGTCTATACAGAAAAGACAGGATACACACTAGCTTTTTTTCCCTTGGGTAGTTTTAGGATAGTGAGCTCTTCCATAATCCACTTCCTAAAACAGTTGGCCTCTGGAGTGTTTTCACAATGATGCTTTTGTCTTTTAAAAAAAATCAGCTTTATTAAGGTGTTATTTGCATCTAATTTGTCATAATGTAGATTAACTAATGAATGATCATTTTTATATATTTTTCTATTGGAGTTGATAAACTAAAAATTTTTGCATTCATGATTTTGAAGAGTATTGTTCTACAGTATTCATTTCTTGTAATATCTATTTCTGGTTTTGGTATCAAGGTTATGCTGGCCTCTGTATAGAAAGATTTGTGAATTATTTCCTCCTCTTCAATTTCAGAAAGTTTCCATAAAATTGGTATTACTTTTTCCTTAAGTGTTTGGTAAGATTGTTCAGTTTTCTTTGCAGGAAGGTTTTAACTGCAAAATCATTTTCTTTAATCTGTATAAGAACATTTAGATGATCTATTTCCTCTTGAATAAACTTTGGCATAATATAACTTTTTATCTAATCTGTCAAGTTTATTGGCATAAACTTGTTTATAATATTTCCTTATTAACTTTCTAGTATCCATAGAATCCGTAGTGATGCCCCCCTCTTTAATTTCTATTTGTAATTTTTGTCTTTTTTCCTCCCAAATCATTCCAGACAGAAATTTAGTGTTATTGATCTTCTCAATGAATCAACTTTTAATTTCATTGATTTCCTCTATTGTTTTTCTGTTTTTAATCTCATTGTTCTTGTCATTATTGTTTAATTGCTTCTCCTTCTTTGGGCTTAATTTTCACTTTTACTAATCTTATAAAGTATAAACTTAGCTACTCTGAGATCTTCTTTAGAATATAGGTGATCCAGTGCTATAAATTTTCTTCTAAGTAGTGCTTTAGTTCATCTCACCATTTTTGATATGGTGTGTGTCATAACTTGCATTCATTTCAAAGTATTCTAATTTCCCGTTGGATTTCATTTTTGATCTTTAGATTATTTTTTATTGGAGTATAGTTGATTTATAGTATTCTATTAGTCTCAGGTGTACAGCAAAATGATTCAGTTTTATCTTTTGAGATTATTTTCCATTATAGGTTATTACAAGATATTGAGTATAATTCCCTACGTTGTACAGCAAATTCTTGTTTCTTCTCTATTTTATGTATTGACAGGCAGGCTAGCGAGGCCCTCAGCCTCAGTGTCCTCCACTGGGCACTCAGGGAGCACCCCCCAGGCAGGTGTCCCCTAGTGGATTGGCATCAGCTGGACCACCATTTTGCAGGTCGGCAACGTGGCCAATCTATGGGTTATTTAGAAGTGTATTATTATTGTATTTCCAAGTATTAGAAGGATGTTCCAGATATCTTTCTACTTTGATTTATAATTTTATTTCATTGTGGTCAGAGAATACACCTTGTTATTTCAATACTTTCATTAAAACTTATTTTATGGCACAGAAAGTGATCTGTCTTAATAAATGTTCCTTGTGGATGGGAAAAGAATGAGTATTCAGGTGGAATATTCTATAAGTGTTCGTTATAGAATAGTTAATAGTACTGTTTGCTTCTTTTATTCTTAGTAATTCTCCTTACATAAATTCTACAAATTACTGAGAGAAAAAAATGTGCTGAAATTATTGACTATAATCGTAGGTTATAATTGATTCTTCTAAACAGTCCTATCAGTTTTTGTGTCATGTATTTGGGAGCTCTGTTTTTAGAAGCCAAAACATCATGGATTTTTATATTCCCTTGATGAGTTAGCTCCTTCATCAGTAAGAAATGACTCTCTTGATCACTGTTACTATTCTTGCCTCTTAAAATTATTTTTCATGTATAAGTATATTCATCCCTGATTTCTTTTAATTAGTGTTAGCATGGTGTATCTTTTTCCATCCTCTATTCTTCATCTGTTTATGTCTTTATACTGAAATTGTGCCTTGTTTTGCTTTTTTGTCAGCATTGTGTACTGTGGTCTTGTTCTTTTATTTAATCTGACAGTCCCTGATTTTCAATGGGGCATTAAAACCATTTATATTTATTGTGATTCTTAATAATGTTCAGTTTAAATCTGTCCTCTGCCATCTAAATTCCTCCTTATTTTCTCTTTCCTCTTTTTCTTTCTTATTTTTTCCTTTTTCTTTTTTGGCCACCCCATGGCATACAGAGTTCCCAGGCCAGGGATCAGATCTGAGCCACAGTTGCAACCTGAGCTACAGCTGTAGCAATGCCAGATCCTTAACCCACTGTGCCAGGCCAGGGATCAAACCTGCATCCTGGTGCTTCCAATATGCTGCCGATCCTGTTCTATCACAGCAGGAAGTCCTTTCTTTCTTATTTTAGATTCAGTATTTGTGATTCAGTTTTATCATTATTGCTCACTTCTTAGTTATCGATCTTTTTCATATTATTTTAGAAGTTGTTTTAGAGCCTAGAGTATATAGCTATGACTTATTACCATCTACTTTCAAGTGATTTTATTCTGCTGCACATATAGCATAAGAATCTTATAACAGTATACTTCCATATCTTCCCATCTGGATTTTGTATTACTGTTGTCACGCTTTCTACTTCCCTACATGCTATAAATCTCACGTTACATTGTCACTTTGTGCTTCGAACAGTCAACTGTATTTTAAAGAGATTTAAATAATAAGGGAAACTATCTTTATACTTATCCATTTAATTACTATTTCCTGGGCTCTTCATCCTTTTATGTAGATTTGGATTCCTATCAGGTGTAATTTTCCTTCTGCTTAAAGGACTGTCTTTAACATTTTTTGAACTATACATGTTTTGATAAAAATTATTCATGCTTCCCTATGACTAAAAAAATTCTTCAACTTACTATTGTTATTAAAAGACATTTTTATGTATACGAAATTCTAGTTTTTTTTTTCTTTTAGAACTTTAAACATCTTGTTCCCCTATCTTCTGTCTTGAATTGTTTCTGACAGGAAGTCTGCCATAATTCTTATCTGCATTCTCTGTAATGTGTATTTTTTCACTCTTTTTATTTTTCCTTTGTCTTTTTAGGGCCACACCCATGGCATATGGAAGATCCCCCAGTCTAGGAGTCAAATCAGAGCTGTAGCTGCTGGTCTACACCACAGCCACAGTAATGCAGGATTTGAACCACGTCTGAAACTTATACCACAGTTCATGGCGACGCAGGATCATTAACCTACTGAGCAAGGCCAGAGATTGATACTGTATCCTCATGGATTCTATTTGGGTTCATTGCTGTTTAGTCATTATGGGAATTCCCTAGCTGTTTTTGTAAATTATTTCTTTATTACTTTGTTAGCAATTTGATTTTACATAGCTTGGAGTCATTTTATTCATGTTTCTTCTGCTTGGAATTCATTGAGCTTCTTGAATCTGGTACTCCGCCTGCTACTATTAGCTGCCTTGGCTTTTCTAGACTTCTACCTCCAGCTTTTCAGGGGAATCCACTACTCCCTGTGATGTGGCCTGGAAACTCATGAATACATTGTACATATTTCTGTCCACTTTGGTTATAAAAAAGTCAATTCCTCTTTGAAGTTCCAATCTCAAATACAGTTTAAACACTTTTCTCTCTAGACTTCAGGAGTCCTGGAGAGGGGGTGAATACAATGATCTCCCCATCATTCTCCTTCTCCAACCCCTTGGATAAACTGGAAAACATGGATTTTTTTTTGTGTATCTCCTCTCCCTTGTCTTTTCAATATGTAACTCCCAATGTTGTGGTATAGAAGGGAATAGCAGAGTCAGAGTTCTTCGAATAAAATTGTGCTGAGGCATTTATTGGTCTTTCCCCAACCAGTCCTGTTCCATGTGTTCCTGCTGTGCTCTGCTCTTAAGATGGGATGTTTTCATGATAAAGTTCACCTTCAATTGGAAACCTTCTGTCACTACTCCCCCCTGGCCCTACCTGTGGTTCCACGCCTGTTCTGAGTCAAGTATTACCCTATTTGATCAGAGTCTCCAAGGGCAATGCCATGGTTTCTTCTCTTGTATATAACCCTTATGTTCCATTGCATGGAGACAGGAAATTGCTCAGGTCCTCTTCAGCACACTCAAAGGGCCAACAGGGACGAGGATGGGTGTGGGTACCATTCCTTTCCTAGGCACACCACACTAAGGCTCGTTCTTGCTCTTCAACCCTGAATTATTTCTGTAAACTTCTTGGCTGTCTCTCAATATGACATGGAGTGACCAAGTTTTCTGAGAAACCCTTTACCATCATCAGCTCTGGTGACAAAACAGGGTTGGAGTGGGGGCTGTTATGTGGTCCTGTAACTCATTAAGTCTCCAGCTGGGAAGGAGGTGTCAGTCTCCTCTTGTGTAGACCGCCCCTTCTCTATGATGATTTTCTTGGGACCCCATTCCATTCATTTTAATGTTGGAGGTGGGAGAATTACCTCATGAGAGGGGATGGGAAATGCATTACCTCCTGCTGAGAGAATAATGGATTTTCATCTCCCTCTCCCCAGTAAGCTCCTTATAACAGCTTCTTTGCTAGGTGATGACTGTGGGTAACAGAGCCTGTTTGGCTGCCTCTCAGTAAGCTTTTGGGGGAATTAATAGGCCTCTGTGCTTGCAGGTCTTTTTAGCCTGTGGGACATTAATGTCTCTTGTTTTTAGATGAAGCTCTAAGGCAACAGTAAAAATCCCACTTAATATCTTCTATAGCCAATATAGTTCAACTGGCCTTCTACCACAGAGCACAATATATGATCACAAAAGCTGATTTAAATTTCACTCTGCCTAATTCCATTTTGACAACTTTGAAAGTCTTACTAAGCACTGAAGTACACAGAACATGGATAGAAGCCTAGGAAAAGTCAGTACAGTGTGCAGGAATACAAAGTAAACAAATTAACTACTCTCTTGCACAAAATGTGCACATTCTGACAAAAAAAAAATGCCTTCTTTTGGAACCTGATCTAGTTTCCAAGGAGTAGGAATGGGTGTTTCAGGAAAGGTAGGGAGCAGTGTGGCAAAAGAGGCAGGGAAAGAGAAGAGGGATGGGGAGAGATGGGGGGACAGACTGAAAACAGAGTAAGACTCTCCTTGCTTTCATTCTTGGCTCCCATGGACACAGCCCAGGAGAACTGTGTGCCCCTCAAGGGGAGGGCTGGAAGCTGGCAGGCTTCCTTAACTCACGGAGTTATTTCAAGCTCTGGGATTGGTGCCCACACCCAGGGAGTTAGCATTCCTGACCAAGGGAGGTGGCATGGATGAGAGCTTTCAAGTATATTCATCATTCTCCCCTGCAGCCCTCTCCAAAGACCTCTTCCCCTCCCCTCTTCCCCAACACCAAACCCCTACATTTACTGAAGAAAAACAAGCTTATTAATCCGGGCTCAGCCTGGCATACCACAAGAAGTAGGCAGCATTACTACAGTGAGAACCCTGGATTTGTAGGTAAGTGCTAATCACCTCATTCTTCAGTAAAAGTTTAGTCTATACTTCAGACTGAAAGCAAGTGGTCTTAAAATTTCTTTGCTGTGTCCTGACTTTATCTCCCTTTTAATACTAAGTTTTTTCCTGTGTTATTGTAACCAGAGCTTTATTGATAACAACTGATTTATATCCCAGGCACATATTGTGCTCGTAGCTCTGAGATGCATATTGTGAAGGATGCAAAGTGGAGGAAAGATGGGTGCCCCCGCCTGTTAGTGCAACAGAGTTCAGAGGAAGAAGGGTGAAGGCAGGAAGAGGAGCTCCTGCCCGATCCAAATGGTCTCACCAGAGCTGCCCAGGCTACTTGTTCTGAATGCCTATAATATTTTGGGACTAGCAGATCCTACTCTTTCTCCTTTTTGCAGTATTGATTGCTCAGGTTCAGCATGCACCATTAGACTCCAGAGTTGAAATCTGAAAGTTCTTTGAAAGCAGGAATTGTGTCTCATTCGCCACTTTTCTTAGCCCTCAGCATAGCACTTGGCACATGGTAGGATTACAGGCTACTATGTTTGGAATTAATGAATTAAAGGGGCCCCAGAATGGCTCTGTCCTAAGGCCCCAAATCGTTTCTAGGCCTCATGATCAGGCTTTTGAGGCATCTCTAAAGATCAGTAGAAAGGACTTATAAGATGAATAATACCTTATGCATGTAAAGTGCCCCAAAAGTTGTTCATATCCTTTTCACTTGATCTTTACAGCAACCCCATTGGTGTTTGTATAGGGAGTTTATCGTCTATCATCTATCACTCTTTTATTGGCAGGAGACCGAAGTTCAGAGGAATGACGTTGCCCTCAATATTTCTGTGTCACTCTGTAAACTTATGTTGCTATAGGGCAGTTTTCCAATAGTGTGACTTCATCTGCCCTGGCAGCTGCGGGTTCAGAAATACACGGGATTCAAACACTGTTCTCTGATTCAAAGCCAGGGGACTGGGTCCCTGTTTTGCTTTCTCAGGCCTGTCACGGTGCCTGGAAGAATCTTGTTCTGTCATCTCTAGACCACAAAGAGGATGGAGAGACACTTGGTCAAGGGACCACTGCATAAACACTTCGATTTGGAAAGGAAGAACGCCAAGCAGGCTGAAGCCAGACTCAGCCAAAGACTGCAGAGACTTGATGACATCTGCCTGTACTATGTGAAGTCACTGACCAGAGAGCAGAGACAGCTCCAGAAAGAACTGCAGAGGTTGCAGCAAGGTAAGGCTTCCAGGATGGGGAGGAGTAGAGCAGGGCAGCAAGCCAGTACCTGGCTGTGGTGAAAGTAACATCCCCACCTCATGATGAGGGCCCTTTCAGAGACATGGTCACCAAGGAAGTGAGAACTTCTCATCTCCACCTGGATTTTAGGTGACCCACCCTCCCAGGTCCCATCCTTCCCAGATTACACACCTCCCTAGAGCAGCCCACATGCAAAGCCAGCACTTCTCAGGCTTCCCGTCACTTCAGTCTTTGAAATGAACTCTCTCTGGCTTGAAGCCTTAGTGTTCTGCTCTCTTATTTTATTTTCATTCTGTTTTCCTTTCACTACATCTGGGTCGACTTGGTTTCACCTCTCTTCTATGCCTGGTCAACAAACATTCACCGAGTAACTATTGTAATGTGCAAGTCATCGTATGAAAGGGAAGTAAAAAAGAAAAAAACAAGTCCCTGGGATTAGTGACCAGACACTAGTGTGTAACAACGGCTGACCTCTGATAGGGCTGAGCAGGGAACATTTGGCAGTTTTCAACACTTACCTGTCTCAGAGTCAGTGTTGAAATCCTGACTCTATCACCTAGCAGCTATGAGGTCTGCGGCAGCTTACGGAAACAACCTTGGCCTTATTTTCCTCCAGTGAAAAGTGGAAGTGATGTTTCTTACCTCATGAAGTTATTTGAGGATTCAGTGAGCACTTGGAACAGTACCTAAATGCAAAATAAGTGCTATGTAAGCGCTTGCTCTTATCAATCAAGCAGTAAAAGATCGTTACAGGATTAGAACTCTTCTATTGTTTTGTTGAAAGTTGCCATAGTTACACAGTCTGTAGAAACTAGTTCTACTTTTCCCATAATTAAAATAATCAGATTTTAATATTAACTTCAGCATAGGATGAATCTCCCATAATTAAAATAATCAGATTTCAATATTACTTCAGCACAGAATGAATCTATCTCAGCTCTTCAAAACTATAGACACTTCTTGCTGAAGGCAGGTGCAGGAGCTCTGAAAATGATGTAGCACATTCAAGAGGAAAGCCAGGTATCATAATTCAATGTAAAATTATTTGGGTCTAAGAGAGGGACACTAGAGCTAAGATTAATGTCCAGATGCCTGGCCTGGGAATTATTTCTAACTTCCAGCTTTGGGTTTGAAAGAGGACTCTGAGCCAGTAACTGAATTTCTCTGCTTTCAACTTCCCTGTCTGGAATAAACAGTTACACCAAGCTAGAAATGAGAGCTCGCATAATGGAAAAGAATCTTAGAAGTCATTTGGTTGAATTCTACTTCAACTCTCAAAAAGGATAATGAAGACCTGATACCTACTCTCAAAAGATCAGGTCAGAGGTAGGTGGCTGTCCTTGATGATTAGAGAGTTTGTCTCAAGAACAGGTGGTATGAGGAGTCTAGATCAGGAGGCAGAAAACTTGAATTCAGGGCCCTCTGTCTCTATGTCTTTTGGAAAGTCACTTCCTCTCTGAGCCTCAGACTTCTTGACAGTAAAAATAGGGTAGAAGGAAAGAAACAATGTGAATTAAGTCTCAGTATTTTCTTAGAACGTGTACTAGGCTATATTTTCCCATGATTCATCTAACAAAATTGTTATTGAGATTCAACTATGTGCCACTTGGTATACTGTTTAAAATGCATATTCTCAGTCCTCATCTGTAGAGATTTGGATCAGTAGGTTAGGAATTAGGTTCAAAATCCACATTTTTACCTGAGCTGATACAGATTATTCAGAGACAGGTATTTCGTGGGCCAGACTCTACAGCAACTCAGATAGATGCAGATAAATGCAAATAGAAAAAATATGGCCTGTGCCCTCAAGATGCTCACATTTAAATTGGAAGCTGTGCTTATGAAAAGGTATAACAGAAAATGCTAATTGCTAAATTAAGGATGTTTACAGAGTAGAACAAGAACATGTGAAGATTCCTTTGTCCGTCAAAGGGCCTCAGGTGATTTTTCCTAAAAGAGGCCCTTTGTGAGCAGAATCTTAGAGGAGGAAGAGAATGAAGATGGGTGGGGGAGGGGGGTGGGCAGTTTGCCGTGAGGCCATGTAGAACAAGGCCATTCCTGGCAGAAGGAACAGTATGTACAAAGGTTCACGCATGAGAACGACTTGCAACAAGCAGGTCAGTACTGCAGGGTTATAAGGAGAAAGGAGAAGATGCAGGTACAATGCTTCAAGGCAAACCAGTGTAGGCAGTGTCTCCAGTCATAAATGGCTCATAGGTCTTCCAAAAAAATTTATTTTTTAAATTTTTAAAGATTTTTATTTTTTTCCATTATAGCTGGTTTACAGTATTCTGTCAATTTTCTACTGTACAGCAAGGTGACCCAGTCACACATACATATACACATTTCTTTTTTTTTTATTTCTTCCAAAAAATGTAGATTTCACCCTGTAGGGTTTGCAGGTAGAGAAATTATGTGTCCAAATGTGAGAAGGGTCACTTTGGCGGCAGTGTTAGGGTAGACTAGATTTCCAGAGTTCAGGTTCAGGGATTAAAGGCCTAAACTAGGGCATGGACCAGGTGAAATAAATGAGTATCTTCAGATATTTAAAAGTGAAATTGCATCTTGAGTGGACCAGTATCTTGAGATATTTAGAAAGTAGAATTATCAGAGCTTTATGATTAATTATATGTTCAAGGTTAAAAAAAAAAAGAGTCAAGAGTATGCTGCTTGGCACAAAGTAGGTACTCAGACATCCTTGTTAAATTAGATAACTGGATGGATACAGTTACCACACCTTCGGAGAGGGAACACTGGAGAAAGATCAAGGTTCAGAGAAAATATACACTCATTTCTGAACATGTTGGCTCTACCAGTCTAAAAATTCACATGAGTAAGCTGGTGGGGAGAAATAGCTCAAAATCTCTTACTTTATAGAAAACAGATTTTTACATGGAAAAGACCTAAATGCTGAGAGAGATGCCACACACAAAAACACACGACTCACACTCAAGAAGACAGCAAAAGAAGAGGGGTCCAAAAAGGAATATCTTTTGCCTTGACTACATCACAAAGAAGTGATTTTACGAAAGAGTTTTAGGAGTTCAATGTGAATTCTAGGCCCCCTATCTGATCATTTTCCTCAGTCCGGTCCTACTAACCCAGTGTAGATTTAGGAACTCACTTCATTTAGAGCAAACTAGTATAAGACTTTCAACACCCTCAGTGAACAAATTCATGGGATGTCTTGAAAACAAACCATGAGAGGTCTTGAAAACAAACAAAACAGCAGCTATGGCTACAAGATGCTGAAACATTAACTCAATGAGTGAAAAACCCACTTACTCATGGCTCAGGTGAGTAGGAGGTCACAGAACTGAGGCGAAAGAAACAATAGGGCACAAGCCCTGGGTATTGCTCACACCCAAGTCATTTTGTTTTGAAAATACCATGCTTGCCAAATAAAACATTCAAACAAAACCTCCAGGGTGTGAGCCAGTTTTAACCTCAAATCTCTGTGTTTCTAAATCCTCATTAACATATTCCAAGTAAACATTGGGGAACTGCTCTTTCTGTTCCCACTCATCATGCCAGATCAGCCTATTGTGTAATGTGATCCAGTGATATCCATACACTGGTTCTCTGTCCAGAGAAGCAAGTTTCTAGTCTCCAGCATTCTTTTCCTTCTTCTCTTACTGTATTCATTTTCTTAGGGCTACCCTAACAAGGTACAACAAACTAGGTGGCTTAAACAACAGAAATATACGCTCCCAGTTCAGTAGGCTTGAAGTCCAAAGTCAAGGTATTGACAGAATTTGTTCCTTCTGAGGGCTGAGGGAAGGATCTGTTCCTGGCCTCCTCTTCTTTTCTTTCCCTTTTCCTTTCCTCCCTTCCCTTTTCTTCCTTTCTTTCTTTTTCTTTCTCTGCACCCACAGCATATGGAAATTTCTAGGCAGGGACAGGGATGGGATCCAAGCTACAGCAGCACCCTATGCCACAGTTGTGGCAATGCTGTATCCTTAACATGCTGTACCAGAGCAAGAACTCCCCAGGCCTTTTTCATTTGCTTCCAGATGGTCATCTTCTCCCTGCATCTCTTTCCATCTTCTTCCCCTGTCTGTGTCTCTGTGCCCAAATTCCAGTTTATGAGAAGGACACCAGTCCTGTTGGACTAGGGCTCCCTCTCATGACCTCGTCTTAATTTGATCATCTCTATAAAGGCCCTATCTCCAAGTGAGGTCCTATTCTGAGGTACTGGGGGTTTAGGAATTCCACATAGGACATTTGGGGAGGATACAGTTCAACCTAGAACACGTATTAATTAACTCAAAGCAGAGATCATCAAGAAAAAGTTCTCCTCTTACTTTGGGAATGGAAGTCAGAAGAGACCAGAAGATGCTGTTACATTCTCATCACAGGGAGGACAGAAGAACAGAGTTCCACAGGCTAATAAACTTAGGTAAGAAAATGCTTAAAAACTCATGGATGTGGCATTGAACCCTCCCTCCCACCTAACCTCTTTAAATTGTCCTCATCCTGAGAAGGCACTGCCCTTTCCTTCTTAAGCAAAGAGCCATTTCCCCATATTGTACCACCCATTCTCTCCTTCACCCCTTCTCACCCACATTATTATCTCAGCTAATACCAAAATGAAAGGGGCCTTTGTCTAATAACTTGAAAATTCTAAACATGAGCCTCTTCATCAGTTTTCAGAGAACTTTCTTCTTTTTACCTCCTCTGCCAGAGCACTGACAACCAATCCAACCCAAGAAATATACAAAACCAAGCCCCAGATGCCTCCTTTCCACCACGCTGGCCCCTCAGCCTCCATGAAAAGGAAAAGGCAGCCTTTATCTCAAAATAACAGAATGTCCCACTTCCTAGAAGACAAGCCACAAGCCCAAGTGAAAGACTCTGCAAATGCACTACAGCACGACGACTCCAACAAGGGCGTCTCTCTTCTATGTCAAGATCAAGATGTTTCCACCCACACCCTAGACCAAGGCCCCAGTTCCAGCCCAGTTGGTGATGGTGGAAAGGCACACAGCGATGAAACCACATCAAAAGATGCCAATATACAGCCAGACCACAACACGGAGAAGTGGATCCCCCCAAACCCCATGGAATGTGCAGGAAACTTCATAGGCCAACCCACGATGTCAACCTACTTAGAGTTGTTTGCAAAGGCCAGAAACGCTCACTACCTCCGGCACAGGGTCCCCCCTGAATCTGAGAGGTTGCTTAGCATTGGGGAGATCTTTGGGCACAAGGAATCCTCCCTCTAGAGCAGAAAATGGATGTGAGAACAGGGTGACCATCTAGTTTGCTTCCTCTCTAACCACCTAATGTAACATCACAATAACATGTCATAATCACTAAATAAAAGTGCTTCTCAAGCAACTATAGTAAGCAAATATATATACATTTTATCATAAATCCTAGGCTTATTTTTCCTTTTGCAGGAGTATGATTTTTCACTGAATGAGTAATGCTGGTATGAGAAGAGAGATGAATCTTCCAAAATTATTTTAAATGATGTACATATGTTACGAATGTCATCAAAAATATGAATCTATATCGATGCCTAGACTTTCCCTGAAAGGAAAATTATTAAGGGTCCTGCTTACCTTCGTCACCCTCTTCATATAGGAAATTCTTATGGTGCCACCTGCTGGCAAAATGGCATAGCTCTTCTGTTTGTTTTATTTTATTTACATTTTAAAAATTAACGTATAGTTTATTTACAGTGTTGTGCCAATTCCTGCTGTATAGCATAGTGACCCAGTCATACATATATAATATATATATATAATATATATACTTTTTCTCATATTATCTTCCATCATGTTCTATCCCAAGAGATTGGATGAAGTTCCCTGTGCAATAGAGTAGGATCTCTTCTGCTTGTTTTAATTTCACATAAAAAGGTAAGAATGGAAACTCAGCTGAAAATATGGGCATAATATGGTCTATAAATAAAATCTCCTCTCCCACCCAAGGTCTATGCTCTTTTTTAATTTTTTTGAAGTTTTATTGAAATATAGTAGATCTACAATGTGTTTATTTTTGCTGTACAACAAAGTGATTCAGTTATACATATACAAATAGCCTTTCTTTTTCAGATTCTTATTCCATACAGACTACCACAGAAGATTGAGTAGAGTTCCCTGTGCTATACAGTAAGTCCCCACTGGTCATCCATTCCACATACAATCACGTGCATATGATGATCCTAAAGCCCCAATCCATCCCTCCTGTGTTTTCTCTCTCTCTTTTTTATTTTTCTTTTTATGTCCGTACCCGCAGCATATGTAAGTTCCCTGGCTAGGTCAAATGGGGGCTGCAGCTGCCAGCCTATGCCACAGCCAAAGCAACACTGGATCCAAGCCGCATCTGCGACCTATGCTGCAGCTTGCAGCAATGCCTGATCCTTAACCCACTGCATGAGGCCAGGGACTGAACCAAATCCCCACTGACACTATGTCAGATTCTTAACCCACAGAGCCACAACAGGAACTCCCTGTACTCTTTTTTGAAGACTTTTCCTTACTCCTTTTATTTCCAGATGGCTTCATTTGGGTTTCCTCATTCTGGCTTTCAGTCTGCTCTTATCAAAGAGCAGACTGAAAGCGGATCTCTTAGGATATTTTTTTGGATCCTAATAAAAGATTAATGAACAATTTACAAGAAACATCCTCCCTTTAACATTTTCTTCCAAGAATCAAAGAAACAGGGGGAAAGCAGGCCAGGGGCAACAAAACTGATTGATGATTACCTAATTTATTTACACTAGCCATGACTGGGCTGGCAGGAACAGGAACACCCAGTGTGGAGAACCTCCTTTGCAAACATCCCAAGCCCTTTATTATGTGTTCTTTCTCTTTGCCTCTCTCCATTACAACCACTCCCCTCAACATGAACCATCCCTCCTCTAAATGGGCCCTTTTTCCGTGCTGACCATAACTTCAGGACAAGGCCATCACCAAGACAGCAAAGGACTTGGCTTCAGCCTAGCCTCTGCTCCACTTGATTGATAGACCCTGTTCCAAGTACATTTCTTGTCTTGTGAACTCGAGAAATAAACATTCTGCATGTTCCTCCTTGTCATGGTACTCGTATCTTCATATATCTGATGGACCCAGATGTGCTTGTACTTCTAAATAAAATTTTATATTTTCTCTTTCAAAGGACATTTCACGCACTGTCACAAAATTGAGCCTATACAAATCTTCTAACTACATAGATTTTATTCTTATCATTTAGTCTAATGCCTTGTCCTTCTTCAATGCAATGGATACAATATTTTACTGGTACAATTCAGCACAACCAGAGGGAAAGCTGGTGCATGGAGCCTTGCTTGTCTTGACCCATTAAATTCTAAGAACAACTTAAAACCTTAATCTTCACAAGACACACTGAGCTCTAGGAAGTTTCTCACTCAGCTTAGTCACTCATTCATACTAGAGGTCTCAGCAGAGGATAAGTGTGCTCCCCAAAGGACATTTAACAATGTCCAGAGACATTTTTGGCTGTTGCGACCCAGATGAGGGGGTTGAAAGACCCTGACCTATATACCGTTGCATTAACTCTTTGCAAAGTCCTCTAAGGTAGGAAATCAAAGAGATAATCTCTTCTATTTTACAGGAAAATAATTGTGGCTTACAAGAAATAAAATGACTCTCTCCATGCGAGAATGCAAATGAGGAACAAAGGCCAGAATGCTGTTTTCCTGCACTACCCTTCTCTCTCAGTGAGAAGAGGGAACAACACAACGTCCACGGCTTATGCCCTCATTTTCAGTTATGAAATACCTTTCAACCCTATAAGTAAACATCTCTCACAATAAAAATTAGGAAAAAATGGTAAAAAGGAAAAATTCATACTTTATTTTTGAGAGAATGTGACATTTTTTATTACATTCATTCATTTATTCAGCGATGCATTCAGGAGAGACAAAGTCTTTCTCTATTCACTCCTCCATGGGTAGAATAGGGCTTTCACCTTGTTACCTGAACCCATCCAGTAGGGAGGAAATCCACTTCTCACCTGGAGGCTGAGGCATACAGGAACTCTCAGAGGCAGTGGTTCAGCCTCTCACCAGGGTCCCAAGATTCTGGAGATGGTTGAGGGGAAGCCTGAAGCTTCCCACCATCCTCAGGGTGGGGATAAGATTGAGTAAGTTGCTTCCTGTAACACTGGAGGGATCAGCCTCTCTGAGGGTGAAATAGCCCTGAAGGGAAAGCCAAGAAACTTGTACTTTGGGGAGTGGTATGC
Source organism: Catagonus wagneri (assembly GCA_004024745.2). Lineage (NCBI taxonomy): Eukaryota > Metazoa > Chordata > Mammalia > Artiodactyla > Tayassuidae > Catagonus > Catagonus wagneri. The sequence goes on from PVHT021183515.1 coordinate 3,214,873, forward strand.
CTCTGTACCAAAAGCAAGAGGGCTTTGGAAGCCTAGCTCCAGTCCAAACAGAAGTCAACAGCTTCGTATCACCAACAACGGTCAGCATAGCAAGGAACCTCTGCCCCAAAGAGGGAAGCCTCAGATGTGTGGACTGTTGTGGGAGCCCACTTCTTCCCATTACCACATCCTCACTCCCTGGGGCAGGCACTGGGACACTACAGGCAGGAGCAGCTGAGAGGGGATCTTGAGACAAGCTGCACAGAGAAGGAGCTCCACTGGGGTCAGGAAGGGACCCTTAAACCAGACAAGGATCAGGAAGAACAATACCTAAATGTGGGAGTTCCTGTTGTGGCTCAGCATGTTAAAGACCCAGATAGTATCCATGAGGATGCAGGTTTGATCCCTGGCCTCACTCAGTGGGTTAAGGATCAAGTGTTGCTGTGACTGTGGCATAGGCTGGCAGCTGCAACTCATTTTTGACTCCTATCCCAGGAACCTCCCTATGTCACACATTTGCCCACAGAAAAGAAAAAATAAATAAAATAATAATACCTAAATGTGGCTGAAATACCAGCAATAAAACTTTTATAACAGAATTGACTGGAAGTTATTGGATGAGACTGAGATAGTATTAAACAAAGTTAGTAGCAGCTACAGGGAGAAAAATGATACCTATCCCATATGTCTACCTCCCCGAGTTGAGATTTTTCAATCTAATCTCTATGGAGAAGCACTGTGCTAAGAAATACTGATTATAGGCACCCCTCGGGGATATTTCACGTTTGGTTCCAGATACCACAATAAATCAAATGTCAAAATAAACTGAGTCACTTGAATTTTTTGGATTCCCACTGCATATAAGCTGATTCACTTTGCTATATACCTGAAACTAATACAACACTGTAAATCAGCTATGCTCCAATAACATTTTTGATTTTTCTATTATAGTTGGTTTACAGTGTTCTGTCAATTTGTACTATACAGCACACTGACCCAGTTATTTATATATATATATATATATATATATATATACACATACATTTTTTCTCTCACATTATCCTCCATCATATACCATCCACAAGTGACTAGGTATAGTTCCCTGTCTATGCAGCAGGATCTCATTGCTTATCTACTCCAAATAAAATAGTTTGCATCTATTAAGCCCAGACCCCCCAGTCCATCCAATAACATTTTTAAAGTTATATTTACACTATATGCACATGTACGCTATTGAGTGCACGACAGCATTGTCTTAAAAAAATATACAAACCTTAATTTAAAAATACTTTACTGCTAAAAATATGCCAAGACTACTGTAATAGTAACATCAAAAAATCACTGATTCCCAGATCACCATAACAAATATAATAACAATGACAACGTTTAAAATATTGTGCAAATTACAAAATGTGCCTCAGAGACAGGAGGTGAGCAAATGCATGGATATGCCTGCTCAATGCAGGGTTGCCACAAACCTTCAGTTTGTAAATATGCGCTGTCTGCCAAGCACTATAAAGCGAAATGCAATAAAATGAAGTATATCTGCACAGGAAGGTGGGTTTTTACCATGTGGTCCTCATCTCAAATATAGCTTGAGATATGGCCTACTTGAGATTTATAGGATGAAACATTTTACGTAATTAGACGTAACATGAAGCTTACCCCAAATTTCCCAACTTCCTATGGCTGGTTGTTGTTCGTGTATTGCTGCTCTGTGTCCTCAGAGTCGGCATCAATTAATTAGAAATGGTAAATGAAATTTAAGGCAATTAGTTCGATTAGCTGCAACTACTCAAGTTTAATTCCATTCAAGATGTACCATGATGCTGGGTAATAAAGAAACCTTCCTGGTAAAAAAGAAAAATACATAATAAATATACAGAAAGACTCTAAACACACTTGACATATGTGGCTTGGAATCAAAGCATGAGCTCTCTCACCTCACAATTACTGTTCATAAACTATTATTTCAAAAGTATGTGACAAAATGTAGACAGGCTCTATAAAGAAAGATTTAATTATGTAGTTCACAACCGGAGAATTTTTGAACGCTTTTGCTGAGAGCTATTTGTTCATACTGAGGCCAAAGAAATGAGACAAATGGCATAGCAATGTGCTCAAGAGCAAAGCATGAAAGCACAAAAGGACTGCCAACCTGAGTGCAGGTGCCTGCACAGCCGTCCCCGAGTCCTCAGATTATTTCCTATTTAGCTTAAGCTCCAGCAAATAGGATAGTGTGAGCAGAGTAATTAGTGATTCTAATAATTTTTAAAATACTTTTTGCACACATAATTATTTTTTCCTGATTGAGATATATTGAATTTACAATGTATTAATTTCAAGAGTGCAGCAAAGTGATTCTGCTATATATATATATGTATATATACATATATATATATACACATATATATTCTGTCAGTAAGTTCCATTATTGGTTATTACAAAATATTGAGTATTGTTCCCTATGCTATGCAGTAGGCTTTTTGTTGTTTACCTATTTTATATATAGTAGTGTGTATCTATTAATCCCAGACTCCTAATTTATCACTCTTCCCTTGCCCTGCTCTCCCCTTTGGTAACCATAAGTTTGTTTTCTGTCTGTGATTCTGTTTCTATTTTGTAAATGAGTTCATTTGTATTTATTTTTTGGATTCCAGATATAAGCCACAGTCACAATAGTTGTCTGTCCCCAAATCTGTTTCACCACCACAACTCAGATAAAATCAATGAAGGCAAATTTACCCTGCCTGCCAGTAACTCAATGAGGAAAGGGCATGTGATGCAACCCTTGCCAACTACACAAGAGGTCAGCTGTGGCCTTTTGGGAAACGAATTCCTCTTCTCAAGAAAACATGGAGAAAATAGTTGATCTTTCCTTTACGCATTGTTATATCTGCATGTCATTCCCTGAACTTCTCCCATCATCCTGACGTAGGCTATGGGCAGTAGAAAGAGCTGGATAAGTAAATGGCAATCAGGTTTTCATAAAGGGCTTTATATTTAGGGTGACTATATAATTTACCATCCAAATTGGAACACCTCTGAAAGTAGAAAGTGATACTACTAATAAATAAGCTGGGACAATAGGCATAAAATGAACCTGCCATCTGCATTGCACAAGCTTGAGGAAAGAAAGTCTTGTTTTGACCTCTCATTGTTTCTGTGTTTAAATTGTGTTTCCCTGTCAAGGATTAAGGTCCCTTCAGTGTGGACGGGGGGGGATGAGGAAGGGTGACTGGAGGCCGTGTTTTCTATTTGTCCCCTGGAGTTTAGCATGAGCCACAATAAGTACCCTGGCTTTTTTTTTTTTTTTTTTTTTTGCCACATTCAAGGCAAATAGAAGTTGCCCAGACCAGGGATGCAGTCCAAGCTGCAGCAGAGAAAATTCCAGATCCTTAACCGACTGCACCACCAGTGTAGAAGGTGAGTGCCCTCCATAGGTTGTTCATTAGTGTGCTTGGAGATTTCTAAAAGGGGACAAGTCCATTTAGGGGAGTCAACTTAAGATTTCTCACTCTTAGCACAAATTTCCCTTTTACTAAATTCTTTACTTAATTTTAATCCAGGAATATTTATGAAATACCTACCAGTTCCTGCGGGGCTAGGTGCTGGGGTCACAAGGGGAAGAGCTAACACTTGCTGCTTACCTGGGCACTTACTCCCTGCCAATGACAGCCTGGGGTGCCTCAAAGAGCACTGAAGGGGCAGACACAGAAAATGCAAGGACCCTGCCTGCCAATCTTCTCACAGGACACAAGGAAGATTTAACAAACAGGTTTCTCCTGGGCCATAATTGCAGCTGCCTGTGTTAAGGATTTTGAAGCCCTAATACTTAGCAGCATATTTGCACCACTGTAAGGTGTCATTGCAAAGGAATTCCCCCAAAAAAAACCACAGTTGAGCAAAGGAAGGAAGCTAAGTCATTCATTTACAACTTGCCATATTTTGGTAGGTTAGCCAAGGTCCTAAAGACATGACTTCTGTTTGATTATTTTATGATTAAACGATGTCTGCTAATTGCAGATTTTTTTGAAGTACCGAAAAAAAAAAAAAAAAGCTACAGGAGCTAAAAACATATACACGATCCCACCATTAGGAAACAAAACTGTTAACATGTTAGCATATTTCTTTCTAAGCATTTTCCTAGACATTATCAAAAAGGAGGAACATTTCAACAACAGTAATGATACGGAGGAGCTCTCATCTTTTGATTTCTGTGAAGGCATGGACAACAGTTCCCCAAGCAGGTTCATACAGCACTCACCACAAGATGCTCTCAAAAATGAAACCCGTGTTTAATATATTTGGGATACACTGCAGCCTTTATCCCTATCCTATGGCTGGGCGAGCAGCAGTGATAACACGTTATTAGTGTAACCAAGTAGGACCCTACGGGGCCTTACTGAGACAAACCCCCACCCTGTGTCCTCTGCCTGCCTCTTGTCTGTAGAAAAACTTTAGCTACCAAGGCCTTCCCTGCTTTCCAGAGAATAAATTTAATCAGAGAAGTGAGAAAATGCAGAAACAAAGGAAACCAGTCAAGCAAGAAAAAATAATAATAGTTTAGCCGCTAAACAAAGTTGAGGGCCTTTAGTTCCTCCCAAAGGGCTATAGGTTATATTCTGAGCCATGTTCATTGAGCTGTTTTGCAGATACTGAAACACCCACCAGGTGGAAGAAGTTAACCGTAGGCCGACTGCAAGCACAGAGATACCAAACTGGTTGAAATCAGAAGGTTGATGGTGTCGACTCCCAGTTACTTCACCACCAACCAGTCAGAGGAATGTTGATGAGCTGATCATATACCCCACAATCCTCTCCTTCACCCTGTCTTTAAAAACTTTTTCCTGAAAGCCACGGGGGACTTTGGGTCTTTTACGGACTAGCAGCCTGGATTCTTTGCTTGGCGTCCTTCACTTCCTTCACCTTTCAATCTATGTCCGTAGTTTGGCTTCATTGTAATTAGGGCAGGTGGATCCACTTAGGTTCGGTAGGCATAGCAAAAATCTTGAAGAGTTCCACAGTAATGATACATATTCCCATGGAAACATCTTTTTTCTATCTCTGTTCCGTCTTTCCCTTTTTCCTCCGTCTATTTCTCTCATCTTCTCTCCTCTCCTTCCTTCCTTCCTTTCCTGCTCACTTGCTCGTCTTACCAACTAACGTCTTGCTGCAGAATTACATTCCTGCAGGATACACTTGGGAAATACTTAGTTGATGTTCCCAGGTGCCTGAATTTATGTGCATTCTAGGATTAAGCAGCCAACGTGAGGGAAGTGAGCCTACCTCTAGCAAGATGCTAAATGCTAGAATACTTGTGTTCTATCTCATGGCACCGAATGAGGTATATTCCCCAGAAGATATTGTGTTGGCTGAACAAGATTGGCAAATAAAATCTTGCCAGCTTGCATCACCTGGAATTGGTGGGATAAAGTCAAAGTGAAGAACCGATAAACTCTTAAAATCTTATGGTTACTATAGGTGAAATCATTGCAGGGAGGGAAGAATTGGGAGGGTAAAAATAATATGTACCCACTACTGTATAAAACAGATCATTAATGAGAACTTACTGTACAGCATGGGAAAATCTACTCAATATTGTGTAACAACCTATATGGGAAAAAAAGAAAGGATATATCTATGACTGATTCACTTCACTGTAACATCTGAAACTAAGACAACATTATAAATCAACTATACTCCAATAAAAATTAAATTTTAATAGAAACTTTCGATTTACTTAGAGATCTGCTCTCCTCCTTTCCCAAATCTGAAATTTCTCTTCTATGATCCAAAGTGAAAGCATTTTTGTAATTGAGACATATTTCTTACCCATCATCAGCATGATGGGCACTAGAAACCTCCAGATTCAAGGAAGCAGAATTCCAACCTTCAGGTTGGTCATCATTGCCCCTGGACACTGGAACACCTGAGGATATAGACAGAAGTGCTGTGAGGACCTAACTTGTTCTCTATATGCAAGATAACAACCTAAGCAAATTTCTTAATTTCCCTTCAAACTGTAGGTCTCTTTAGTTTAACAACCATGGGTATGTGTCCACTACATGAAAGGAGTCTAGAGTATAAAATAAAAAAATCCACATTTCAGAAACTTTTACTATAACAACATTGACAACTATCCTGAGGGAGAGGCAGGGGTGCCAGAGGTATAATAAATATCCATCACCTCTAGCTTGAGGTAGAAGCTTTCCACGCCAGATGTCTCAAAATGAGACACTTAGCCTGGGTCCCATCACCCTAGTTAAGTTTGCCCCTATAACAAAAATCTCAGTCTGCACAGAATTTATGTTGGCTCGTTTAGTTGTTTATTCCATATAAAAGTACAGCTTTATCCTTTGTGATTTGTTAACCACAGTAGGGTTGCTTCAGTATTTCATCTAGTTTAATTTTTAGTGATTAGTTTAATTACTGATAGTTTTGAAACATGTTTATTTGTAATCTTTATTTAAATCAACTTTAATTTATTTTAATAAAAATGATACTATTAAATCGTATAATATATTGTGATAATATATTTTAATATAATTATATTATTAAATCATGTACTATACTGTGACAATGTATATTAAATTGTATAATATATAATATACACTGTTCTAGTATAATTATCATATATAATCATATGATAAATTTTAATAAATTATTTTAATATTATTTTTTAATCTTAATTTTATTCATTTAAGTGAGGAATAGAAAATGCCAATGTGAGTGGGATGTTCATGTTTGGTCTACGTCCCAAATAAAAGATATCTATGCCTTCTTTCCTCCAGTCAGCAGTATAGAAGCCTATTAGCCCTTAGAGCACATCTCTATTAAGTTCCTTATGCAGTTAAATAGGAGCTCATAATAGCCTCCAGGGAAGGTCAGGTGAATAGATTCAACATTACAGCTTTTGGCAAGTCATTATTTATTTATGTGTAATTTATTTTAATAACATTAATACAGCAGTAGCTGCTATATCCCAGATAACTGTTCTAAGCATTTTACGTATACCGACCCAGAAATTCCCCCGCAAAAGAGTAATGTGTCCTGTCTCAAGGAGAGCTAAGAGCTGAGAGAGCTCTGCTTCTATCTTATTTTTAGAGCTAATACTCAGTTCCTCTTTGAAGAAATCTTTGAACTAAAACTCAAAGTCTCCAACACTGTCTGTCCTCTTAAGGTAACTTCTCCTGTTACCACCAAGTCCTCTGCCACAATATTTCGTGGAAAGAGCAATGTGGGTCTTGATGGTTTTTCTTGCTACGGGGGTCAGGATTTGTTTTCAGTTTCTAAATGTTTGGAGTATGAGGGTGTTACCGTGAAAATCTTAGGTCTCTTATTCATGCTATAGATTCTTTACAGAAAGGACCAAAAGAGAACAAAGTCGGATTAATTCAACCACAGAGTGCTAAGGGAACATGGCTTATTCCTGTAAGAGACATCCCAGGTTACAGATGCTGAGAGAGCCCTGCTTACCCTGAACATCTGAGTGAAATCACTGAAGTGGACCAAAACCTGGAGAAGGAAGATTTGAGGACTTGGACATACTAAGACTTTAACTTACATAGGAAAGGTAGTTTAATCTTTGGACATAAAATTTTCCCTAGAATTTTAAAAATGAATGATATACATACTGTTCAAATTTAAGGATTTTGTATAATGCTGATCGTATGCCCTCCTGTTGTCATTTAAGCACATTTCTTAACTGCTGTGGAACTATATTGAACAACAGGCTAGACAATTAGACAATTAGAAAATAGAACTGAGAGTAAATTTTTATCTGGGGTCTAGTTAGACTTTAGCTTTAATTTCATTAATGAACTGTTCTGACCCCTTCCAGAACTTCCTGGAAGCCTAAATTTACCTGGTGAAACTACAGGAAATACAAAAGAACCATAGTTAGTATTAGAACAATGATTCTTAGAGTATGACATAGGAAACTCATTCAAGACCTATGAAGTTGAAATTATTTTCTTTTTTTAATTTTTTAAATGGTTTTTATTTTTTCCATTATAGTTGGTTTACAGAGTTCTGTCAATTTTCTGCTGTACAGCAAAGTGACCCAGTCATATATATATATATATATATATATATATACACGCATTCTTTTTCTCATAAATAGGCTGGAAATGATTATGTCAAATGCTGCTGGTGGGTCAAGTAAGATGAGGACCATGGCATGAAGCAGTGACTGTCATTGTCATCAGTGATAAGAACGGCTTTGATAGATGGGTGAGAGCAAAACTCTGGTTGAAGTGGATTTAAGAAAGGAAGGGAAATGAGGCATTGCAGAGAGAGATGAAAAACAGGTCTGAGTTTTGCTACAAAGAGGAGCAAATAAGTGGAATAGTAAGTTGCTTCAGGAAATAGGTAACAGAGTTTTTGTCTGAATTTTTGTAAAGAAGGAAGTGATTAACACACTCATTCATTCCAGGAATTACTAATTTCCTATTCTGTCCTGAAAAATAATCCAATTTTTATTGTGTCCTAGAGATTTTGAATCCCATTAAAACATGCATGCCTAGCAGCATTTCTCATTATTAGGTCCTTTCATAATATTATCACTATACTTATTTCTACTATACCCTATTCAATATCCTCACACATTTACCAGCACTATTTTATAAATCAAGGACAAAACTAGGCAGAAAAATGAAGACTCTCACTCTAATGAATGGATCTAGAATACAGAATTATCTTGAAAAGTCAGAGAGAAATGCTTTCATGTTCAGCCAAGGATCAAGCATGATTCCAGCGTTTACGTATGCAGAGTCTACTGTCTGAAAACTGTTAGAAATACGATATTTTTAGCTACACCTAGAAAGCCATACAAGATTTTGATGAAAAAAGAAGTTCAGTGTTTCATTTCAAAAGAAGATAGCCCAAGGAATTGATATACAATATCATCAGGTTGTAATAGGGAAGAAACTGCCTTCTATTACAAGTTAATCACTAAAGGAATGTTGCCTTTAAGTTTAAATTATACATAATGGCCCATCTCTGAGAACCCTGCCTCCCAGGTAACGAGCATTAAGCTAAAATACTTTAGTTTACCTCAGAGGAAACCTCCTGACCAGGTTCACCTGTGAATGGAGGCAGGTAAACAAAATTAACACAGCTTCTCCTGGTTGGAAGCAAGATTTTAGCCCCTCCGCTTTTAGTATAAAAGAAGCCTGACTTCTGACTCAGGGCAGTGGGGTCCTCGGGATGGTAGCTCGCTCTTCATCTTCTCCGTCTGCTGGCTTTCCAGGTCCAGGTAAAGTTGTTAGTTTTGCCCCAACAATTCCTCTCTTGGTTTGTTAGCCTGTTATGCAGAGAGCAGAATGAGTTTGGACTCTGTAACAAATTTTGGTGAATCCAGCCAGGAACCTTGCTGCTTGTGCATGGGTGGCCGGCCTCAGATGAGGAATTTTCAGGTAAAGCCCTAACAACTACCGGGACCACTTGTCTTGAAGGTCTTTCCTCCCCAGTTCTCTGCGGCCCCACCAGCTGCCCTAGCCCTTGGCTGTTGGAGCAGGGAGTTGATATCTGGAGGCCAACGAGAGCTCCACCCAGCAGGTAAGTCAGCGTGAAGAACTAGAAAATTTATTCTTCTCTGTTTTGCCTTTTTCCTCTAAAGAAAGCCAATTTGTCTTGTATTTGAGTGGGATACCCTTATAGGGAGGGAGGGAGGAAACAATTGCTGGACTTGTACCCAATTTGTGACCCAGGTTGTTACTGTGGGTGCTAGCGTGTCTGTGCACCACTTGTGTTCTGTCTTGTATTCCTGTCTTTTAAAAATGAGGACTGGTGCAACTATCCCTTAGGAAAGTCCTCTGAGCTGCATTTTGGCTAAGGGATCTCATTGAAGCCATGAACCCACAACTAAGAGGAAGATGAACAACGTGTGGTACCTATTTGGATCTCCACAAGTGCTTTACATTGTCTGTTATCTCATTGTGTTTTTGGTATACATAAAACCTTAAGACCAAATGTGAGTTTTTTTTTTCCTTTTGTTATTAAATTTAGTTTTGTCTTGGTACTATTTCTCCAGTTATAGTCATTTCCGTGATTATTTTTTTAAATTTATGGATGTTAAATGAAGGAAAGGAACAGGAGGGGGAAGGAAAAAAAAAAGACGCTGTTTGTGATTGTGTGAGAATGAGAGGAGACAGGTTCCACCTGGTTCCTAAAACAACCAAAAGCCCCAGTAATCAGCATGGTTGGTTGATGCCAAGTCGAAAAGGCTAGGATCATTTTTACTTACGGATTTACACTAAAACACTGAGGGATGGTGAAATTTGACTATACAATCCAGAGCTATTCTGTGAAAAAGGGGGAAATTATAACATTATTACATCCATATACTTGTGCTATTACATCAGGGATCATAAGCTAAGGAAGGGAATAAGAGTAGTGATAACTTTGCTTCACACCTTAACTCTCTGTGTTTGATTTTATTGTATGCTTATGTCTTTTTAGTTTTTAGGAATCTATTGTTCCTTAATTTGTGGTTGCCCTGTTTTTCAAGTATGTTAATCACTTTAAAAAAAATGTTAATCACCTCTATATCTGCTTGCCTTAGGCTGGTAGTCATAAAAGCTCAAACACATTCCAAAAAAAAAAAGTTTAGATTTTCTTACTCCGCTTCCTCACATTTTATAATTTTGATGTCCTTTTTACATTGTCATGTTTGTCCTTTTGCTGTTCCTGTGTTCATCATTGCTCTCACAAATATTTTTTTTGATCCGTATACTTAATTAAAATGATTACTTTCCAGTTGTGGTTTCCTTCATCCTCTACCCTCTTTTCTATTTAGAGACTTCTCAATATTCTCTTAGGATGAGTTTAGTATTGTATTCATTTCTAGTTTTTGCTTGTCTGAGAAATTCCTTATTTCTATTTGATTTCTTTAAATTTTTCAAATTATTTTTTATAATAAAATTATAACTGGTTTACAGTGTTCTGTCAATTTTCTACTGAACAGTAAAATGCTCCAGTCACACAAACATAATACATACTTTCTCATTTTCCTCTGTCATGCTCCATCATAAGGGACTAGATATAGTTCCCAGTGCTATACAGCAGGATGTCATAGCTTACCCATTCCAAAGGCAAGAATTTGCATCTATAACCCCAGATTGCTAGTCCATCCCACTAACTCCTCTCCCCATTGGAAACCACAAATCTGTTCTCCAAGTCCCATGAGTTTATTTTCAGTGGAAAGCTTCACTTGTGCCATGTATTAGAGTCCAGATATATCATATTGTATTTGTCTTTCTGCCTTACTTCACTTGGTATAGGAGTCTCTAGTTCCATCCATGTTGCTACAAATGACATTTATTTTGTTTTTTTATGGGTAAGTAGTTTTCCATTGTGTATATATACCCCATCTTCTTAATCCATTCATCTATTGATGGACGTATTAGGTTGTTTCCATGTCTTAGCTATTGTGAATAGTGCTACAATGAAAATATAGGTGCATGTGTCTTTTTCAAGGGAAGATTTGTCCAGATATATGCCCAAAAGTGGGATTGCTGGGTCATATGGTATTCCTATAGATAGTTTTCTAAGGTACTTCCATACAGTTTTCCATAGTGATTGTACCAATTTACATTCCCACCAACAGTGCAGTAGGGTTCCCTTTTCTCTCACCCTCTCTAGCATTTGTTTTTTGTTGACTTGTTAATGATGGCCATTCTGACTGATGGGAGGTGGTACCCCAAAGTAATTTTAATTTGCATTTCTCTAATCAGCATTTTTTCATGTGTTTGTTGGCCATCTGTATATCATCTTTGGGTAATACCTATATGGGTCTTTTGCCCATTTTTCAATTGGGTGGTGGTTTTATGCTACTGAGTTGTATAAGTTGTATATTTTAGAGAATAAGCCCTTGTCAGTTGCCTCATTTGAAATCGCTTTTCTCCCATTTCCTAAATGGTGTTTCTGCTTTTGTTTTTTTTTTTTTTTTAATGGTTTCATTTGCTGTTCAAAAGCTTGTCAGTTTGATTAGATCCCACTGGTTTATTTTTGCGTTTATTTCTGTTGCCTTGGGAGACTGACCAGAGAAAACATTTGTAAGGTTGATGTCAGAATGTTTTGCCTATGTTCTCTTCTGGGAGTTCTATGGTGTCTTGTCTTATGTTTAAGTCTTTGAGCCATTTTGAGTTTATTTTGGTGCATGGTGTGAGGGTGTGTTCCAGTTTCACTGATTTACATGCTGCTGTCCAGTTTTCCTAGCACCACTTGCTGAAAAGTCTTTTTTTCCATTTTATATTCTTACATCTTTTGTCAAAGATTAATTGACCGGGATGTCTGGGTTTACTTCTGTGTTTTCTATGCTGTTCCATTGTTCTGTATGTCTGTTTCAGTACCAGTACTACACTGTCTTGATTACTGGGGCTCTGCAATCTTGCCTGAAGTCTAGGAGAATTATAGCTTCGGCTTGGTTTTTGTTCCTCAGTAATTGTTTTGGCAATTTTGGGTCTTTTGTGACTCCATACAATTTTTTGGATTGTTATAGTTCTGTGAAAAATATGAGTAATTTGATAGGGATTACATTGCATCTAGATTACTGTGGGTAGTATTTTTACAATGCTAATGGTCATTTTTACAATATTTTTAAAATGTTAATTTTTAATATGAAAAATTAACGGGAAGTTTTAAAATATTAACTTTTCCAAACAGGAGCATGGAATATCTTTCCATTTCTTTGCATCCTCTTAATTTCCTTGATGAATGTTTTATAGTTCTCAGCATAGAGTCTTATAGTTCTCAGCATATAAATCTTTCACCTCCTTGGTCAGTTTTATTTACAGGTATTTAATTTTTGGGGTGTGATTTTTTTTTAAAGATATTTTTGTATTTTTCTAATATTGCATTGTTAGTATACAGAAATGCAACTGATTTCTGTATGTTAAACTTGTATCTTGCTACTTTGCTGAATTCGTTAATCAGTTCAAGCAGTTTTTTGGTTGAGTCCTTAGGGTTTCTATATATGGTATCATGTCATCTGCATACAGTGACAATTTTACCTCTTCTCTTCCAATTTGGATACCTTTTATTTCTTTTGTTTGTCTGATTGCTGTGGCTAGGACTTCCAATACCGTGTTGAATAACAGTGGTGAGAGTGGGCATCCTTGTCTTGTTCCAGATTTTAGTGGGGGAGGCTTTCAGCTTTTCTCCACTGAGTATTTGCGGTGGGTTTGTCATAAATGGCTTTGATTATGTTAAGGTATGTTCCCTCTACACCCACGTTGGTAAGAGTTTTTATCATGAGTGGATGTTGGACTTTGTGACATGCTTTTTCTGCATCTATTGGGATGATAACATGGTTTTTGACTTTTCTTTTTGATTTTTTGTTAATGTGTATGACATTGATTTGGGTATATTGTACCATCCTTGTGAATTTGGGATGAATCCCACTTGGTTATGGTGTATGATCTCTTTGATACGTTGTTTGGTTCAGCTGGATAAAGTTTTGTTGAAAATTTTTGTGTCTATATTCATCAGATATTGATATATAATCTTTTTCGGTGGTATCTTTGACTTTGGTGTTAGGGTGATGGTGGCTTCATAGAATGTCTTTGGGAATGTTCCTTCTTCAACCTTTTGGAAAAGTTTAAGAAGGATGGGTGTAAGTTCCTCTTTGTATGTTTAGTAGAATTTTCCCATGAAGCCATCTGGTCCTGTAATTTTGTTTGTAGGGAATGTTTTTTATTACATATTCAACTTCATTTCTAGTGACTGGTCTGTTCAATGGATCTATTCCTTCTTGATTCAATTTTGGTGGACTGTAAGTCTCTAGAAAGTTGTCCATTTCTTCTAGGTTGTCAACTTTGTTGGCCATATTTCTACAGTATCTGTTGTGATTTCTTTTTTTTTCATTTCTTATTTTATTTGGGTTTATTCTTTCCTCTTTTTGGTGATCCTGGAAAGAGGTTTGTCAATTTTGTTTATACCCTTCCAAAGAACCAGCTCTTGGTTTTACTTTTTTTCTATTGTTTTTGAATCTCTATTGATTTCATCTTTTGATCTTTATGATTTCCTTCCTTCTCTTGATTTTAGGTTTCATTTATTTTTATGATTCATTTACGTGGTGGTTTAAGTTGTCAATTTGAGATTTTTTTCTTGAGTAAGGCCTGTATCATTATGAATTTCCCTCTAAGCACTGCTTTTGCAACACCGCATAGATTTTTGAATAGTTGTGTCTTCATAATCATTTGTGTTGAGGTATTTAATTTCCTTTTTGATTTCCTCATGGACACATTGGATTTTTTAGTAGTCTAATCATTTGTGTTGAGCTATTTAATTTCCTTTTTGATTTCCTCATGGACACATTGGATTTTTTAGTAGTCTCCACGTATTTTTTTCTCATTTCTTTTCCTGTGGTTGATTTCTAGATTCATGTCATTGTGATCAGAAGATACTTGAAATAATTTCTATGCTCTTAAATTTGTTGAGATTAGCTTTGTGCCCCAGTATGTGATCAATTCTTGAGAATATTCCATGTGCACTTGAAGAATGTATATTCTGATATTTTTGTATGTAATGTCCTGAAAATATCAATTAAGTCTAAATTTTCTATTGTGTCAGATTTAGGATTTCTCTTGCCTTTTTGACTTTCTGTCTAGAGGATCTGTCCATTGACGTGAGTGGGGTGTGTTAAAGTCTCCTACTCTTACTGTATTCCCATCAATTTCTCCTTTTATGTCCATTAGTGTGTGTTGTAGGTATCTGGGTGCCCCTATATTAGGGGCATATATATTGACAATTGTAATATCCTCCTCTTGAATGGATCATGTAACCATTAATAATGTCCTTTTTTGTCTTTCTCTATGGCCTTCATTTAAAGTATTTTATCTGAGTATTGCAACTCCTGTTTTCCTGTCTTGTCCATTGACATGAATGCTTTTCCCATCCCCTCACTTTAAATCTATACGTGGCTTTTGTTCTAAGCTGAGTCTTTGTATATAGGGTAGTATAGGCTCTTGATTTTTTTTTTTTTTAATCTATCTACCACTCTGTCTTTTGATTGGAGTCCATTGACATTTAAGGTAATTATGCATATGTATTTGTTGCCATTTTAAACTTTTTCAGTTGATTCTATGTTTTTTTTTTTTTTTTTTGGTTGGATGACTTCCATTTATTTTATGCTGTGTACTTTTTAGTTTTTGTGAATGTAATTTTTGGTTTTGATTTGTAGTTGCCCTGTTTAAGTATATTAACCCCTACCTATATCTGCTTGCTTTAGCCTGATAGTCATATAGAATCAAAACACATTATTAAAAAAAAAAATTCTAGATTTTCTTACTTTCCTTCCCCACATTCTATGATTTTTGAAGTCCTTTTTTTTTAACATCTTCATGTTTGTCCTTTTTCTGTTCCTTGTGTTTATTATCACTTTTACAATAGGCTTTTTTTCTTTTCCTTTTAGATCTCTATACTGGCTTGTGATAGCTTTTCAATTGTGATTTCCTCCATTTTATTTCGTCTTACTTTTTTTATTCAGAAAAGCCCTTTCAGTATTTCTTTTAGAATGGGTTTAGTATTGCTGTACTCTTTGAGCTTTTGTTTGTTAGGTGAAGAAATAAAGAATTTCTCCACTTTAAATGATATTCTTGCTGAGTATTCTAGGATGCAAATTTTTCCCTTTTAGAACTTTGAATATATCTTGCCACTCTCTTCTGGCTGTGGTGTTTCTGTAGAGAAACCAGTTGATAGCTTTATGGGAGTTCCTTTATAATTATTTTGCATTTCTCTTGCTGCCTTTAGAATCCTCTTTAATTTTGCCATTTTTATTATACTATGTCTTGGTGTGGGCCTGTTTGGGTTCAACTTGTTTGGGGGCCCTCTGTGCTTCCCTGTAGCTTGATATCTGTTTTATTTATATTTACAAAGTTTTCAGCCATAATTTCTTCAAATATATTTTCAATCGCCCCTTGTTTTCCTTTTCTTCTGGAATTCCTACTATGGGTAGATTGGCCCACTTTATGTTATCCTATAAATCTCTTATATTGCTTTCATGTTTTTGTCATTTTTTCTGTCTGCTGTCCTGATTGGGTGATTTCATTATTCCATCTTCTAAGTCACTAATTCATTCCTCTGCATTATTCATTATGCTTTTTAGTGCCCTCAGCTCAGTTTGCATGTCTGAAAATGAATTTTTCTATGTTCCGCCTTATATTTTCTAATTCCTTTCTAAAGTAATCTGCATTACTGTTTGTATCCATTCTTAATTCTTTGATATTCAGCCTTAATTCCTTCAATATTTTCAATACCTCCCTTTTGAACTCAATGTCTATCAGAGTGCAGAGGCCTATTACAGTTTTTTCTGCTTCTGGTGAATTCTCCTTTTAACTGAGAATGTTTCCTGAGGTTCTTCATCTTGCCTATGATTTTCTTACTCAGTTTAGGGAAATCAAACTGTAGTCTTTGAGAGCTATTTTTATGCAAGAACATCCCTTTGTATTTTGTGGGGGGTACTATTTATTTTTGGCATTGGGTTTGGATATTTGATTTCTCTCTTTGGTGTGAGCAGGCTGTTATTCCCAGGGTTCTGAGTGTGTTTCCAGGGAGGAGGTAATTGGTAGGCCTAGAAGTCAGTGCCTGGTTGCTGGGCTCTTGACAGTAGCAAGGACCTTCAGGAAGGTAGTACAGGATATTCCTAGTTGCAGGGCCCTCCAGAGCTTGAGGCTCAGTGCCCAGGCCCTGCCCAAGCATCTCAGGCTGTGGTGTCTGGAGTGGTGGTGCAGATGATCTCTGAATCCCTTACTCTGCTTTGCCCTCCTCAGTCCAGCTGCTGTGCTTTTCTTGGTGACTTTGAGGTCCCTCTGTCTTGGCTGATCTCCCAGGTGTGCATTCTTTTTCTCTTTCACAGCTCCCTCTCATGAATGCTAGTCCAGATCTGATTCCTTTTCTCTTTTTTTTCTTTTGTTCTACCAGTTATGTCGAGTGGTTCTTGCCATTTTTGGGAGGTTCTTCTGCCAGTGTTCAGCAGATGTTCTATGTGAATCGTTCTACATGTAGATTTTTTTTTTTTTGATGTCTTTTTGGGAGAAGGTGAGAGCCACGTCTTACTCCTCTGCCATATTCTATTTCTCCTATTTTAAATGATGATCTTGCTGGGTAAAATATTCTAGACTGTGCATTCTTCCCTTTTAAAACTTTGAATTTATCTTTCTACTCTCTTCTGGCCTGTAGTGTTTCAGTAGAGAAATTGGATGTTAGCCTTTTGGAGGTTCCCTTGCAATTTACTTTTTTTTTCTTGCTACCTTTAGAATTCTCCCTTTTTATCTTTAATTTTTTCCAGTTTTATGTCTTGGTGTAGGTCCATCTGAGTTCACCTTCTTGGGAACCTTTTGCTCTTCCTATATCTGGATATGTTTCCTTCTTTAGATTTGGAGATTTTTTTTTCAGCCATAATTTCTTCAACTACATTTTCCATTTACTTTCTTGTTCATCTCCTTCTAGGATCCATATTATGCACCGATTGGCAAACTTCATATTATCACGTAGATCTCTTATATTGCTTTCTTCCAAGTCACTTATTCTTTCTTCTGCATTAATCTTTCTGCTGTCCAATTCCATTAGCTCAGGTTTCATCTTGGCAAATGAATTTTCTAATTTTTCTTGGCTCCCCATAGTATCTAATTCCTTTTTAAAGTAATCTGCATTACTGTCAATAGGCATTTTTAAGTATTTCACTATTTTCATTACCTCCTTCTTGAACTCGGTGTCTGTTTCCCTGTAGAGGTGTGTTTTTCATTATTTGCGCCTTCAGGGAATTAATCCTGTTCTCTGAGAATGGTTCCTGTGCTGCTGCTTTTTCCTTATATTTTTCTTACTCTGAGTTTAAGCTAGAGAAATCGATTATCTATTATAGTTTTGGAGGGATAGTTATATGTGGGAGCATCCCTGAATAACTTGTGTGGATTTACTATTTGGCATGAGCACTGCTTTTGGTTTAGATGTTTACTGTCTCTTTCCTCAGTGTGTGTAGGCAGTTATGCCTTTGATAGGAGGTGTGCAGGTGCATGGCCTGCCCATGCTCCTAAGGTGGTTGGTGCATTGGGGTGGTGCCTGCAAGCAGTGCCTGGTCTCTGGGCCCTTGACAGTGGCAGCAACCTCCAAGAAGGTGGAGGCTACAGGCTGTGCCTAGTTGTAGGACCCTCATCAGTGGCACCAGAGAGCCTTGGCAGTGGCAACAGCAGGGTGTGTGCATTCCTAGGGAAGTGTGGTTAATGGGAAGCACTCAGTTTCAGGGCTCTTTTAGGCAGCAACCCCTGGCATGACAGGGGTGTCAGGAGGTGCCTGATCATTGGACCCTCGGTGGTAGCGGGCTGCGCCTACCTCTGGAGATCAAGATGGCTGTGATCTCACCCCTGAAGCCCATTAAGATGCACCCTGCTGCCTGAGAACCCACGTGTGTGCAGAGAAAGATGTTCCTATGGTGGTCCCAGCCCACCTTCTCTCACCCTTCCCAACAGTAGGGCCTTGCTTCTCCTACAGTCCCAGGCCTCTTTACACACTCCCTCAACTGTGATGCACTGCTCCCCACACAAGGTGTACCCCTCTTCCCAGCCCCTCCAAGCTGTTTCCA
Source organism: Catagonus wagneri (assembly GCA_004024745.2). Lineage (NCBI taxonomy): Eukaryota > Metazoa > Chordata > Mammalia > Artiodactyla > Tayassuidae > Catagonus > Catagonus wagneri. Next base: position 3,233,435 of record PVHT021183515.1, read on the forward strand.
CACAGCCAAGCCTAGCCCTCTCCCTGGAACAGACCTCTGAAGCTTGAGTCTCAGTGCCCAGCCCCCACCTGAGTGTCTCAAGCTGTTGGCTGGGCACTAGTACAGATGGCTTTCTCTCTGCTTTGCCCACATGAGACCAGACATTGCATTCCTCTACAAGGCTTTGAGGCCCTCCCTCCATCCTGGCTGTTCACCCTGTCAGTTCAGCAGCATCCAAGGGTACAGATTCTTTTCCTCTTTCACAGCTCCTTTGCAGGATCGCTGGTCCTGTTCTGATTCTTTTTTTTTTTTTTTTCTTCCCTCTTTTCTTTCATCCATTCTACCCAGTTAAGTGAAGAATTTCTTGCCCTTTTTGGAAGTCTGATGTCTTCTGTCAGTGTTCAGTAGATATTCTGAGGGAATCGTTCTATATGCAGGTGGTGATATTTGATATGTTTGTGGGAGGAGGTGGTGTCATGTCCTACTCCTCCACTGTCTTGATCCCACAGACTCTCCCTCCTCTTCTCTTGTGATTTGATGTCTATCTTTAGTGTTAGGTTTGGAAACTTTTGTGTGTGTGTATCTATTTTCAGTTTGCATTTACTATGAGGTTTTTTTGTATAGCTGTATATGTGTTATTAAGTTTCTGATCTCTTAACTTGAAATGTATATTATATGCTGTTTTCCCCTTGCTGCTTTTAGTATTCTTTAATTTTTGTCATTTTGATCACAAAACATCTTTGTGTTCCCCTTTGGGGTGATCCTCTATGAGACCTCCCGCACTACCTGAACTTGAGTGACTGTTTCTATTCCCTAGATAGGGATAGTTTCAGCTGTTATCTTATCAATTATTTTCTAAGTCCCTCTTTTCTCCTTCAGGAACCCCTATAATGCAAATATTAGTGTTTTTGTTGTCCCAGAAGTCTCTTAAACTGTACTCATTTCTTTTCAGCACTTTTTTCATTCCTTTTTTTTTTTCTGTTGAGCAGCAGTGTTTTCCACTCCTGTCCTGCAGCTCACTGATCTGTTCTTTTGCATCATTTAGTGTCCTACTGATTCCTTCTCATGTATTTTTCATTTCAGTTATTCTTTATCTCTGGATCATCTTTATATTTTCTAACTCTTTGTTCAAAACTTGTAACTTCTCAGTCCTCACTCTGCATCCACTTTTTCTCACAAAGTATTTGATCTTCTTTATAGTCATTACTCTGAACTCTTTCTCGGGTAGATTGCCTATCTCCACTTCACACTGTTGCTCTGGAGGTTTATTTTTTCTTTCCTATAGAAAATACTCTGCTGCTTTGCTTGATTCATTTTGTCTAAATTTCTATTCATGTTTCTACATATGTGGTAGATTCGTTACACTTCTCAGCCTTGGAGAAGTGGCCTTCTTGGGAGATGTCCTATGCATCCAAGTAATATGCTCCCCTATCACCCAAGCTATATGCTCTAGGGCTTCCCCCTAAGAGGACTGCATGTGTCCTGTTGTGGCAGGCTGACTATGTGGGTGGTCTGGTAGACCCGGTTGGATCCAATCTGGTTGGTTGCCAAGCCCTACCTTGTTTGAATGCTTCTGCCTGTTGTTTAGTAGGGCCTGGGAAAGAAGTGGCTGATGGAAGACTCCTAGGGACATCTCCAGGCTACTGTGGCTCATTGGTGGGTAGAATCAGGGTTGCAGAGATCCTGGGTTTGTTCTAACACACCGAAAGGTGAAATAGATCCTGGGGTTAGTGCCAGACTTATGGCAGGCAAAGCTTAAAGTCTTGAAGTCTTGAAATAGGACCCAGAGATACCAGAGCTCATTTTAGATCACTGGGAGTAGGGAGTGGGGAGCAGTTTCCGATACAGTTGTGGATGGGATCTGAAGAGTCCAGAAGTGCATTGGTCTGTTAGTGGGCAGGGCTAGGTCCCAGCTGGCGCCCGGGTAGTGTCTAGCCTGTGTTGTGGGATCATAGTTTCCTTGCTTCTGGTGTCTGCTCCTTGATGGGTGAGTGTGGCCTTGGAGCACAGGCTTCCTGATAGGAGTTGGTGCCTGTACTCCTGTCGGTAGAGCTGAGTCTTGGCCCTCTCTTGGGCTGGGCTGTGTCTACAGGTGTGCGAGGAGGTAGGTGAGGGCTCTTTGCTCTTTAAAATGTTTATGATGTATAGTTGATTTACAGTGTTGTGTTAACCTCTGATATACAGCAAAGTGACTCAGTTATACAAATATATTCTTATTCATATTCTTTTCCATCATGTTTTATTCCAGGATATTGAATACCCCTGTGCTATTCAGTAGGACCCTACTGCTTATCCTTCCTGTATATAATAGTGTGCTTCTACTAACCCCAAACTCCAAATCCTTCCCTCCCCCACCAACCCTCCTCCTTGGCAGGCACAGGTCTATTTTCTAAATCTGAGATTCTTTTGTTTTGTAAAGAGTTTAAGTCGTATTTTAAATTCTACATATAAGTGATAGCATGTGCTGCTTACCTTCCTCTTTCTGATTTAATTAGTATGATAATGTCTAGGTCCACCCATGTTGCTGCAGGTGGTATTATTTCATTTTTAATGGTTTAGTAATATTGCTGTGTGTGTGTATACATCTTATTTATCCTTTCATCTGTTGATGGCCATTTAAGTTGTTACCATGGCTTGGCTACTGTAAGTAAAGTTGCTATAAACACATGAATCTTTTCAAATTAGAGTTTCATCTGGGTATATGCCCGGGAGAGGGATTGCTGGATTACATGGAAACTGTTCGTAGTTTGAGGAGCCTCCATACTGTCTTCCCTAGTGGCTGCACCAATTTGCATTCCCACCAACATTTTTCTCTATGCCCTCTAGCATTTGTAGACTTTTGATGATGGCAATTCTGATTACCATGAGTTGGTACCTCATTGTAGTTTTTTTTTTTTTTTCCATTATAGCTGGTTTAGAGATGTCTGTCAATTTTCCAACTGCACAGCATGGTGACCCATTTATACATACATATATGCTTACATCACAAGTGATGAGATATAATTCGCAGTGACATTGTGATTTTGATTTACATTTTCCTAATAAGCAATGATGAGAGTCTTTTCATGGACCTATTCACCATCACTATATCTCCCTTGGAGAAATGTCTATTTAGGTATTCTTTTCATTTTTGATTGAGTTTTTTTTTATTTTAGTTATTGAATTATATGAACTGTTTGTATAATTTAGAAATTTAACCCTTGTTTGGCAAACCATTTGCAAATATTTCTCCCATTCCATATGTTTTATCACTGTTGATGGTTTCCTTTGGAATGCAAAATCTTATAAATTTGATTTGGTCCCGTTTGTTTGTATTTATTGCTATTGCCTTAGAAGAGAGACTTAATAAAACATTTGTACAGTTTGTCAGGGACTGTCTCGCCTGTATTCTCTTCTAGGAGTTTTATGGTGTCATGTCTTATGTTTAAGTGTTTAAGCCTTTTTTTGAGTTTATTTTTCTGTATTGTGTGGGGTGTGTTCTAACTTCATGGATTGGCATGTGGCTGTGCAGTTTTCCCAACACTATTTGCTGCAGAGTCTGTTCTCCTTTGTATATTCTTGCCTTTTTGTCAAAGATGAACTGACCATAAGTGTGAAAGTTTATTTCTGGGTTCTATTGTTCCATTGATCTGCATGTCTGTTTTTGTGCCATACCATGCTCTTTTGAAACTGTAGCTGTGTAGTAATTTTTGAAGCCTGGGAAGGTTATGCTTCCAGCTTTGTTCTTTTTCTCAGGATTGTTGTAGCAATTCTTGGTCTTAGATTGTTCCATGTAAAGTTTAGGATTATTTTTTCTAGTTCTGTGTAAAATATCATGGGTGATTTGATAGGGTTCACACTAAATCTATAAATCACTTTGGGAAGTATGGCCATATTAATGATACTAATTCTTTGAATCCAAGAACATGGGAGATATTTCTACTTTTTTGAATCATCATCTTCCATTCCTTTATCAATGATTTGTGGTTCTCAGAATATAAATCTGTCACCTCCCTAGTGAGATTTAATCCTAAGTGTTTTTGTGTGAGTTTCAAAAGGATTGTTTTTATTCCCTTTCTGATATTTCTTTGCTAGTGTCAAGAAATGCAACGGATTTGTGTGTGTTAATTTTTAATGCTGCTACCTTGCTTAGTTTATCAGTTCTACTAGTTCTTGTGTGGAGTATTTAGAATTTTTTAATATTAAGTCATCTGTATATAATATTTTACATCTTCCCTATCAATTTGTGTACTGTTTATTTTTTGTCTGATTGCCATGGCTAGGAGTTCCAATACTAGGTAGAAGACAAGCAGTGAGATTAGACATCTTTGTCTTGATCTAGATTTTAAAACAAAGGCTTTGTTTTTCATCATTATTATACTGACTGTGAGTTTGTCATAAATAGCTTTTTTGTTATGTTCCCTCTATACCCACAAGGGTGTTTTTTTGGTCAAGAATGAATGTTGAATTTTAACAATGCTTTTTCTGCATTTACTGAGATGATCATGTGTTTTTTTTACTTTTCATATCTTGACGTGGTGAATCACATTGATTTATTTGTTGAATCATTCTTGTGACCCTAGGATGCATTTAATTTGGTCTTGGTGTATGATTCTTGAAATGTAATGTTGCATTCAGTTTGCTTATATTTGGTTGAGAATCTTTGCAACTGTGGACATCAAAGATACCAGTTGGTTCCTGTTTTTAATCATAGTTTCTGTTTACAGGAATGTGCGCTTCTGTTAGTTTTACTCAATTCCAGGAAACTCAGTCTTCAATTTGGCAGTGTTTCAGTTACTTCCTAATTTTATTTATATTTCCCTTGCACTATGAGTTTATAGGTCTTAGCTATTCTTGTGTGGGTAGGACCCTTTATAGCTTGGGTGTGAACCTGTATAGCCTGGATGAGGGTAACACTTTTTGGTGCAAGGACTGACTTTAGTGTGGATGACTGACAATTGTTTCTTGAGTATACACCGGCTCTTATCCCCTTGACAGGAAGTGTGACTGGTGTTGTGGTAACTAGAGTGTGCACTGGATACTAACCAGTGCCTCCCTTTTGCTCTGTGGTTGTCACTACACTGTCAGGAGCAGAGACTAGTTGTTGAAATAGAAACCCCCAGATCTGTCTGAGCTGCACTGTGAGGTAGGAGGAAAGGGGTGTTCATCTGGGGGGGGGGGGCACTGAGTATTCCTCATCAGAGCTGTTCACCAGGAGGTCTTACTTTGTTGTGTCACCTTTGACCCATTGTCTGGACTCGCACTGTACACTATTGTTGGGACTGCCCTCACTTCCACCTCAATCATGGGAATACTACCATTCAGCCATGGTGTCTCTTAGGCCTTGTTTTCCAAATCCACCAATGCAGATCCAGTGAAGTCAGGTCCTGAGACTGCAGTAGTCACCCACCTAGATGCACTGTGGGAGCTATGGAGGTAACTCAGACTCTGGTCTGGCCCAGTCCTTAGGTGCTCAAACCCACAAAGCCCGTAGCTGCTAAGGTCAGACCCATCCCAGCCACAAGAGCATCCGTTGTCTCTTTGGACGTTTAGCAGGTGTTCCAACTACAAAGACATCAGCAGAGCTGTAAATCTGTAGCTCTCACAGCCATAGGAAGAGATGTAAACCCTGCCTCCTAAGTTGAATGGACTCTGTAGCTCAGCAGGCATTTCGGTGCACCTCGGCATGTGGGCAGCCCACTCATAACTGCTCCTATGGGTTGCCAAGCTGGTGGTTGTTGGAGGAGCTAGCTGGGGTGCTCAAGCCAGTATAGCTGAGAGAGAGTCTGTTTCGGTGGTGGCTGCAACTGGGCTCCATTCTCCCAGAGCCTGTGGAGACAGTGACCAGAATGTGTGGAGAAACAAGCCATTGTGGCAGCCCCACACTCGAGCACCACTTAACAATGGTGCATTGCTCTGATGGCAGTCTCAGGCTTGTTCTGCAAACACTCCCAGTTGCAGACATATCACACTCCAGCATTTTCAGGCTGTCTCTGCATGCCCAACACGAGTCCTCTGCCCAAGCCTGACTCTTTAAAATTCCAGCACCTAGCTCCTGCCTGTACAGGCAGACAGATGTCTCAGGCTGGGGCATGCCAGGGTGATGGCCCAGATCATCTGTGTCTGTTCTGCTGGCCATGAACAAGTTGTTGCCTTATTCTCTGAGCCTTCAAAGTTCCTTTTTTGTCTCAACTGATCTCCTCTATGTTGGAGTGGGTGGGCTTTCAAGGGAGTGGGAACCTCCCTTCCCTTTCAGCTCCCTCCCAGGGGTACAGGTCTTAGGCTGCTTCCTCTTACTTTTTGGGCCATCCAACCCTGTTCAGTGAAACTCTTTCAAGTATTTGATGTCTTCTAATGTTAAGCAGGTATTCGATGAGAATTTGTACATTAATAGATGTAATCATGTGGGACCAGGTGATTTCTACATCTACTACTCCACCATCTTGATTTAAACGCCCATCCCTTTCTCCTTTAGGCAGGGACATGCCCCACCCATCAGTAGATAAGTTTGTTCTGAGATGTCCTAACACTGGAGCCCAAAAGCCATTGGATAATACAGGTCTTGGTGCTAATGATCCAGAATGTCAGGCACCAAAATTGTTCAGCCGAATGTTGCCTAACGTGTCTGCCACCAGTGTCTCTGTCCTCAGGGTGAGAGGCAACCTCCCTCTGCCCATCGAGGATGCTCTCCCAGATCAGTATAGGTCTGTCCCTTGTCCTATAAAACTGTTTTGTCTATGGGTCCCAGGGCATGTAAAATTATATGGGTGCCCCTGAAGAGTGAAGTCTATTACCCTCAGGGCTGTGGGGCTCCTGCAATTAAACAAAACAGACATTCAAAGGAAAATGCTTTGGAAGCTCATCTTCCCAGTGCCAGATTCCTAAAAAAGACGTAAAATTTAGCTGCAGTTGCAGTTGTGGCTGAGCACTAATGAACCTGACACATCCATGAGGATGCAGGTTAGATCCCTGGCCTGTTAAGATAGAGTGGCTCCCAGAAGCAGGATTAACCTAACATTCCAGGTTTCTTCACTCTGCAGGATCACCTATAAATGCTTTAAAAGACCTAACGGATGCCAGTTATGTTCAGAAACTCTGTTCATGAGTTTGCCTCCAACAGGTCTGCCTGTCCAACTGAAGTAGACCCAGATCCCTTTTTACCTGGAAATCAAGTCCTCTTTAAGATGTGGAGAGAACAAGTGCCTAAACATCAGCTGACTGCAAGGCAACCAGGACAACAGGTAGTATTACTTAGCATGCACTCCTCTGTCAGCTTTGCTGGAGTAAAGCCATGGATCAAGACACTTGTCTTAAAGAAGCACAACTGCCATGAAAAAAAACAACCCAGGAGTTCCCTTCGTCACTCAGTGGTTAACAAATCCGACTAAGAACCATAAGGTTGCATGTTCGATCCCTGGCCTTGCTCAGTGGGTTAAGGATCCGGCATTGCGGTGAGCTATGGTGAAGGTTGCAGACGCAGCTTGGATCCCGCGTTGCTGAGGCTGTGGCGAAGGCCGGCAGCTACAGCTCCTGTTAGACCCCTTGCCTGGGAATCTCCATATGCCGTGAGTGCGGCTCCACATAAAGGCAAAAAGACAAAAAAAAAAAACCCCAATGCCTGAGAGGCCTCAGGAACAATGCTTTTGTGAACCCTTAAAAGACTTCAGGTTTCTCTTTAAAATAATTAGTGCTGGGATTCTAAATTTATTGTAGCTGGAGAAGAGTTAACCTGTTAATTTTGCCTTTTGTTTTTTTTCTGAATTTTTTGTAGTTATATTTTTGTGGTAGAGTTAATTTACTGTTTTTCAGGTATACAGTAGTGATTGAATTAATACATATATATCTATTCTTTTTCAGATTATTTTCCTTTATAGGCTATTACCATATACTGAGCAGTTCCTGTGCTATACAGTAGGTCCTTGTTCATGTATTTTATATGTAGAATAATGTGTCTGTTAATCCCAGATTCCCAATTTGTCCCCCTCCTCCTTTCCCCTTCAGTAACCGTAACTGTGCTTTTTGTCTGTATTATTTCACTTAGATTCCACATATAAGTGATATCATGATATTTGTCCTTGTCTGACTTTACTTAGTATGATAATCTCTAGGTCCATCCATGTTGCTACAAATGCTAGTATTTCATTAATTTTTATGGCTGAGTAATATTTCACTGTGTGTATATACACTACATCATCTTTATCCATTCATCTGTTGATGGACACCTAGGTTGTTTCTATATCTTATACTACTGGAAATAATGTTGCAATAAACACTGGGGTGTATGTATCTTATAACATCAGAGGTTTTGTCTGGGTATATGTCCAGGAGTGGGATTGCTGGATAAAAAGGTAACATTCTTCTTAAGTTTCTAAAGGAACTTCTGTATTTTTCATAGTGCCTACACCAGTTTACATTCCACACAATAGTGTAGGGGAGGGCTCCCTATTCACACCCTCATCAGCATTTATTATTTGTAGACTCTTCATGATGGCATCCTGACTGGTATGAGAAGATACATCACTGTAGTACTTGATTTGCATTTTTTGTAATAATTACCAAAAATCGAGGATTTTTGTTTTTTTATTACAATTGTATTTGTACAGAAATCATCACAAGCAAATTTTATAGCATTTCCATCCAAAACGATCAGTGCGTCCCCCCACCCCTCAACTTGTCTCATTTAGAAATGATGAGTTTTTCAAAGTCTGTGAATCAGTATCTGTTCTGCAAAGAAGTTCATTGTGTCCTTTTTTAGATTCCATATGTATGTGGTAACATTTGATGTTGTCTCATTGTCTGACTTCACTTAGCATTATAATTTCTAGGTCCATCCATGTTGCTATAAATGCTGTTATTTCATTACTTTTAATGGCTGAGTAATATTCCATTGTGTATATGTACCACATTTTCTTTATCCATTCCTCTGTTGATGGGCATTTAGGTGGTTTCCATCACTTGGCTATTGCATAGAGTGCTGCAATGAACATTAGAGTACATGTGTCTTTGCGAGTCATGGTTTTCTCTGGATAGATGCCAAGGAGTGGGATTGCTGGATCAAATGGTAATTCCAATTTTTAGTTTTCCAAGGAATCTCCATACTGTTTTCTACAGTGGCTGCATTTATTTACATTCTGCCAACAGTGTATTACAGTTCCTTTTTCTCCACACCCTCTCCAGCACTTACTGTTTGTATACTTTTTGATGATGGCCATTCTGGCTAGTGTAAGGTGATACCTCATGGTTTTGATTTGCATTCCTCTAATAATGAGTGATGCTAAACATCTTTTCATGTGTTTTTTGGCCATCCATATGTCGTCTTTGGAGAACTGTCTGTTTAGATCTTCTGCCCATTTTTTGATGGGGTTGTTTCTTTATTTTTGGTATTGAACTGTAGGAGGTGTTTGTAAATTTTGGAGATTAATCCCTTGTCAGTCGATTCATTTGCATATATTTTCTCCCATTCTGTGGGTTGTCTTTTCATTTTGTTTAGGATTTCCTGTGCTGGGCAGAAACTTTTAAGTTTAAGCCCCATTTGTTTATTTTTCTTTTTTATTGTCATTAGTCTAACAGATGGATCTGAGAAGATGTTGCTGTCATATGTCAGAGGGTTTGGCCTATGTTTTCCTCTAAAAGTTTTATAGAATCTGGTCTTATATTTAGGTCTTTAATCCATTTTGAGTTTATTTTTGTGTATGGTGTTAGGAAGTGTTCTAATTTCATTTTTTTACATGTGGCTGACCAGTTTTCCCAACACCACTTATTGAAGAGGCTGTCTTTTCTCCATTGTACATTCTTGCCTCCTTTGTCATACATTAGTTGACTCTACAAGGGGTTGGTTTAATTCTGGGCTTTCTGTCCTGTTCCACTGATCTATATTTGTCTTTGTGCCAATACCATACAGTTTTGATGACTGTAGCTTTGTAATATCGTCTGAAATCAGGGAGCCTGGTTCTTCCAGCTCCATTTTTCTTTTTCAGGATGTCTTTGGCTATTTTGGGTCTTTTGTGCTTCCAAACTTTAAAATATTTTGTTCTAGTTCTGTGAAAAATGTCCTTGGTAATTTGATAGGAATTGCATTGAATCTGTAGATTGCTTTGGGTAGTAAAGTCATTGTGATAATATTGATTCTTCAGTTAAGAGCATGGTATGTCTTTCCTTCTGTTCATGTCATCCTGGATTTCTTTCATCAGTGTCTTATAGTTTTCAGAGTACAGGTCTTTTGTCTCTTTGGGTAGGTTTAGTCCTAAATATTTGATTATTTTTGATGTGATGGTAAATGGGATTGCTTCCCTAATTTCTCTTTCTGATCTTTCATTGTTAGTATATAGAAATGCAGTTGATTTCTGTGTATTAATTTTGAATCCTGCTCCTTTGCCAAATTCCTTGATAAGCTCTAACAGTTTTGTGGTAGTCTTTAGGATTCTATAGGTATAGTATCATGTCATCTGCAAATAGTGATAGTTTTACTTCCTCCTTTCCAATTTGCATTCCTTTTATTTCTCTTCTGTTGCTGTGGCTAAGACCTCCAAAATTATGTTGAATAGTAGTGGTGAGATTGGACATGTTTGTCCTGCTCCTAATGTCAGTGGGAATTCATTCAGTTTTTCACTATTGAGAATGGTGTTAGCTCTGGCTTTGTCATAGATGGCCTGTATTATGTTGAGGTAGGTTCCCCCTATGCCCACTTTCTGAAGGGTTATTATCAGAAATGGCTGTTTGATATTGTCAAAGGGTTTTTCTGCATGTATTGAGAGAATCATACATTTTTTATTCTTTAGTTTGTTAATGTGTTGTAATACTTATTTGCAGATATTGAAGAATCCTTGCATCCCTGGGATAAATCCCACTTGATCATGATCTACAATCCTTTTAATGTATGGTTGGATTTTGTTTACTAGTATTTTGTTGAGGATTTTTGCATCTATGTTTGTCAGTGAAATTTGCCTGTAATTTTCTTTTTTTGTGTTATCTTTGTCTGGTTTTGGTAGCAGGGTGATGGTTGCCTCATCGAATGAGTTAAGGAGTGTCCCCTCCTCTGCAGTTTTTAGGAATAGTTTCAGGAGGTTAGGTGTTAGCTCTTCACTAAATGTTTTATAGAATTCACCTTTGAAGCCAGCCAGTAATGAGGATTTTTCATGTGTCTACTGGACATCTGTATGTTTTCTTTGGGCAGAAACCCTAAAGGGACATTTCTTCACTTTTGATCCAGTAATTTTTTTTTTAATTACCAATTTGAGCTGTGTATTTTTTTTGGAAATGAAACCCTTTACAGTCACGTTATTTGCAAATATTTTCTCCCATTCCTTTGGTTGTCTTTTCATTTTGTTCATGGTTTCCATTGCTGTGCAAAAGATTACAAATTTGATCATGTTTCATTTGGTTCATGATTTTTATTTTTTCCATTATAATTGATTTACAGTGTTCTGTCAATTTCTTCTCTACAGCAAAGTGACCCAGATACATATATTTACACACACATACATTCTTTTTCTCACATTATCTTCCATCATTTTTCAACACATTATCTTCCATCATTTTTCAGCATATATTTTTCATGTATATAGTTCCATGTGCTATGTAGCAGGATCTCATTGCTTATCACTCCAAATGGAATAGTTTGCATCTATTAACCCCAGACTCCCAGTCCATCCCACTGCCTCCCCCTCCCTCTTGGCAACCACAAGTCTGTTCTCCAAGTCCATGAGTTTCTTTTCTATAGAAAAGTTCATTTCTGCCTTATTTAAGATAAAAGTATTATCATAGGCTATTTGTTTTTCTGACTTCACTTGAGTCTCTAGTTCCATCCATGTTGCTGCAAATGGCATTATTTTGTCCTTTTTTATAGCTTAGTAGTATTCCATTGTGTATGTATGCCACATCTTCATCCATCCATCTGACGGACATTTAGGTTGTTGCCATGTCTTGACTATTGTGAATAGTGCTGCAATGAACAGACGGGTCAATGTGTCTTTTTAAAGGAAAGTTTTGTCTGGATATATGTCAAAGAGTGTGATTGCTGGATCATATGTTAATTCTATATTTAGTTTTCTGAAGTACCTCCATACTGTTTTCCCTAGTGGTTGTACCAACTTGCATTCCCACGAATTACATTCCCACCAATAGTGCAGGAGAGTTCCCTTTTCTCCTCACCCTCTCTAGCACTTGTTATTTGTTGACTTGTTAATGATGGCCCTTCTGACAGGTGTAAGGTGGTACCACATAGCAGTTTTGATTTGCATTTCTCTAACCAGAGATTTTGAGCACTTTTTTTTCCAAATGCTTGTTGGCTATCTATATATCTTCTTTGGAGAAATATCTATTTAGGTATTTTGCCCATTTTTCAATTGAGTTTTTTTTTTCCTGTCATGTAAGTAGTTTGTATATTTTGGAGACTAGGGCCTTCTCAGTTGCATCATCTGAAATGATTTTATCCCATTCAGTAGGTTGTTTTTGTTTTTATTTCTGTAGGTTGTTTTCTTGTATGATTTCCTTTGCTGTGCAAAACTTGCCAGTTTGATTAGGTCCCAATGTTTATTTTTGCTTTTATTTCTGTTGCTTTGGGAGGCTGACCTGAGAAAACATTTGTCAGGTTACTGTCAGAGAGTGTTTTGCCTATGTTACCTTCTAGGAGTTAGATGGTGTCTTGTCTTGGGTTTGAGTCTCTAAGCCACTTTGAGTTTATTTTGGTGCATGGTGTGAGGGTGTGCTCCAGTTTCATTGATTTACATGCAGCTGCCCGGTTTTCCCAGCACGACTTGCTGAAAAGTCTGTCTTTTCCCGTTTTATATTCTTGCCTCCTTTATCGAAGCTTGATTGATCATGGGTGTCTGGGTTGATTTCTGGGATCTTTATTCTGTTCTATTGGTCTCTATGTCTGGTTTGGTACCTATACCACAGTGTCTTGGTAACTGTAGCTTTGTAATATTGTCTGAAGTCTGGGACCAGTTATGCCTCCTCCTTGTTTTTTGTTCCTCTGGATTGCTTTGGCAAGTCTGGGTCTTTATCTTTCCATATATGTTTTTGGATTGTTTATTGTAGTTCTGTGGAAAAAAGTCATTCATTTCTATTGCTTTGGGAGACTGATCTAAGAAAACAGTACTATATATCCTGTTAGAAGATGCTTTCCCTATGCTCTCTGGGGAGGTGTTTATGGGGAGGTGTTTAAGGTGTCATGTCTTAAGTCTTAGGATGTTTTGAATTTATTTTTGTTTTTCTGTATGGCGTGAAGGTATATTAAAACTTGATTGGCTTACATCCTAGATTCCAGCTTTCCCAGAACTGCTGGCAGAAGAGACGGCCTTTTTGGTTTTATATATTCTTGCCCCCTTTGTTGAAGGGTAACTGACTGTAGGTGTATGGGTTTCTATCTAGACTCTCTCTTCTGTTCTGTTGATCCACATATCTTTTTGTGCCAATACCACAATGATTTGATTACTGTAGCTGTGTAGTATGGTCTGAAATCTGGGAGGGTAATGCCACCAGCTTTATTCTTTTTCTCAGGACTGCTTTGGCAATTCCGGGTCTCTGACGTTTCCATGTAAGTTTAGCACTGTTGTTCTAGTTCTGTGAAAGATGTCATGGGTAATTGGATAGGGATCACACAAAATCAGGAAATTGCTTTGGGCAGTATGGCCATATAAATAAGGCCAGTTCTTCCAGGGAGTTCTCATTGTAGGTCACTGGAAATGAAAGCAAGTAGTGTCCATGAGGTCACACGTTCAATCCCAGGCCCTGTTCAGTGAGTTAAGGATCCAGTGTGACTGTGGCTATGGGGGAGACCAGCAGTTGTAGCTCTGATTTCTGCCCTAGCCTGGGAAATTCCATATGCTGTGGGTGTGGCCCTAATAATTGAAAAATAAAAAGTAAAAACAATATTAATTCTTCCAATCAAAGAGCATGGGATATCTTTATATATTTTTTGAATCATCTTCCATTTTTTTAATGATTTGTGGTTCTCAGTATATAATTACTTCACCTCCTTAGTGAGTTTTATTCCTAAAATATTCCTGTGTAATTTTAAATGGGATTATTTACATTCCCTTTCTGATATTTCTTTTAGTGTTAATGTACACAAATACGTTATCTTTTTTAATACCGGAGTGCTGCTACCTGGTGAGTTTATCAGTTCTGGAAGATTTGTGTGGAGTCTTTAGAGTTTATTAATATTGTATCAGGTCATCTGTGTGTAATGACAGTTTTGCCTCTTCCCTACCAATTTGAGTATTTTCATTTTTTATCTGATTGCCGTGGCTAGGAGTTCTAATACTAAGTTGAAGAGAAGCAGTGAGGGTGGACATGGTTGTCTTCTTTCAGATTTTAGCAGGAAGGCTTTCAGCCTTCGCCATTGAAGAGTATATTAATTGTAGGTTTGTCATAAATAGCTTTTAGGATGAGTTATGTTCCCTCTATACCTACAAAGTTTATCGTGAATGAATGTTGAATTTTATCAATGACTTTTCTGCATCTATTGAGATGATCATGTGGTTTTTGTCTTTTCCTTTGTTGACATGATATATACCATAGATTTGATTTGTTTGTTGAACTTTGCTTGTGACACTGGGATGACTTCAGTTGGATGTGCATGATTGTTTTAAGGGCGTTGTTGCATTCAGGTTGCTAATATTTTGTTGAAAGTCTTTGCATCCAGAGTCATAAAAGATATCAGTTGGCTCCTCTTTATAGTTCCCGTTAATAGGAATGTGCACTTCTGTTGATAGCTGTTCTTAATTCCAGGGAACTCCCTTAATGTTTTAATTGGAAGTGTTTCAGCTGCTTCTTCATTTTATTTATATTTCTCATGCACTATGAGTTTACATAAACGATTACCTACTGTGTACTTGGAGGGCTATTCTTATGTGGGAATGTCCCTGTAGATCCTGCATGGGTATAACACTTTGTGGTTCAAAGGCTGATTGTAGTGTGGATGACTCACGATGTTTCTTCTGTATGTTACTGTCTCTTACCCCCTGATAGGAAGTGTGGCTGGTGTTGTGGTAACTAGAGTGTGCACTGGATACTAACCAGTGCCTCCCTTTTGCTCTGTGGTTGTCACTACACTGTCAGAAGCAGGGTCCTAGTTGTTGGAATTGAAACCTTCAGAGCTGTCTCTGATCTGTACTGTGAGGTAGGCAGATAGGAGTGTTCCTGTTGGGAGAGGAGCCACTGAGTATTCCGCCATCACAGTTGTTGACCATGAAGTGCACTTACTCTTGTGTCACCTTTGACCCATTCTCTGGGCTCACAAATACTGAGGTTGGCACTGCCCTCACCACCACTGAAATCATGGGAATGCTGCCAGTCAGCCATGGTGTCTCTTAGACTGTTTTCCCAAAGACACCAATGCAGATCCAATGAAATCAGGTCCAAGGATTGTAGTAGTCACCCACCTAGATGCACTGTGGGAGCCATGGAGGCAACACAGAATCTGGCCTTGCCCAGTCCTTATGTGCTCAGGCCAACAAAGCCCATAGCTACTAAGGTCATACCCATCCCAGCAACAAGAGCACCCATTGTCTCTTTGGATGTTCAGCAGGTGCTCCAACCACAAAGCTATCAGCAGAGCTATAAACCCACAACTATCACAGCCATAGGAAGAGATTTAAATGCTGCCTCCTAAGTTGCATGGTCTCTGCAGCTCAGGAGTTGCAGCCCACCACTGCATGTAGGCAACCCACGCATAACTGCTCCTGTGGGTTGCCAAGCTGGTGGTTGCTGGAAGGGGGGCTTGCTGGGGTGCTCAGGCCAGCACAGCTGAGAGAAGCCTGCTTAGGTTGTGACTGTGACTGGGCTTCTTTCTCCCAGAGCCTGTGGAGACAGTAACCAATATGTGGAGAAACAAGGCATTGTGGCAGTCCTACCCCTCAGGCACCAGTTAACAATGGTGTTATGCTCCTGAGGCAGGCCCAGACTTCTTATGCAAACACTCCCAGTTATGGACATACCACACTTCAGAGCATTCAGGCTGTCCTTTGCACAGCCAACACCAGACCTCTGCCTGAGTTTGGCCCTTAAAGTTTCAGCACACAGTCTCAGCCTGTACAGGGGGATATATATCTGAGGCTGGGACATGCGAAGTGATGTTACAAAATATCTGTGTGTCTATCTGTGCCTGCCACAAACCAGTAGTTGCATACTTCCATGAGCCTCTAAAGCCTCCTTTTTTATCCTAGCTGATCTCTCCTATGGTGAGGGTGCTTCCAGGGTCTGGGAACCTATCCTTTCCTTTAGTTCCCTCCCAGGGGGACAGGTCGCATCCTGATTCCTCTCTAAGTGGAACTCTTGCTTGTCCTTTCAGGTGTTTGAGGTTTACTCTTAGTATTCAGAAGGTATTCAGTTAGAATTTTTACATTTGTAGATACATCAAAAATACATTTGTGGGAGGAAGTGATTTCCACGTCCTACTGCTCTGCCATTGTTTTTATTTTTTCTTAATGGATTTTATTTCAATTATAGGTGTACATAAATCAACAGAAGTCAATTTTACAGATTTTGTATCCCAAACCCCCAGTGCATCCCCCCACCCCCCAGATTGTCTTATTTGAAAAACCAAGGTTTTCCAAAGTCTGAGTCTTCCATTGTGATTTGGGTTCTCCACCCCTTTCTATTTCAGGCAATATATCTGCTGATGGGTGGGATTGTGTTCCAGCTCAGTTATTTGGTCTGGGATGTCCTAGAACTAGAGTGTGCAGCCATTGGATGGGATTGGTGCTAATGATCCAAGATATCAGCTTCCAAAAGGGTTCACAGGGATGAATGTTGCCTAATGTCTCTACCAACAGTGTCTCTCTTCCCAGGGTGAGACACGACCTCCCTCTGCCTATCTAGGAGACTCTCCCAGATCAGTGGTTGGTCTGTCCCTTGCTCCTACAAAACTGCTTTTTCTATGAGTCCCAGTGTACATGAGATTGTATGCGTGTCCCTGAAGAGTGAAGTCTCTATTTCCCTCAGTCCTATGGGGCTCCTGCAGTTAAGCAAAACAGATGTTGAAAGGAAAATTCTCTGGGAGCTCATCTTCCCAGTGTCAGATCCCTGAACTGGTGAGCCCAATGTGGGGCTCAGAACTTTGAGTCCTGTGTGAGAACCTCTGAAATGTTCTTATTATCCTGTGTGTGTGGGTTGCTCCACTGGGGACTTAGGAGATGTGGTTAGATCGCTAGTGTGCCCCATCTGTCTCCTTGTGGTTCGTTCTTTGTGTCTTTGGTGGTAGATGCTCTTTTCAGTATGTTCCAGTCTTTTTCTTCAATGGTAGTTGTGCAGAGTGTTGTGATTCTCATGTGCTCATGAGAGAAGCTGAGCTCAAGGTCCTTCTCTGTCATCTTGGCTGCCTGCTCTACTTAAGTTTATTCCAACAAATAGTATAGGAATTTTGTATATATATTGCAAACTAGAACTAAATCCCACGTTCAACTACAAATGAAATCATGAAGTGCTAAGTGGTTTCAACAGGTTCAAATAGTCGTAGATAAAGAATACTGTACTACAAAAAATGAGTCTAATATTCCCTGTCTAAGGATGATCAATTCCATTCCATAATAACCTCCTCTTTGCCCATACTCAGCATGAAGTACTCAAAGGAGTCTTCATCCCCTTGCCCATGGGGTTGTGGAATGGAGCAGTGACAGTGGGGAACAGAAATAGGAAGAAGCTTTGCACCCTATTACAAGGAAATCACTAATGAGATGTAGATAAGCTGAAATCATACATACTGGCCCATCTCTGGGAACACTGCCTCCCAGAAAGTGAGCATTAAGCTAAAGTACTTTAGTTTACCTCAGAGGAAACCTCCTGACCAGGTTCACCTGTGAATGGAGGCAGGTAAACAAAATTAACACAGCTTCTCCTGGTTGGAACCAAGATTTTAGCCCCTCCGCTTTTAGTATAAAAGAAGCCTGACTGCTAACTCAGGGCAGATGGTTCTTTGGGACATTAACTAGCCCACCATTTTCTCAGTCTGCTGGCTTTCCAGATAAAGCTGCTAGTTTTGTCCTAACAAGTCCTCTCCCAGTTTATTGGCCTGTTGTGCAGAGAACAGAAGGAACTTGGACTTGGTAATAAATTTTGGTGGATCCAGCCAGGAACCTTGCTGCTTGTGCATGGGTGGCCGGCCTCAGTTGAGGAATTGACAGGTAAAGCCCAACAGCTATTGGGACCACTTTTCTTTGGGAGTAGTCCCTTCAAAGTTCTCTGCAGCCACAGCAGCTGTCTCAGCCCTTGGCAGCTGGAGCAGGGAGTTGACAGCTGGAGGCCAAAGCAGCTTCCATATAGGGAGGGCAAATTACTTGGTGAGTATACCCAGAAATGTTATTCCTCTCCATTTTGGGCTTTTTTTCTTCAAAATAATCCAATTTATTTTGAATTTGAGTGGAGTACCCTGTTGGAGGGGGAGGGGAAGAGTTGCTGGACTTGCCTCCATAGTTGTGAACCAAGTTGTTACTTTAGGTGCTACCATTTTGTGCACTGTTTGTCTTCTGTGTTTCTGTCTTTTAAAAAATGAATGGCTCTACTATCCCTAAGGAAAGTCTTCTGAGCTGCATTTTGGCTAAGTGATCTCATTGCAGCCTTGACCCGTGACTTAGCATAAGATGTACAACGTGTGGACATAGAACCTGTTCAAATCTCCACAGGACTTTAGGCAGAGTACCTTGAACTGCTACCCTTGATGCATTAATTTCATTGTGTGTGGTCTCCTGTGTTGTTGGTATAAGTAAAACCCCATGGTCAAACTTGATAGTTGATTTAGGGTTTTCTTATTGTCTTCTGGTTTTTCGGTTTCATTTTATTTGTTACCATATCTCCAGTTATATCCAAATCAGTTCTGATTTTTTTTTTAAACTTACAGTTGTCAAATGGAGGAGAGGAACAGAAAATAAATCCCTGTCTCCTCTTCTTCCAGAGTGGGACAGTCCCAGGGACAACAGAAAGGTTCTTCCTGGTTCCTAAAAACAAAAACAAAACAAAACCCCAAAACTCCCAGTGCAGAATCGAGTATGGC
>PVHT021183515.1:3253383-3283844 GCA_004024745.2 Catagonus wagneri
AGGGGTCTAATCGGAGCTGTAGCCGCCGGCCTACGCCAGAGCCACAGCAACGCAGGATCCGAGCCGCGTCTGCGACCTACACCACAGCTCACGGCAACGCCGGATCGTTAACCCACTGAGCAAGGCCAGGGATCGAACCCGCAACCTCATGGTTCCTAGTCGGATTCGTTAACCGCTGCGCCACGACGGGAACTCCCCAGACCAGTTCTTAACATAGCAGCCCTAGAAGTGGTTAACCTGGCTTTCCCCTCCTTCTAGGGATCAATTAGAAAATCTCAGGCTAGTTCCTAAGGCACAGGGGCCTGACTGGTATCACCATCTAAGGCCTGGCAGGACACCCAAAATTTGAGCCTGCGCCTGTTCCCAGGGTAGGGCAATTTCCCTCATACTGTTATTCCTTAGGGGGCCTAAATTCACAGAGCCAGCCAGCTCTGTTTCTATGAATTCATAGTCCATTCTCCACCGCAGGCTTCTTTAATTAGAAAGATTGCAATCCTACTCACAAGGAGAATCCTCCAAATTACACTTGTGTTTTTTTCTACCCACCACACTTCATGGGCACACATACACATTCTTCACAGTATGATAATACCTTTGGGTGATGAAAGGTGAATGGTCAAAAATAAGGCCACAGAAGAAGCATACCAGCTCCAGCAATAGACCCAAAAGGTACACTTAAAGCCTGCTTAGCAGTACTCACAGCTGAAAAAAATTGGCACCCAATGAGAGGCATGTCCTTAGTAGAGCAGCAGCATTAAGTGTATCTTGCCAGGGCTTTGAAAGGGGGAACCAAACAAGAGTTGGAACAAAAGTCAAAAAGATCACCAAAAACCTAGTAAAGATCTTTCTCAGTTTTTGGAAGGTATTTATCAGGCTTACAGATGTTACACTGATGCAGTTCCCCAGGCCCCTAAAGTTACCAGCATGGTAAATTTGAACTTTTGGTGGCAAAGCACCTGAGATAGCAGGAGAAAGTTGCAAAATTTAGATGGTGCTTGTGGAATAAACTGTTCTCATGTGATGTTGCTTTTAAAGTTTTTTAAACAACGGGGAACCATGACAAAAGAAAGAAGGTGCAAAATGAAATAGCACTTATGGCAGTGCCACTGGATTCTCAGAAGTTGGAAGTAACCCAAAGAGAAGCAAGCCATCACTGAGGGAGGAACAGTGCCCTTACTGTAAGGAGGAAGGGTATTGGACAAAAGATTGCTCTAGGCTAATAGGAAGGGAAACAATAAAAGGCTCCTCTCAGACAATAAAGAGAGGCACACTCTGATAAAAGAAGTGGCCCCTTTGGAGTTCCAGCTGTGGCTCAGCGGTGACAAACCCAACTAATAACCATGAACATGCAGTTGTGATTCCTGGCCTTGCTCAGTAGGTTAAGTATCGGGTATTGCCGTGAGCTGTAGGGTTTGTTGCAGACACGGTCAGGTCTGGTATTTCTGTGGCTGTGGTGTAGGCTGGCAGCTACAGCTGTGATTCAACCCTTAGCCTAGGAACTTCCATATGCCATGGGCACAGTCTTAAACAAAACAAAAAAAAAAATGAGTCCCCAGGGACCTCCTTGGGCTTAAGGCCCCCAATTCCAGTGTCCTTGTGGGAGCTGCAGGTATAACTGAAAGTGGGAAATGAGCTGATGATCTTTCTAATAGATACAGGTGCAGTATAGCCTGTGGTAAATGCATGGTGGCACAGAAATCATGTCCGTCCTTCCTGGTCGTGGAAGTCTCTGGAGAAAGGCAAAATCATTCATTCTTATGAAGGAGGCCTAAGAGTGGAGTTTCTCTCTTGACCACATCTTGTCTGGCTGTAAATGTAGTGCAGAAGGAACTGTCTTGACCCTGAGTCCCTCTAGGACAGCTGTGCTGTAGCATATTCTTAATAGTACCCTTTAAGGGAGAGATGCCCCCTTACAATGGATTCAAAAGTATATAATAGGACAAACCTACAAAAGACCATCTAGCAAATCACTCAGAATAGCATGATACACGTGAAAAATAACCCAAAGCCTGCTGTCACTCCTCTCCAGGTGAAAACTTACCACAAAAGCACCTGTCCTACTGATGATTAGCAAATAGACTTTACTCAAATGCTTGACCTGCAGCAAATTTCCAATAGCCTGCTAATGTTTATGGACATTTTTTTCAGGAAGTGAGCATAGCCCAACCATACAGGAATATCCTTCAAGATCACTACAGCCCTCTTCAAGGAAATTGTTCCCCAATTTGGACTGCCTAACACCCTTCAAAGTGACAATGGGCTTATTTTTATCTCCTATATAATTAAAGAGGTAGCTTAAAGCATTTCCAACTAATTGGAAAGTATATTGATCCTGGATACCACAATTAACAGGAAAAAGAAAACATGAAAATGATGAAGGCATTAAAAAGGATTGCTATAGTTCCCGTGGTGGCTTAGTGGAAATGAACTTGACTAGTGTCCACGAGAATGTAGGTTCAATTTATGGCCTCACTCAATGGGTTGAGGATCTGGTATTGTTGTGATGGGTCGTGTAGGTTTCAGATGTGGCTTGGAACCCACATTGCTCTGGCTGTGGTGTAGGCTGGCAGCTGCAGCTCCTATTCGATGTCTAGCCTGGGAACTTCCATATGTGACAGGTGCGGCCCTATAAAATACAAAAAAGAAAAAATGTTCAGCTGGAGTTTGAGTTGGGGGTGAGGACTCAGGTTCGATCCCTGGCCTGCTCAGATCAGAGTGACTCCCAGAAGCAGGATTAACCTAACATTCCAGGTTTCTTCCCCAGGCAGGATAATCTATAAATGCTCAAAAATACCTAACAGTTGCCAATTATGTTCAACATTGGGTACTATATAAACTTTGTTCATGAGTTTTCCTTCAACAGGCTGCCTGTTCAACTGAAGTAGACTCAGATCCTTTTTTACCTGGAAATCAAATTCTCCTTGAAATCTGCAGAGAACAAGTGCCTAAACATCAGCTGACTGCAAGGCAGATAGGACAACAGGTAGTATTACTTACCATACTCTCCTCTGTCAGCTTAGCTGGAGTAAAGGACAACTGCCATGAAAAAAACAACCCAATGCCTGAGAGGCCTCAGGAACAATGCTTTTGTGAACCCTTGGATGACTTCGTGTTTCTCTTTAAAATAATTAGTGCTGGGAGTCTAAGTTTATTGTAGCTGGAGAAGAGTTGACCTATTAATTTTGCCTTTTGTTTTTTTCTGATTTTTTGTAGTTATATTTTTATGGCAGTATAGCTAATTTACTGTTTTTCAGTGATTCAATTAATACATATATATCTATTCTTTTTCAGATTCTTTTCCATTATAGTTTATTACAATATACTGAGCAGTTCCCTGTTCTATACAGAAGGTCCTTGTTCATGTATTTTATATGTAGAATAATGTGTCTCTGTTAATCACAGATTCCCAATTTGTCCCCCTCCTCCTTTCCCCTTTGGTAACCATAACTGTGCTTTTTATGTCTATTATTTCACTTAGATTCCAAATATAAGTGATATCATGATATTTGGCCTTGTCTGACTGACTTCACTTAGTATGGTAGTCTCTTGGTCCATTCATGTTACTACAAATGATATTTCATTAATTTTTATGGCTGAGTAATATTTCACTCTATATGTATACACTACATCTTTTTTATGCATTCGTCTGTTGATGGACACCTAGGTTGCTTCCATACCTTAGCTGTTGGAAACATTGGGGTGCATGTATCTTATTGCATTAGAGTTTTTGCCTGTGTATATGTCCAGGAGTGGGATTGCTGGATCAAAAGGTAACACTCTTTTTAAGTTTTTAAAGGAATTTCTGTACTTTGCATAGTGCCTACACCAATTTACATTCCACACAATAGTGTAGGGAAGGGCTCCCTATTCACATCCTTTCCAGAATTTATCATTTGTAGCCTTTTCGTGATGGCATTCTGACTGATATAGGATACCTCATTGTAGTTTTTGATTTGCATTATTGTAATAATGACCATATTAAGGATTTCTCACGTGCCTCCTGGACATATGTGTGTCACCTTTGAAGAAATGTGCCTTTAGGCTTTCTGCCCAGTTTTGATCAGGTCATTAGGGTTTTTTTATTACACAGTTTTGTGAGTTGTGTGTACATTTGTAAACGAAACCTTTGTTAGTCATGATATTTGCAAATATTTTCTCCCATTCCATTGGTTGTCTTTTCATTTTGTTCATATTTTCCATTGCTGTGCAAAAGCTTATAAATTTGATCATGTTTCATTTGTTTTAAAATTTTTATTTCTTCCCTTTCAGTTGATTTGCAATGTTCTGTCAATTTCTGCTATATACAGCAAAGTGACCCAGTTTATACACACACACACATATATGCACAGATGGGGAGAGACACGGAGACAGACAGGGAGACAGAGACAGGCAGACAGGCAGACACAGAGACAGACAGGCAGACAGAGACAGAGACAGACAGACAGAGAGGCAGAGACAGAGAGAGGCGCAGGCAGAGACAGAGAGAGGCGCAGGCAGAGACAGAGAGAGCCGCAGGCAGAGACAGAGAGAGGCGCAGGCAGAGAGACACAGAGACACGGAGAGGGAGACGCACAGAGACACAGAGACGGAGACGGAGACGCACGGAGACGGAGACGCGGAGAGACACAGTGACGGAGAGACACAGTGACGGAGAGACACAGGGACAGACAGAGACACAGAGACAGACAGAGACACACAGAGACACAGACACACGTATACACATTTTTTGCTCACATTATCTTCCGTCATGTTCCATCACAAGTGAATGCATATAGTTAAATGCTCTACAGCAGAATCTCATTGATTATCACTCCAAATGCAATGGTTTGCATCTGTTAAACCCAGACTCCCCATCTAGCCCACTCCCTCCCCTTCAGTCTCCCCCTTGGCAACCATAAGTCTGTTCTCCAAGTCCATGAGTTTCTCTTCTATATAAATGTTTATTTCTGCCTTATATTAGATTCCAGATATGTGATATCATAGGCTATTTGTCTTTCTTTTTCTGACTTCACTTAGTATGAGAGTCTCTAGTTCCATCCATGTTGCTGAAAATAGCAATATTTTGTCCTTTTTATGGCTGTATGTACACCACATCTTAATCCATTCATCGATGGACACTTAGGCTGTTTGTGTCTTGGCTATTATGAATAGTGCTGCAGTGAACATACAGGTGCATGTGTCTTTTTTAATACACATGGATATATGCCAAAAGAGTGGGATTGTTGGATCGTATGTTAGTTCTATGTTTAGTTTTCTGAAGTACCGCCATACTGTTTTCCCTAGTGGTTGTACCAATTTACATTCTCACCAGCAGTGCAAGAGAGTTCCTTTTCTCCTCACCGTCTACAGAATTTACTTGTTGACTTGTTAATGATGGCCATTCTGACAGGTGTAAGGTGGTACCTCATAGTAGTTTTGATTTGCTTTTCTCTAATAATCAGTGATTTTGAGCATTTTTTTAAGAGCTTGTTGGACATCTATATATCTTATTTGGAGAAATGCCTATTTAGGTTTTTTGCCCATTTTTCAGTTGGGTTGTTTTTTTCCTGTTGAGTTGTCTAAGTTGTTTGTATATTTTGGAGATTAAGCCCTTATCAGCTGCTTCATTTTAAATGATTTTCTCCCATTCTGTAGGTTATTCTTTTTAATTTAATTTTTATTTACTGTTTTTGCTTAATGAATTTTATTACAATTATAGGTGTGTAAAAATCATCACAACTCAATTTGATAGCATTTCCATCCCAAACCCTCAGTGCATTCCCACCACCACCCAGATTGTCTTATTTGGAAACCATAGGTTTTCCAAAGTCCATGAGTCATCCTCTGTTCTGCAAAGAAGTTCATTGGCTTTTTAGTTGCTACATGTAAGCAGGAGCATTGGGTGTTGCTGTCTAATTGTCTGACTGGTTTCACTTCGCATGATAATTTCTAGGTCCATCCATGTTGCTATAAATGTTGGTATTTCGTTCCTTTTAATGGCTGAGTAATATTCCATTGTGTGTATGTACCATATCTTCCCTATTCACTCTTCTGTCGATGGGCATTTAGGTTGTTTCCATGACCTGGCTATTGCATAGAGTGCTGCAATGAACACTGGAGTACATATGTCTTTTTGAGTCATGGTTTCCTGTGGATAGATGCCGAGGAGTGGGATTGCTGGATCAAATGGTAATTCTATTTTGAGTTTTCTGAGGAATCTACATACTGTTTTCCACAGTGGTTGCACCAGTTTGCATTCCCACCTACAGTATAATAGGGATCCTTTTTCTCCACACCCTCTCCAGCACGTATTGTTTGTAGACTTTTTGATGATGGCCATTCTGGCCGGTGTAAGGTGGTACCTCATAGTGGTTTTGATTTGAATTTCTCTAATAAGGAGTTACGTTGAACATCTTTTCATGTGTTTATTTTCCATCTTCATGTCTTCTTTGGAGAACTGTCTGCCTAGATCCTCCACACATTTTTTGATGGGGTTGTTTGTTTTTTTGGTATTCAGCTGTAGGAGGTGTTTGTAAATTTTGGAGATTAATCCTTTGTCAGTTGATTCATTTGCAAATATTTTCTCCCATTCTGTGGGTTGTCTTTCATTTTGTTTAGGGTTTCCTTTGCTGTGCAGAAACTTTGAAGTTTAATTAAGTCCCATTTGTTTATTTCTCTTTTTTTGCAATTTTTTTTCCATTATACCCAGCTGTACAGCATGGTGACAGGGTTACAGGTACATATATGTATTCATCAAAAGTGGTCAGATGGATCTGAGACAATGTTTCTATCATTTGTCAGAGTGTTTGGCCTATGTTTTCCTCGAAGAGTTTTATAGTATCTGGTCTTATATCTAGATCTTTAATCCATTTTGAGTTTATTTTTGTGCATGGTGTTAGGAAGTGCTCTAGTTTCATTTTTTTACATGTGACTGTCCAGTTTTACCAGCACCACTTATTGACGAGGCTGTCTTTTCTCCTTTGTACATTCTTGCCTCCTTTGTCATAGATTAGTTGGCTGTGGATGCATGGGTTTAATTCTGGGCTTTCTATCCTGTTCCACTGATCTATATTTCTGTCTTTGTGCCAGTACCATACGGTTTTGATGACCATAGTTTGTACTATAGTCTGAAGTCATCCTGATTCCTCCAGCTCCATTTTTCTTTTTCAGGATGTCTTTGGCTATTCTGGGTGTTTTTGTGTTTCCAAACTTTAAAGTATTTTGTTTTAGTTCTGTGAAAAATGTCCTTGGTAATTTGATAGGGATTGCATTGAATATGTAGATTGCCTTGGGTAGTATAGTCATTGTGATAATATTGGCCCTTGCACTCCAAGAGCATGGTATGTCTTTCCATCTGTTCATGTCATCCTTGATTTCTTTCACCAGTGTCTTATAATTTTCAGAGTACAGGTCTTTTGTCTGTTTAGGTAGGTTTATTCCTAAGTATTTGATTCTTTTTGATGCAATGGTAAATGGGATTGCTTCCCTAATTTCTCTTGGTGATCTTTCATTGTTAGTATATAGAAATGCAGTTGATTTCTGTGTGTGAATTTTGTATCCTGCGACTTTGCCAAATTCATTGATGAGCTCTAACAGTTTTCTAGTAGAGTTTTTAGGATTCTCTAGGTATAGTATCATGTCATCTGCAAGTAGTGATAGTTTTACTTCTTCCTTTCCAGTTTGGATTCTCTTACTGCTGTGGCTAGGACTTCCAAAACTATGTTGAATAGCAGTGGTGAGAGTGGACATTCCTCTCTTGTTCCTGATCTCAGTGGGAATTCTTTCAGCTTTTCACCATTGAGAATGATGTTAGCTCTGGGTTTGTCATAGACGGCCTTTATTATGTTGAGGTAGGTTCCCCCTATGCCCACTTTCTGAAGGGTTTTTATCAGAAATAGGTGTTGGATTTTGTCAAAGGCTTTCTGCATCTATGGAGAGGATCATATGGTTTCTATGATCCTCTCCATTTGTTAACGTGGTGTATCACCCTGATTGACTTCTGGATATTGAAGAATCCTTACATCCCTGGGATAAATCCCACTTGATCATGATGTACAATCCTTTTAATGTATGGTTGGGTTCGGTTCGCTATTATTTTGTTGAGAATTTTTGCATCTATGTTTATCAGTGAAATTGGCCTGTAATTTTCTTTTTTGTGGTGTGTCTGGTTTTGGTATCAGGGTGATGGTGGCCTCATCAAATGAGTTTGGGAGTGTCCCTTCCTCTGCAGTTTTTTGGAATAGTTTCAGAAGGATAGGTGTTAGCTCTTCTCTAAATGTTTGATAGAATTTGCCTGTGAAGCCATCTGGTCCTGGACTTTTGTTTTTTGGCAGTATTTTCAGCACAGTTTCAATTTAAGAACTTATGATTGGTCTATTAATATTTTCTATTTCATCTTGGTTTAGTCTTGGGAGATTGTACTTTTCTAAGAATTTGTCCATTTCTTCTAGGTTTTCCATTTTATTGCCATATAGTTGCATAGAGTAGTCTCTTATGATCCCTTGTATTTCCGTGATGTCTGTTGTTACTTCTCCTTTTTCATTTCTAATTTTACTGATTTGTGTCCTTTTTTTTCTTGATAAGTCTGGCTAGGGGTTTATCAATTTTTTTGATCTTTTCAAAGAGCCAGCTTTTAATTTCATTGATCTTTTCTATGGTTTTCTTCGTTTCTATTTCATGGATTTCTGGTTTGATCTTTATGACTTTTCTTCTACTAACTTTAGGTCTTGTCTGCTTTTCCCTCTCTAGCTGATTTAGATGTAAACTTAGGTTGTTTGAGCTTTTTCTTGTTTCCTGAGATAGGCTTGTATTGCTATCAACTTCCCTCTTAGAACTGCTTTTGCTGCATCCCAGAGGTTTTGGAGTGTCGTGTCTTTGTTGTCATTTGCTTCTAGGTATTTTTAAATTTCCTCTTTGATTTAAGTGATCTATTGGTTGTTTAGTAGCATGTTGTTTAGTCTCCACGTGTTTGTATTTTTGGCCATTTTTTTCTTGTTATTGATTTCCAGTGGTATAGCATTGTGGTCATAGAAGATGCTTGATATGATTTCAATTTTCTCAAAGTTACTGACGCTTGATTTGTAGCCCAGGATGTGATCAATCCTAGAGAATGTTCTGTGCACACTTGAGAAGAATGTGTATTCTGTTGCTTTTGGATGGAATGTCCTATCGATAGCTATTAAATCCATCAGATCTAATGCTTCATTCAGGGCCTGTGTTTCCTTATTGATTTTCTGCCTGGATGACCTGTCCATTGCTGTAAGTGGGGTGTTAAAGTCCCCCACTATGATGGTGTTATTGTTGATTTCTCCTTTTAAGGTTGTTAGCAGTTGCTTTATATATTGTGGTGATCCTATGTTGGGTGCATAGATATTTAAAATTGTTATATCTTCTTCTTGGATTGATCCTTTGATCATTATGTAGTGCCCTTCCTTGTCTCTTAAAATGTTCTTCATTTTAAAGTCTATTTTGTCTGATAGGAGTGTTGCTATTCCAGCTTTCTTTTGATGCATGGAATATTTTCTTCCATCCTCTCACTTTCAATCTGTATGCGTCCCTAGAAGTGAGGTGGGTCTCTTGAAGACAGTATATATATGGGTCTTGCTTTTGTATCCATTCAGCTAGTCTGTGTCTTTTGGTTGGGGCATTCAGTCCATTAACATTTAAGGTAATTATTGATATGTATGTTCTTATTGCCATTTTATTGTTTGGGGGTTTTGTTGCTTCCCTTTCCTACCAATTTGAGTATTTTCATTTATTTTTTATCTAATTGCTGTGGCTAGGAGTACCAATACTAAGTTGAAGAGAAGCAGTGAAGGGTGGACATGGTGGTCTTTTTTCAGATTTTTAGCAGGAAGGCTTTCAGTTTTAGCCATTGAGGAGTATATTAACTGTAGGTTTGTCATAAATAGCTTTTAGGATGAGTTATATTCCCACTATACCTACAAGGTTTTTATCATGAATGAATGTTGAATTTTATCAGTGCCTTTTCTGCACCTATTGAGATCATGTGGTTTTTGTCTTTTCCTTTGTTCACATGATATATACCATAGATTTGATTTGTGTGTTGAACTTTCCTTGTGACACTGGGATGAATTCAGTTGGATGTGGTGTATGATTGTTTTAAGGATGTTGTTGCATTCAGGTTGCTAATATTTTGTTGAAAGCCTTTGCATCCAGAGTCATAAAAGGTATCAACTGGCTTCTCTTTATAGTTTATAGTTCTTGTTAAAGGAATGTGCACTTCTGTTGATAGCTGTTCTTAATTCCAGGAAACTCTCAATTTTTATTTGGCAGTGTTTCAGCTGCTTCATTTTATTTCTCTTGCATTATGAGTTTAGAGAAACAATTACCTACTGTGGTCTTGGAGAGCTATTCTTATGTGGAAATGTCCCTGTGTAGCCTGCATGGGTGTAATGCTTTCGGTGCAAGGGCTGACTTTAGAGTGGATGACTGACAGTTGTTTCTTCAGTTTACACTGGCTCTTATCCCCTTGATAGGAAGTGTGACTGGTGTTGTGGTGACTAGAGCATTCACTGGATATTACCCACCACCTCCCTTTTGCTCTGTGGTTGTCACTACACTGACAGGAGCAGAGACCTAGTTGCTGGAATAGAAACCCCCAGCTCTTTCTCTGAGCTGCACGGTGAGGTAGTCAGGAAAGGGATGCTTCTGCTGGGAGAGAAGCCACTCACTGAGTATTCCTCCATCAGAGCTGTTCACCAGGAAGTGTATTCTGTTGTGTCACTTTGACCCATTCTCTGGGGTTACAAAGTACTGTGCTTGACATTACCTTCACCCTCAACTTGAATCATGGGAATGTTGTAAATCTGCTTTGGTGTCTCTTAGGCCTTGTTTTCCCGAAGCCACCAATGCAGATCCACTGAAGTCAGGTCCCAGGACTGTAGTAGGCACCCACCTAGACACACTGTGGGAGCTATGGAGGCAACTCTGACTCTGATCTGGCCCATTCTATATGTGCTCAGGCCCACAAAGCTCATAGCTGCTAAGGTGAGACCCATCTGAACCACAAGAGCATCCACTGTCTTTTGTATGTTCAGGAGGTGCTGTAAACACAAAGCCAGCAGCAGAGCTCTAAATCCACAGCTGTCATAGCCATAGGAAGAGATTTTTAACCTGCCTCTTAAGTTGAGTTGCATGCCCTCTGCAGTTCAGCAGGACTTTCATGCCACCACTGCATATGGGCAACCCACTCATAATTGCTCCTGGGTGTTGCCAAGTTGGTGGTTGTTGGAGAAGCTACCTGGGGTGCTTAAGCCAGCACAGCTGAGAGAGAGTGTCTGCTCAGGTGGTAGCTGTGACTGGACTCCATTTTCCAAGAGCCTGTAGAGGCAGTAACCAATGTGTGGAGAAAGAAGCAGTTGTGGCAGTACTACCTCTCAAGCACCACTTAACAATGGTGCTTTTGCTCCTATGGCATGCTCAGGATTCTTCTGCAGACACTTCTAATTGTGGACATACCACACTTTAGTGCCTTCGGGCTGTCTATTTGCAACACCAGGCCTCTGACTAATACTGGCTCCTAAACTAGTTTCAGCACACAGTCCCAGCCCATACATTTGATTATGTGTCTCAGACTTGGCCACATGGAGTGATGGCACAGACCATCTCTGTGTCTATCTGTGCCTGTGACAAACCAGTCATTGTACTCTTCCCTGAGCCTCTGATTCTCCCTTTTTATCCTAGCTGACATCGCCTATAGTGAGGGGGCTTCCAGGGTCTGTGAATTTCTCTTCTCCTTCAGTTCCCTCCAAGGGGGACAGGTCCCATCTTGATTCATCTTACTTTTGTTTCTTCCAACCCCATTAAGTGAACTCTTTCTTGTCCTTTCAGATGTTTGAGGTCTTCTCATAGTGTTCACAAGGTACGTGGTGAGCGTTGTTACATTTGCAGATGCATTTTTAGTATATTTGTGGGACGAAGTGAGTTCAACCTCCTACTACCCTGACATCTTTTTAAATTACTTAATGAATTTTATTACAATTATAGGTGTATAAAAATCATCACAACCAAATTTCATAACATTTCGAATCCAAACCCTTAGTGCATCCCCCCACTCCCTAACTTGTTTCATTTGGAGATCATAAGTTTTCCAAAGTCTGTGAGTCAGTATCTGTTCTGCAAAGAAGTTCATTGTGTCCATTTTTTAGATTCCACATGTAAGTGGTAGAATTGGATGTTGGTGTCTCATTGTCTGACTGGTTTCACTTCAGTGATAATTCCTACGTCCATCCATGTTGCTATAAGTGTTATTTCTTTCCTTTTAATGGCTGAGTAATAGTCCATTGTGTATATGTACCACATCTCCCCTCTCCACTCCTCTGTTGATGGGCATCCAATATCACTTGGATATTGTATAGAGTGCTGCAATGAACACTGGAGTACATGTGTCTTTTTGAGTCATGGATTTCTCTGGATAGATGCCCAGGAGGGTGATTGCTGGATCAAATGGTAATTCCAATTTTTAGTTTTCTGAGGAATTTCTGTACTGTTTTCCACAGTGGCTGCACCAATTTGCATTCCCAGCAATGGTATAATATGGTTCCTTTTTTTCCACACCCTCTCCAGCACTTATTGTTTGTAGACTTTTTGATGGCCATTATGGCCAGTGTAAGGTGGTACCTCATGGTTTTGATTTGCATTTCTCTAATAATGAGTGATGTTGAACATCTTTTCATGGGTTTTTTGGCCATCCATATGTCTTCTCTGGAGAACTGTCTTTTTAGATCTTCTGCCCATTTTTTGATGGGGTTATTTGTTTGTTTGTTTTTGATATTGAGCTATAGTAGGTGTCTGTAAATTTTGGAGATTAATCCCTTGTCAGTGATTCATTTTCAAGTATTTTCTCCCATTCTGTGGGTTGTCTTTTTTAGGGTTTCCTTTGTTGGGCAGAAACTTTTAAGTTTAATTAAGTCCCATTTGTTTATTTTTCTTTTTATTGTCGTCACTCTAACATTGGATCTGAGAGGATGTTTCTGTCACTTATGTTGGAGAGGGTTTGACCTATGTTTTCCTCTTAGAGTTGTATAGAATCTGGTCTTATATCTAGGTTCTTAATACATTTTGAGTTTATTTTTGTGTATGGTGTTAGGAAGCATTCTAATTTTAGCTTTTTTACATGTGGCTGTCCATTTTTCCCAGCACCACTTGTTGAACAGGCTGTCTTTTTTCCATTGTATATTCTTCCCTCCTTTGTCATAGATTAGCTGACTACAGGTTTGTTGATTTAATTCTGGTCTTTCTATCCTGTTCCACTGATGTATATTTGCATCTTTGTGCCAGTACCATATGATTTGGATGACAATTGTTTTGTACTATAGTCTGAAGTCAGGGAGCCTGATTCCTCCAGCTCCATTTTTCTTTTTCAGGATGTCTTTGGCTATTCTGAGTCTTTTGTGCTTCCAAAGAAACATTAAAATATTTTGTTCTAGTTCTGTGAAAAATGTTCTTGGTAATTTGATAGGGATTGCATTGACTCTCTAGATTGCCTTGGATAGTATAGTCATTGTGATAATATTGGCTCTTGCACTCCAAGAGCATGGTATGTCTTTCCATCTGTTTGTGTCATCTGGATTTCTTTCATAAGCATCTTGAGTTTTCAGAGCACAGGTCTTTTGTCTCTTTAGGTAGGTTTTATTCCTAAGTATTTGATTCTTTTTGATGAAATGGTAAATGGGATTGCTTCCCTAATTTCTCTTGGTGATTTTTCATTGTTAGTATATAGAAATGCAGTTGATTTCTGTGTATTAATTTTGTATCCTGCAACTTTGCCAAATTCATTGAGGTCTAACAGTTTTCCAGTAGAGTCTTTAGGATTCTCTAGGTATAGTATCATGTCATCTGCAAATAGTGATAGTTTTACTTCCTCCTTTCCAGTTTGGATTCCTTTTGTTTCTTTTACTTATCTGATTGCTGTGGCTAGGACTTCCAAAATTATGTTGAATAGTGGTGGCGAGAGTGGATATGCTTGTCTTGTTCCTGATATCAATGGGAATTCATTCAGTTTTTCACTATTGAGAATGTTGTTAGCTGTGGGTTTGTCATAGATGGCCTTTATTGTGTTGAGGTAGGTACCCCTATGCCCACTTTCTGAGGGGGTTGTATCAGATATGGGTGTTCAGCATTGTCAAAGGCTTTTTCTGCATCTATGGAGAGAATCATAATGGTTTTTATTATTCAGTTTGTTATGTGTATCACACTGATGATTTGCAGATACTGAAGAATCCTGGCATCACTGGGATAAATCCCACTTGATCATAATGTACAATCCTTCTAATGTATTATTGGATTTGTTTTGCTAGTATTTTGTTGAGGATTTTTGCATCTATGTTCATCAGTGAAATTGGCCTGTAATTTTCTTTTTTTGTGGTATCTTTGTCTGATTTTGGTATCAGGGTGATGATTGCCTCATATAATGAGTTTGGGAATGTCCCTTCCTGTGCATTTTTTTGGAATAGTTTCAGAAGGATAGGTGTTAGCTCTTCTCTAAATGTTTGATAGAATTCCCCTGTGTAGCCATCCAGTATTGAGGATTTTTATGTGCCTACTGGACATCTGTATTTCTTCTTGGAAGATATGTCCCTTTAGGATTTGTGCCCATTTTTGATCCAGTCATTTGGTGGTTTTTTTTTTTTTTTTTTACCAATTTCAGTGAGCTGTGTGTATTTTTTGGAAATGAAACCCTTTTCAGTCACGTTATTTGCAAATATTTTCACCCATTCCATTGGTTGTATTTTCATTTTGTTCATGGTTTCCATTGCTGTGCAAAAGCTTATAAATTTGATGTTTCATTTTTGTTTCATGATTTTTATTTTTTCCATTATAATTGGTTTATATATGCTGTCAGTTTCTTCTGTACAGCAGTGACCCAGATACACACACACACACACAAACAGACACACACACATATATATATTTACACACACATACATTCTTTTTCTCACATTATCTTCCATCATTTTTCAACATTTTCAACACAAGTGACTGGATATAGTTCCCTGTGCTATGTAGCGGGATCTCATTGCTTATCACTCCAAATGCAATAGTTTGCATCTATTAACCCCAGACTTTCAGTCCATCCCACTGCCTCCCCCTCTCCCTTGGCAACCACAAGTCTGTTCTCCAAGTCCATGAGTTTCTCTTCTATATAAATGTTCATTTCTTCCTTATCCCAGATATAAGTAATATCATAGGCTATTTGTCTTTCTCTTTCTGACTTCACTTAGTATGAGAGTCTCTAGTTCCATCCACATTGCTGCAAAAGGCATTATCTTGTCCTTCTGTATGGCTGAGTAGTATTCCATTGTGTATGTATACCACATCTTGATCTAGTAATCTGTCAAAGACATTTAGGTTGTTTCCATTTCTTGGCTAATGTGAATAGTGGAACATGCCAGTGAATGTGTCTTTTTCAAGGAAAGTTTTGTCTGGATATATGCCAAAAGAGTGGGATTGTTGGATCATATGTTAGTTCTATGTTTAGTTTTCTGAAATACCTCCATACTGTTTTCCCTAATGGTTGTACCAATTTACAACCGTGTAGGACAGTTTTCCCTAATTGTTGTACCAACTCTCCAACAGTGTAGGAGAGTTCTCTTTTCTCCTCACCCTCTCTAGCATTTGTTATTAGTTGACTTGTTATTGATGGCCATTCTGACAGGTATAAGGTGGTACCTCATAGTAGTTTTGATTTGCATTTCTCTAATAATCAGTGATTTTGAGCAGTTTTTCTCAAGAGCTTGTTGGCCACCTCTATATCTTCTTTGGAGAAATGCCTATTTAGGTCTCTTGCCCATTTTACAGTTCGGTTGTTGGCTTTTTTTTTTTTTGCTGTTGTATAAATTGTATATTTTGGAGATTAAGCCCTTGTCAGTTACATCATTTGAAATGATTTTCTCCCATTCCATAGTTTTTTTTTTTATGATCTTTTGCTGTGCAAAGCTTGTCAGTTTGTGTCCCAATGTTTCTTTTTGCTTGTATTTCTGTTGCCTTGGGAGACTGGCCTAGAAAACATTTATAAGGTTGATGTCAGAGAATGTTTTGCCTATGTTCTCTTCTAGGAGTTAGATGGTGTCTTGTCTTAGGTTGAAGTCTCTAAGCCATTTTGAGTTTATTTTGGTGCATGGTGTGAGGGTGCGTTCCAGTTTCATTGATCTCCATGCAGCTGCCAATTTTCCCCAGCACCACTTTCTGAAAAGTCTGTCTTCTCCCATTTTATATTCTTGCCTCCTTTGTCGAAGCTGGATTGATCCTGTGTGTCTGGGTTTATTTCTGGGATCTTTATTCTGTTCTCTTGGTCTCTGTGTCTGTTTTGGTACCTATACCATGGTGTCTTGATAATTGTATCTTTGTAGTATTGTCTGAAGTCTGGGACCAGTTATGCCTCCTTATTGGTTTTTGTTCGTCAGGATTGTTTTGGCAATTCTGGGTCTTTACGTTTCCATATATTTTTTTGGATTCTTTGTTGTAGTTCTGTGAAAAAATGTCATTCATTTCTATTGCTTTGGGAGACTGACCTAAGAAAACGATACTATATATCCTGTGAGATGTTTTTCCTGTGCTCTCTGGGGAGGTGTTTATGGGGAAGTGTTTACAGTGTCATGTCTTAAGTCTTTGGACATTTTGAATTTAGTTTTATTTTTCTGTATGGTGTGAAGGTATATTAAAACTTGACTGGCTTACATCCTAGACTCCAACTTTGCCAGCACTGCAGTCAGAAGCAGTGGCCTTTTTGGTTTTGTGTATTCTTGCCCCCTTTGTTGAAGAGTAATTGACTGTAGGTGTATGGGTTTCTATCTGGACGCTTTATCCTGTTCCATTGATCCATATGTCTCTTTTTGTTCTGTTACCACGATGTTTTGATTACTGTAGTTTTGTTGTATGGTCTGAAATGTGGGAGGGTGATGCCCCCTGATTTGTTCTTTTTCTCGGGACTGCTTTGGCAATTCTGGGTCTCTTACATTTCCACATAAGTTTAGCACTGTTGTTCTAGTTCTGTGAAAGATGTCATGGGTAATTTGATAGGGATCACGGTAAATCTGGAAATTGCTTTGGGCAGTATGGCCATATTAATAAGACCAGTTCTTCCAAGGAGTTCCCATTGTGGATCAGTGGAAATGAAACCAAGTAGTGTCCACGAGGACATGCATTCAATCCCCGGCCCTGTTCAGTGAGTTAAGGATCCAGTGTGACTGTGGCTGTGGGGGAGACCAGCAGCTGTAGCTCTGATTTCCACCCTAGCCCGGGGGCTTCCATATGCCATGGATGAGGCCCTAGCTGTAGATTGTTGCCTCTGGGCTAGAAAAGCAAGGAGATCCTACTGTACAGCACTGGGAACTATGTCTAACCACTTGTGATGTGTAACCCTGTCACCATGCTGTACAGCTGAGTATAATATAAAAAATAATAAAAATTAAATAAAAGCAATACTAATTCTTGTGATCTAAGAGCATGGGGTATCCTTCCATCTTTTTTTGATCATCACCTTCCAGTGTTTTATCAATGATTTCTGGTTCTCACTGTATAATTCTTTCACCTCCTTAGGGAGTTTTATTCCTAAAATATTCCTGTGTGATTTCAAATGGGATTATTTACATAGCCTTTCTGATATTTCTTTGTTAGTTTTAAAAAAAATACTAACTGAATTGTGTATGTTAATCTTGCGTGCTGCTACCTGGTGAGTTTATCAGTTCTGGAAGATCTTTGTAGAGTCTTTAGAGTTTCTTAATATTGTATCAGGTCATCTGTGTGTCACGACTGTTTCACCTCTTCCTTACAAATTTTGAGTGTTTTCATTTATTTTTTTGTCTGATTGCTGTAGCCAGGAGTACCAATACTAGGTTGAAGTGAAGCCATGAGGGCTCACATGGTTGTCTTCTTTCAGATTTTTTAGCAGGAAGTCTTTCAGCTTTGGCCATTGAGGAGTATATTGATTGTAGGTTTTATCAATGCCTTTTCTGCATCTATTGAGATGATCACGTGGTTTTTGTCTTTTCCTTTGTTGACGTGACACATACCATTGATTTGATTTGTGTGTTGAACTCTCCTTGTGACACGGGGATGAATTATTTGGGTGTGGTGCATGAGTTTTTCAAGGGTGTTGTTGCATTCAGGTTGCTAATATTTTGTTGAAAGTCTTTGCATCAAAAGTCATAAAAAAAGTATCGTTGGCTCCTCTTTATGTTTTGTCGTTCCTGTTAACAGGATTGTGCACTTCTGTCCATAGTTGTTCTTAATTCCAGGGAACTCCATTAATCTTTTAATTGGCAGTGTTTCAGCTGCTTCTTTGTTTTATTTCCATTCTCTTGCACTATGAATTTACAGAAACAAGTAGCTATGAATTTACAGAAATAAGTAGCTACTGTGGTCTTGGAGGGCTATGCTAATGTGGGAATGTCCCTGTAGAGCATGCATGGGTGTGTAACACTTTGTGGTTCAAAGGCTGAACGGAGCCTGGTAGAACCAAATTCACACATCCTCTCCTGGGTGCAACCAAGACTTTAGCCCCTCCCCTTTGAGTATAAAAGAAGACTGAATGCTAACTCAGGGCAGATGGTTCTTTGGGACAATAATGAAACAGAAAAAAAAGCTTGGCTGGAGTTCGAGTTGGGGGTGAGTGGTAAGGAACCTGACATATCTATGAGGATGCAGATTCGATCACTGGCCTGCTAAGATCAGAGTGGCTCCCAGGAGCAGGATTAACCTAACATTCCAGATTTCTACCCCAGGCAGGGTCGTCTATTAAATGCTTTAAAAGACCTAGCATGCCAATTATATTCCCCATTGGGCACTATCTAAACTTTGTTCATAAGTTTGCCTCCAACAGGTCTGCCTGTCCAACTGAATTAGCCTCAGATCCCTTTTTTACCTGGAAATCAAGTCCTCCTTAAAATCTGGAGAGAACAAGCAACTAAACATCAGCTGACTGCAAGGTAGACAGGACCACGAGTAGTGTTACTTACCATGTCCTCCTCTGTCAGCTTAGCTGGAGTAAAGCCATGGATCAAGATACTTGGAATAAAGAAGCACAACTGCCATGAGAAAACAACCCAATGCCTGAGAGGCCTCAGGAACAATGCTTTTGTGAACCCTTAAAAACTTCAGGTTTCTCTTTAATTAGTGTTGGGATTCTAAATTTATTGTACCTGGAGAAGAGTTAACCTATTAGATTAATTTTGCCTTTTGTTTTTTTTTCTGAATTTTTTGTACTTATATTTTTATTGTGGTAGAGTTAATTTACTATTTTTCAGGTATACAGTAGTGATTCAATTAAAATATATCTATTCTTTTTCAGATTCTTTTCCTTTATAGGTTATTACCATATACTGAGCAGTTCCTGTGCTATACAGTAGGTCCTTGTTCATGTATTTTATATGTAAAATAATGTGTCTGTTAATCCCAGATTCTGAATCTGTCCCCCTCCTCCTTTTCCCCTCTTGGGACCATAACTGTGCTTTTTATGTCTGTATTATTTCACTTAGATTCCACATATAAGTGATATCATGTTATTTGTCCTTGTCTGACTGACTTGACTTAGTATGTAGTCTCTAGGTCCATCCACATTGCTACAAATGATATTATTTCAATAATCTTTATGGCTGAGTAATATTTCACTGTGTATGTATACACTACATCTTCTTTATGAGTTCATCTGTTGATGGACACCTAGGTTGCTTCCATATCTTAGCTGTTGGAAATAGTGTTGCAATAAACCCTGGGGTGCATGCATCTTATTACATTAGAGTTTTTGCCTGGGTATATGCCCAGGAGTGGGATTTCCAGATCAAAAGGTAACATTCTTCTTAAGTTTTTAAAAGAACTCTGTACTTTCCATAGTGCCTACACCAATTTACATTCCACACAACAGTGTCGGGGAGGGCTCCCTATTCACACCCTTTCCAGAATTTATTATTTGTAGACTTTTCATGATGGCATTCTGACTGGTATGAGAAGATAACTCATTGTAGTTTTTTATTTGCATTATTGTAATAATTACCATATTAAGGATTTTCCTGTGCCTACTGGTCATCTATATGTCTTCTTCGAAGGAATGTCCCTTTAGGCTTTCTGCCCATTTTTGCTCAGGTCATTTGTTTTTTTTTTACTTATCTAGTTTTATGAGCTGTGTATATATTTTGGAAATGAAACCTTTGTCAGTCATGTAATTTGCAAATATGTTCTCCCATTCCTTTGGTTGTCTTTTCATTTTGTTCATGGTTTCCATTGCTGTGCAAAAGCTTACAAATTTGATCATGTTTCCTTTGTTTTACAATTTTTATTTTTCCCTTATAGTTGATTTGCAATGTTGTGTCAGTTTTCTGCTATACAGAAAAGTGACCCAATCATATATGTATATATTCTTTTTCTCACATTATCTTCCATCCTGTTCCTTCACAAGTGACTGGGTGTAGTTACCTGTTCTATTCAGCAGAATCTCATTGATTATCACTCCAGATGCAATATTTGCATCTGTTTCTCCCAGACTGCTAGTCTAGGCCACTCCCTCCCCTTCCATCTCCCCCTTGGCAACCACAAGTCTGTTCTCCAAGTCCATGGGTTTCTCTTCTATATAAAGATTCATTTCTGCCTTACATTAGACTCCAGATAAGTGATATCATAGGGTATTTGTCTTTCTCTTTCTGACTTCACTTTGTGAGTTTCTAGTTCTATCCATGTTGCTGTAAATTGCAATATTTTGTCCTTTTTATGGCTGAGTAGTATTCCATTGTGTATATATACCACATCATTATCCATTCATTTCTTGATTGACATTTAAGTTGTTTCCATGTCTTGGCTATTGTTAATAGTGCTGCAGTGAACATACGATTGCATATATCTTTTTCAAGGAAAGTTTTGTCCACATACATGCCAAAGAGTGGGATTGCTGGATTGATCATATGTTAGTTCTACGTTTAGTTTTCAGAAGTACCCCCATACAGTTTTCCCTATGGTTGTACCAATTTACCTTCCCACAACAGTGCAGGAGGATTCCATTTTCTCCTCAACCTCTCTATCATTTGTTTTTTGTTGACTTGTTAATGATGGCCGTTCTGGCAGGTGTAAGGTGGTATATCATAGTAGTTTTGATTTGCATTTTCTAATAATCAGTGCTTTTGAGCATGTTTTTTCAAGAGCTTGTTGGCCATGTATGTATGTTCTTTGGAGAAATGCCTATTTAGGTCTTTTGCCTATTTTGGAATTGGATTATATATATTTTCTTTCTTTCTTTCTTTTTTTTTTTTTGCTGTTGAGTTGTGTAAGTTGTTTGTATGTTTTGGTGATTAAGCCCTTGTTAGTTGCATCATTTGAAATGGTTTTTACCATTCCCTAGGTTGTTTTGTTTTTCATTTATTTTTTTTTTATGATTTCCTTTGCTGTGCAATGCTTGTCAATTTGATTAGGTCCCACTGGTTTATTTTTCCTTTTGTTTCTTTTTCATTGGGAGACTGGCCTAGAAAACTTTTATAAGGTTGATGTCAGAAGAGAACCCATATGTTCTCTTCTAGGAGTTAGAAGGTATTTTGTCTTAGGTTTAAGTCTCTAAGTCATTTTGAGTTTGTTTTGGTGTATGGCGTGAGGGTGTGTTCCAATTTCATTTATTTATATGCAGTTGTCCAGTTTTCCCAGCATCACTTGCTGAAAAGTCTTTCTTTTCCCATTTTATATTTTTGCCTCCTTTGTCAAAGTTTGACCGTAGGTGTCTGGGTTTATTTCTGGGATCTTTATTCAGTTCTCTTGGTCTCTGTCTGGTTTGGTACCAAAACCACAGTGTCTTGATAACTGTAGCTTTGTAATATTGTCTGAAGTATGGGACCTGTTATGCCTCCTCCTTTTTTTTGTTCCTCATGATTCTTTGGCAATTTTGGGTCTTTATGGTTCCATATAAATTTCTGGATTGTTTGTTGTAGTTCTGTGGAAAATGTCATTCATTTTTATTGCTTTGGGAGACTGACCTAAGAAAACATTACTATAAGTCATGTGAGAAGGATCTTTTGCCTATTCTCTCTGGGGAGGGGTTTATGGTTTCATGTCTTAAGTCTTTAGGATGTTTTGAATTTATTTTTCTTTTTGTGTATGTTGTGAAGGTATATTAAAACTTGACTGGCTTATGTCACAGAATCCAAGTTTCCCAGAACTGCTGGCAGAAGAGATAGCCTTTTTGGTTTTGTATATTCCTGCCACCTTTGTTGAAGAGCAATTGACTGTAGGTGTATGGGCTTGTATCTGGACTCTCTCTTCTGTTCCACTGATCCATATGTCTCTTGCTGTGCCAATACCACAATGTTCTGATTACTGTAGCTGTGTAGTATTGTCTGAAATCTGGAGGGGTGATGCTTCTTTTTTTTTTTCTCTGGACTGCTTTGGCAATTCCACATAGTTATAGCAAAACTTGTTCTAGTTCTGTGAAAGATGTCATGGGTAATCTGATAGGGATATCACTAAATCTGGAAATTGCTTTGGGCATACGGCCATATTAATAAAGACCACTTCTTCCAGGGAGTTCCCATTGTGGGTCAGTGGAAACGAAACCAAGTAGTATCTTTGAGGACACGCGTTCAATACCCGGCCCTGTTCAGTGAGTTAAGGATCCAATGTGACTGTGACTGTGGTGTAGGCCAGCAGTTGTAGCTCTTATTTCCCTCATAGCCTGGAGGCTTCCATATGCCATGGGTGTGGCCTGAATAAATAAAAAATAAAAAAGTAAATAAAGACAATACTGATTCTTCCAGTCGAAGAGCATGGAATATCTTTCCATCTTTTTTGAATCATCATCTTCCGTTTTCCTTAATAAAAGATTTGTTTTTAATCAATGATTTGTATGTGTCTTTCACCTCCTTAGTGAGATTTATTCCTAAAATATTACTATGTGATTTTCAGAGGGATTATTTACATTCCTTTTCTGATATTTCTTTGTTAGTACTAAAAGATATAACTGATATGTGTATGTTAAACTCAGAAAGATATCAGCACTCAATATTATCTCTTCTAGAAGATCTTATGTGGAGTCTTTAGAGTTTTTCAATATAATATCAAGTCATCTGTGTGTAATGACAGTTTTACCTCTTTCCTACTAATTTGAGTATTTTTATTTTTTATCTGATTGTCATGGCTAGGAGTTCCAATATTATTTAAAGAGAAGCAGTGAGGGTGGACATGGTTGTCTTCTTTCAGATTTTAGCAGGAAGGCTTTCAGCTTTCACCATTGAGGAGTATATTAACTGTAGGTTTGTCATAAATAGTTTTTTAGGATGAGTTATATTCCCTCTATACCTACAAGGTTTTTATCATGAATGAATGTTGAATTTTATCAATGACTTTTCTGCATCTATTGAGATGTCTTTTCCTTTGTTGACATGTTACATACCATTGATTTGATTTGTGTGTTGAACTTTGCTTGTGACACGGGGATGAATTCAGTTGGATGTGGTGCATGATTTTTTTTTAAAGGTGTTGTTGCATTCAGGTTGCTAATACTTTGTTGAAAGTCTTTGCATCCAGAGTCATGAAACACATCAATTGACTCTTTATAGTTTGTAGTTCCTGTTAATAGGAATGTGCCCTTCTGTCAATAGCTGTTCATAATTCCAGGGAACTCCTTTTTAATTGGCAGTGTTTTAGCTGCTTCTTCATTTCATTTATCTTTCTCTTGCACTATGAATTTACAGAAACAATTACCTACTGTGGTTTTGGAGGGCTATTTTTATGTGGGAATGTCCCTGTAGAGCCTGCATGGCTGTAATATTTTTGGTGCAAGGGCTGACTTTAGTGTGGATGACTGACAATTGTTTCTTCAGTGTACACTGGCTCTTATCCCCTGATAGGAAGTGTGACTGGTGTTTTGGTGACTAGAGCATGCACTGGATGTTACCCACCACCTCCCTTTTGCTCTGTGGTTTTCACTATACTCAGTGTCAGGAGCAGGGTCCAAGTTGTTGGGATAGAAACCCCCATCTCTGTCTCTGAGCTGCACTGTGAGGTAGGCAGGAAAAGCGTGTTCATGCTGAGAGAGGAGCCACTGATTATTCCTCCACGAGAGTTGTTCACCAGGAAGTGTACTCTGTTGTGTCACCTTTGACCCATTCTCTGGGCTCACAAAGTACCTTCACCCTCACTTGAATCATGGGAATGCTGAAATCTGCCTTATTGTGTCTTAGGCCTTGTTTTCCCAAAGCCACCAATGCAGATCCACTGAAGTCAGGTCCCGGGACTGTAGTAGGCACCCACCTGGACACACTGTGGGAGCTATGGAGGCAACTCTGACTCTGGTCTGGCCCATTCCATATGTGCTCAGGCCCACAGAGCTCATAACTGCTAAGGTCAGACCCATCTGAGCCAGAAGAACATCCATTGTCTCTTTTGCGTATTCAGGAGGTGCTCCAAACACAAAGCCAGCAACAGAGCTCTAAATCCACAGCTCTCACAGCCATAGGAAGAGATTTAAACCCTACCTCCTAAGTGGCATGTCCTCTGCAGCTCAGCAGGAGTGTGATCCCACCACTGCATATGGGGAGGCCACTCATAACTGCTCCTGTGAGTTTCCAAGTTGGTGGTTGTTGGAGGAGCTACCTGTGGTGCTCAAACCAGCATAGCTGAGAGAGAGTGTCTGCTCAGGTGGTGGCTGTGACTGTGCTTCATTTTCCCAGAGCCTGTGAATACAGCAACCAGTGTGTGGAGAAACAAGCAGCTGTGGCAGTACTACCCCTCATGCACCACTCAACAATGGTTCTTTGCTCCTACGGCAGGCTCAGGCTTCTACTGCAGACACTTCCAACTGTGGACATACCACACTTCAGAGCCTTCACGGGTTCACTGAACAGCCAACACCAGACCTCCGACTAATTCTGGCCCCTAAACTGAAGTTGCAGCACGCAGCCCCAGTCTGTACAGTTGATTATGTGTCTCAGACTGGGCCACATGCAGTGATGGCACAGATCGTCTTTGTCTCTATATGTGCTTGTGACAAACCAGTCATTGTACTCTTCCTTGAGCCACTGATCCTCCTTTTTTTTATCCTAGCTGATATCCCCTATGGTGAGGGGCTTCCAGGGTCTGTGAATTTCTCCTCTCCTTCAGTTCCTTCTAAGGGGGACAGGTCCCACCTTGATTCCTCTTATTTTCATTTCTTCCAACCCCATTATGTGGAACTCCTTCTTGTCCTTTCAGATGTTTGAGGTCTTCTCCTAGTGTTCACAAGGTATATGGCGAGAATTGTTAAATTTGCAGATGCATTTTTGATGTGTTTGTGGGAGGGAGTTCAACATCCTCCTACTCTGCCATATTGATTGGAGTCCTCCATCCCTTTCTGCTCTAGGCAGCTTATCTACTGATGGGTGGGGTTAAGTCCCTGCCCAGTTAGTTGTTTGTTCTGAGATGTCTTAACATTAGACCCACAAGCCTTTGGATAGGGCCAGGACTTAGGGCTAATGATCCAAGAGGTCAGCTCGTAAAAGAGTGTTCACAGGTATGAATTTTGTCTAATGTGTGTACCACCAGTGTGTTTGTCCCCGGGGTGAGATGCAGCCACTCTGCCCATCTAGGGGACTCTCCCAGATCAGTGGTAGGTCTGTCCCTTGCTCCTGTAAAACTACTGTTTTTTCTATGGGTCCCAGAGCACATGAGATTTTATGTGTGCCCCTGAAGAGTGAAGTCTATTTCCCTCAGTCCTGTGGGCCTCATGCAGTTAAGCAAAACAAACATTCTAAGTCAAATGCTCTGGGAACTCATCTTCCCAGTGTCAGATCCCTGAGCTGGTGAGCCCAACCTGGTGCTCAGAACTTTGAGTCCTGTGTGAGAACCTCTGCAATATCCTTATTATCCTGTATGTGGGTTGCTCCACTGGGGACTTAGGAGATTTGGCTAGATCACAAGTGTGCTCCATCTGTCTGTCTCCTTGTGGTTCTTTGTGTCTTTGGTGGTAGATTCT
Source organism: Catagonus wagneri (assembly GCA_004024745.2). Lineage (NCBI taxonomy): Eukaryota > Metazoa > Chordata > Mammalia > Artiodactyla > Tayassuidae > Catagonus > Catagonus wagneri. The sequence goes on from PVHT021183515.1 coordinate 3,279,305, forward strand.
CTTTTCTAGTAGGTTCCAGTCTTTTTCTTCAATGATAGTTGTGCGGAGAGTTGTGATTTTCATGTGCTCGTGAGAGAAGCTGAGGTCAAGGTCCTTCTCCTCTGTTATCTTGGCTGCCTGCTCTACTTGCTTAAGTTTATTCCAATAAATAGCATAGGAATTATGTATATATATTAGGAGGTAGAACTAAATCCCAAGTTCAACTACAAACCAAACCCAAATTGCTAAGTTTTTTCATCAGGTTCAAATAGTTTTAGATGAAGAAAGAATACTGTACTATAAAAAATGAGTCTAATATTCCCTAAGGATCAATTTCATCCCATAATCACCTCCTCTTTGCCCATACTCAGCATGAAGTATTCAGAGGAGTCTTCATCCCCTTTCCCACGGGATTGTGGAATGGAGCAATGACAGTGGGGAACTGAAATAGGAAGAAGCTTCACACCCTATTCCAAGTTAATCACTAATGAGATGTAGTCGATAAGGTGGGATCATACATAGTGGCCCATCTCTGGGAACACAGCCTTGCAGGTAGTGAGCATTAAGCTAAAATACTTTTGTTTACCTCACAGGAACCTTCTTTACCAGCTTCACCTATGAATGGAGGCAGGTAAACAAAATTAACACATGCTCTCCTGGTTGGAACCAAGACTTTAGCTCCTCCCCTTAGTATTAAAGAAGCCTGACAGCAAACTCAGGGCAGATGGTTCTTTGGGACATTAACTAGCCCACCATTTTCTCAGTCTGCTGGCTTTCCAGATAAAGATGCTAGTTTTTGTCCCAACAACTCCTCTCCCAGTTTATTGCTATGGGTACAGTCTTAAAAAGACAAAAAAAAAAAAAATGTAGGAGACCCAGGAGCTCCCTTGTGCTTAAGGCTCCTAATTCCTGTGTCCCTGTGGGAGCTGCAGGTATAACTGAAAGTGGGAAATTAGCTGATGATCTTTTTAATACATACAGGTGCAGTATAGACTTTGGCAAATACCATGGTGGCACAGAAATCATTTCAGTCCTTCCTGGTCATGGGAATCTCTGGAGGAATACCAAATCACTCATTCTTAAAAAGAAGGCAAAAGAATGGGGTTTCTCTCTTGACCATATCTTGCCTGGCTGGAAATGTAGTGCAGAAGGAACTGTCTTGATCCTGAGGCCCTCTAGAACACTGTGCTGTAGCATGTTTGTAATAATTTCTTTAAGGGAGAGATGCCCTCTTACAATGAATTCAAAAGTATATAATGGACCAAACCTACAAAAGACCATCTAGCAAGTCACTCAGAATAGCATGATACATGTGAAAAATAACCCAAAGCCTGCTGTCACTCCTCTCCAGATGGAAACTTACCAAAAAAGTATGATTAGCAAATGCTTGACCTGCATGAAATTTCCAATAACTTGCTAATATTTAGGGATATTTTTTCAGGAGGTGAGCATAGCCCAACCATACAGAAAAATCCTTCAAAATCATTACAGCCCTCTTCAAGGAAATTATTCCCCAAGGTGGACTGCCTAACGCCCTTCAAAGTGACAATGTGCCTAATTGTCTCCCATATAACTAAAGAGGTAGCTAAAGCATTTCAAACTAAATGGAAAGTAAATTTATCCTGGACACCACAATTAACAGGAAAAAAATATGAAAATGATTTAGGCATTAAAAAGGAAATGACTGGAGTTGCCCATCGTGGCTCAGTGGAAATGAACCTGACTAGTATCCATGAGGATGTAGGTTCAATCTCTGGCCTCACTCAGTGGGTTGAGGATCTGGCATTCTTTGAGTCATTGTGTAGGTCGGTAGGTCGTAGATGTGGCTTGGATCCCACATTGCTCTGGCTGTGATGTAGGCTGGCAGCTATACCTCTGATTTGACTTCTAGCCTGGGAACTTCGATATGCAGCAGGTGTGGCCCTAAAAATACAAAAAATAAAAAAAAATGTTTAGGTGGATTTTCAGTTGTGGCTGAGCAGTAAAGAACCTGACACTTCAATGAGGATGCAGGTTTGATCCCTGGCCTGCTAAGATCAGAGTGGCTATGATTAACATTCCAGGTTTCTTTCTCTGGCAGGATAAACTTTAAATGCTCTAAAAGACCTAGCAGTTGCCAATTATGTTCAAACATTGGGTACTATATAAACTCTCTTCACGAGTTTGCCTCCAACAGGTATGCCTGTCCAACCGAAGTAGACTTACATCCCTTCTTTAAAAGGGAGAGAACAAGCACCTAAACATCAGCTGACTTCAAGGCAGACAGGACCACAGGTAGTATTACTTACCATGCCCTCCTCTGTCAGCTTAGCTGGAGTAAAGCCATGGATCAAGCTACTTGGATTAAAGAAGTACAACTGCCATGAAAAAAATAACCCAATGCTTGAGAGGCCTCCGGAACAATGCTTGTGTGAACACTTGAAAGATTTTAGGTTTCTCTTTAAAATAATTAGTGTTGGGATTCTAAATTTATTGTAGCTGGAAAAGAGTTAACCTACTAGATTAATTTTTATTTTTGGTATTTTCTGCATTTTTTGTATTAGCACTTTTATTGCAGTATACTTAATTTACTATCTTTTAGTTATACATTAGTGATTGGATTATACATATATCTGTTCTGTTTCAGATTCTTGTCCATTATAGGTTATTACAATATACTGAGTATTTCCTTGTGCTATACAGTAGGTTCTTTTTTTAATTACTTAATGAGTTTTATTACAACTGCGGATGTACAAAAATCATCACAACTCAATTTTTATAGCATTTCCATCCCAAACCCTCAGTGCATCCCCCCACACCCCAACTTGTCTCATTTGGAAACCATAAGTGTTCCAAAGTCTGTGAGTCATATCTGTTCTACACAGAAGTTCATTGTGTCTGTTTTTTAGATTTCACATGTAAGTAGTAGCATTTGATGTTGGTGTCCTATTGTCTGACTGATTTCACTTTGCATGATAATTTCTAGGTCCATCCATGTTGCTATAAGTGCTGTTACTTCTTTCCTTTTAATGACTGAATAATATTCCATTGTGTGTATGTACCACATCTTCCCTATCCACTCCTCTGTTGATGGGCATTTAAGCTATTGTATAGAGTGCTGCAATGAACACTGGAGTACATGTGTCTTTTCGAGTCATGGATTTCTCTGGAGTGGGACTGCTAGATCAAATGGTAATTCTATTTGTAGTTTTCTAAGGAATCTCCATACTGTTTTCCACAGTGGTTGCACCAGTTTGCATTCCCACCAATGGTGTAATAGGGTTCCTTTTTCTCCACACCCTCTCCAGCACTTATTGTTTGTAGACTTTTGGATGATGGCCATTCTGGCCGGGGTAAGGTGGTACCTCATAGTGGTTTTGATTTGCATTTCTCTAATAATGAGGGATCTTGACATTTTTCCATGTGTTTTTTGGCCATCCGTATATCTTAATTGGAGAACTGGCTGTTCAGGTCTTCTGCCCCGTTTTTTGATGGGGTTGTTAATTTCTTTAGTAAAGAGTTGTAGGAGGTGTTGTAAATTTTGAAGATTAATCCATTGTCAGTTGATTCATTTGCAAATATTTTCTCCCATTCTGTGGGTTGTCTTTTTTTGAGGGATTCCTTTGTTGGGCAGAAACTTTTAAGTATAGTTAAGTCCCATTTTTATTTTTATTTTTATTGTCGTTACTCTAACAGGTGGATCTGAGAAGACAATGCTCTCATTTATGTCGGTATGGGTTTGGCCTATGTTTTCCTCTAACAGTGTTATAGTATCTAGTCTTATATCCAGATCTTTAATCCGTTTTGTGTTTATTTTTGTGTATGGTCTTAGGAAGTGTTCTAATTTCATTTTTTTACATGTAGCTGTCCCAGCACCACTTACTAAAGAGGCTCTTTTCTCCATTGTACATTCTTCCCTCCTTTGTCATAAATTAGTTGACTATAGGTTTAATTCTGGGCTTTATATCTGTTTCATTGATCTATATTTCTGTCTTTGTGCCAGTACCATATGGTTTTGATGATTATAGCTTTGTAGTATAGTTTTAAGTCAGTGAGCCCGATTCCTCCAGGTCCATTTTTGTTTTTCAGGATGTCTTTGGCTATTCTGGTTCTTTTGTGCTTCCAAACAAACTTTAAAATATTCTGTTCTAGATCTGTGAAAAATGTCCTTGGTAATTTGATAGGGATTGCATTGAATCTGTAGATTGGCTTGGGTAGTATAGTCATTTTGATAATATTGACACTTCCAATCCAAGAGCATGGTATGTATTTCCATCGGTTTGTGTCATCCTTGATTTCTTTCACCAGTGTCTTAGGTTTTAGAGTACAGGTCTTTTGTCTCTTTAGGTAGGTTTATTCCTAAGTATTTGACTATTTTTAATGTGATGGTAAACAGGATTCCTTCCCTAATTTCTCTTTCTGATCTTTCATTGCTAGTATATAGAAATGCAGTTGATTTCTCTGTATTAATATTGTATCCTGCACCTTTACCAAATTCCTTGATGAGCTCTAACAGTTTTCTGGTAGAGTCTCTAGGATTCTCTAGGTATAGTGTCTTGTCATCTGCAAATAGTGATAGTTT
>PVHT021183515.1:3290375-3331759 GCA_004024745.2 Catagonus wagneri
CTTGTCATCTGCAAATAGTGATAGTTTTACTTCTTCCTTTCCAATTTGGATTCCTTTTATTTCTTTTTCTTCTCCGATTGCTATAGCTAGGACTTCCAGAACTATGTTGAATAGTAGTGGTGAAAGTGGACATCCCTGTCTTGTTCCTGATCTCAGTGGGAATTCTTTCAGCTTTTCACCATTGTGAGTGATGTCAGCTCTGGGTTTGTCATAGATGGCCTTTATTATGTTGGGGTAGGTTCCCCCTATGCCCACTTTCTGAAGGGTTTAATCAGAAATGGGTGTTGGATTTTGTCAAAGGCTTTTTCTGCATCTATGCAGAGGATCATATATTTTTTATTCTTCATTTTGTTAACATGGTGTATCACACTGATTGATTTGCAGATATTGAAGAATCCTTGCATCCCTGGGAAAAGTCCCCCTTTATCATGATGTATAATCATTTTAATGTATTGTTGGATTCGGTTTGCTGTTGTTTTGTTGAGAATTTTTGCATTTATGTTCATCAGTGAGATTGGACTGTGATTTTCTTTGTGATTTCTTTGTCTGGTTTTGGTATCAGGGTGATGGTTGCTTCATAGAATGAGTTTGGGAGTGTCCCTTCCTGTGCAATTTTTTGGAAGAGTTTCAGAAGGATAGGTTTTAGCTCTTCCCTAAATGTTTGATAGAATTCACCTGTGAAACCATCTGGTCCTGGAGTTTTGTTTGTTGGAAGGTTTTTAATCACAGTTTCAATTTCAGAGCTTGTGATTGGTCTATTCATATTTTCTATTTCATCTTGGTTTAATCTTGGGAGATTGTATTTTTCTAGGAATTTGTCCATTTCTTCTAAGTTTTCCATTTTATTGCCATATAGTTGTATATAGTAGTCTCTTATGATCCTCTGTATTTCTGTGATGTCTGTTGTTACTTCTCCTTTTTCATTTCTAATTTTGTTGATTTGTGTCCTCTCTGTTTTGAGGAGTCTGGCTAAGGGTTTATCAATTTTGTTGATCTTTTCAAAGAACCAGCTTTTAGTTTCATTGATCTTTTCTATGGTTTTCTTTGTTTCTATGTCATTAATTTCTGATCTTTATGATTTTTCTTTGACTAACTTTAGGTCTTGTCAGTTCTTCCCTCTCTAGCTGCTTTAGATGTAAATTAGGTTGTTTATTTGAGCTTTTTCTTGTTTCCTGAGGTAGGCTTGTATTGCTGTAAACTTTCCTCTTAGAACTGCTTTTGCTGCATCCCAGAGGTTTTGGGGTGTCGTGTCTTTGTTGTCATTTGTTTCTAGGTATTTTTTAATTTCCTCTTTGATTTCTTAAGTGATCCATTGGTTATTTAGTAGCGTGTTGTTTAGTCTCCACATATTTATATTTTTGGCCATTTTTTTCTTGTTGTTGATTTCCAGTCTTATTGTAGTCAGAGAAGATGCTTGAAATGATTTCAATTTCCTCAAAGTTACTGAGGCTTGATTTGTAGCTCAGGATGTGATCAATCTTAGAGAATGTTCTGTGTGCACTTGAGAAGAATGTGTATTTTGTTGGTTTTGGATGGAATGTCCTGTAAATATCTATTAAGTTCATCTGATCTAATGCTTCATTCAGGGCCTGTGTTTCCTTATTGATTTTCTGCCTGGATGACCTGCCCATTGCTGTAAGTGGGGTGTTTAAATCCTCCACTCTGACTGTGTTATTGTTGATTTCTCCTTTTAAGGTTGTTAGCAGTTGCCTTATATATTGTGGTGATCCTATGTTCAGTGCATAGATACTTAAAATAGTTACATCTTCTTCTTGGATTGATCCTTTGATGATTATGTAGTGCCCTTCCTTGTCTCTTAAAATGTTCTTCATCTTAAAGTCTATTTTCTCTGATAGGAGTTTTGCTACTCTGGCTTTCTTTTGATGCCCGTTTGCATGGAATATTTTCTTCCATCTTCTCCTTTCAATTTGTATGTATCTCTAGAAGTGAAGTGGGTCTCTTGAAGACAGCATATATATGGGTCTTGTTTTTATATCCATTCGGCTAGTCTATGTCTTTTGGTTGGGGCATTCAGTCCATTAACATTTAAGGTAATTAGTGATATATATGTTCTTATTCCTGTTGTATTAACTGTTTGGGGTTTTTGTTACTCTTTTTTTTTTATCCTGAAGTTTTGATATAGGAATCTATATACAAATGAGATTGTTTTAAGCTGTTGGTTTCTTAATTGTACATGCATCTCCAGAGACCTGCATTTGTGCTCTCTTCTCATGATATCTGATTTTGGTAGCATAATTGTGCATGGATGATTTAGTATCTTTACTGTATATATGCCTTTCCTTGTGAGTCTTGTCATTTGTGGTGTTCTTGTTTCTGGTTGTGGCCTTTTCTTTTCTGACTAGAGAAGTTCCTTTAAGATGTGTTGTAAAGCTGGTTTAGTGTTGCAGAAATCTCTTAACTTTTGCTTATCTGTAAAGGTTTTGGTCTCTCCTTCAAATCTGAATGTGATCCTTGCATGGTAAAGCAATCTTGGTTGGAAGTTTTTCCCTTTCATCACATTAATTATATCATGCCACTCCCTTCTGGCCTGCAGAGTTTCAGCTGAAAAATCTGCTGATAACCTTATTGGGTTTCCCTTGTATGTCATTTGTTTTCAAAATTTTCTCTTTTGTCTTTAATTTTGGTCATTTTGATTAATATGTGTCTCAGCGTGTTCCTCCTTGAGTTTATTTTAAATGTACTCGTTGTGCTTCCTGAATTTGAGTGGTTACTTTCCCATATTAGGGAAGTTTTTGGCTATTATCTCTTCAAATATTTTTTCTATTCCCTTCTCGCTCTCTTCTCCCTCTGGCACCCCATAATACAGATGTTGGTGCGTTTGACATTATCCCAGAGTTCTCTGAGATTCTGCTTATTTCCTTTCAATCTTTTATCTCTTTTCTCTTCTGCGTTTATGATTTCCACTAATCTGTCCTCCACCTCACTGATTCATTCTTCTGCCTCCTGTATTCTACTGTTGGCTGCTTCTAAGGAATTTTTTAGTTATTGTATTTTGCTTCTCTTCTTGTTTCATTTTTACATTTTGTGTTTCTCTACTCAGTGTTTCCTGTAAATTATCAATCTTTGCCTCCAGTCTATTTCCAATGCCTTGAATCATCTTCAGCATCAACAGTCTAAAGTCTCTTTCTGAGAGGCTGATAATCTCCTCATCACTGAGCTGTTTTTCTGGGCTTTTCTCTTTCTCCCTTATCTAGGTTAGAGTTTTCTGTCTTTTCATTTTTATAGGGTTTTGGTGTGGTAACCTTTTTGCCAACAATAGAGTTGTAGCCTCTCTTAGTTCTGGTGTTTGCCTCCCCTGTGGCTAAAGTTGCTATGGAAGGGGCTTGCTGTAGGCTTCCCGATGGGAGGGACTGACGCCTGCCCACTGGTAGGGAGGGTTGACTCTTATCCCTCTGGTGGGTGGGGCTTTGTCTCTGGATGAGATTAGAGGCTGGCTGTGTGCCTGAGGGGTCTTTAGGCAGCCTGTTTACTGATGGGTGGGACTGTGTTCCCACCTGGATTATTGTTTGGCCTGTGGCTTCTCAGTGCTGATGGGAGGGACCAGATTTTCCCAGAAATGGCCACCTCCAGAGATATGCAAGCTGCTGAATGTTCCCAAGAGCTTCACCTCCAATGTCCTTCCCCCACAACAAGGCACAGTCACCCCTGTTTTCCCAGGAGATTCTCCAAGAATTGCAGTCATGTTCCACCCAGAGTCCTATGGAGACTGCTTTTCCCTGGGACCCAGTGCATGTGAAAGCCTGTGTGTGCCTTTCAAGAATGTGGTGTCTGTTTCCACTAGTCTTGTGGAGCTTCTGCACACAAGCCCCTCCGGCCTTCAATGCCAGATGCTCCGGGGGCTCTTTCTCCCTGTGCCAGATCCCCAGGCTTGGGGTTTTTACATGGGTCTCAGAATTCTCAGTCCTGTAGCTGAGTCTCTGTGATGCAGTTACTTTCCAGTCTGTGGGGCTTCCCACCCAGGAGGTATGGGGTTGCTTCTACTGCGTAATCACCCCTCCTACCTCTTGATGTGGTCTCCATTTTGTCTTCTGGAGTGGAATGTCTTTTTTGGAAGTTTCCAGTCCATTTGGTTGAAGTCTGCTCAGCATTTGGTTGTAGTTTTGTTGGTTTTTTGGGAGAGAAGTTGAGCTCCAGTCCTTCTATTCTGCCATCTTAATCCAATCTGCCTCTTAGTATTTGTTTTGTATTTCTGGGAGCTCCTATATTAGGGTCATATATATTGATGATTGTAATATCCTCTTCTTGAATGGATCCCTTTAGGATTAAATACTGTTCTTCTTTGTCTTTCTCTATGGCCTTCATTTTAAAGTGTATTTTGTCTGATATGAGGATTGCACCTCCTGCTTTCCTCTCTTGTCCATTGTCATGAAGTATCTTTTCCCATCCCCTCACTTTCAATCTATATGTGTACTTTGTCCTAAGGTAGTCTCTTGTAGACAGCAGGCTATAGGTTTTTGCTTTTTTATCCATCTGCCACTCTCTGTCTTTTGAATGGAGTATTCAGTCCATTGGCATTTAAAGTAATTTTTGATAGCTATGTGTTTATTGCCATTTTAAACCTTTTTTTCCAGGTGATTCTATATTTCTCCTTTGTCGTTTTTTTCTTTTTTTTTTGGTTGGATGATTTCCATTTATTATGCTTGTATACTTTTTAGTTTTTGTGAATATAATGTTTGGTTTTGCTTCACGGTTGCCCTATTTAAGTGTGTTAACCCCTTCCTGTATCTGCTTTAGCCTGATTATCATATACACTCAAATACATTATTAATGAAAAAGATCTGTATTTTCTTACTATCCTTTCCCACATTCTATGATTTTGTAGTCCCTTTTTAACATCTTCATGTGTATCCTTTTGTTGTTCCTTGCGTTTATCATTGATTTTACAGTAGGGATTTTTTTTTCTCTTTTAGATCTATATGCTAGCTTATTTAGTTGATTGCTTTCTGCTCACTGTTTCCTCCATCTTATTTCTTGTTTTTTTATTTAAAGAAGCCCTTTCAGTATTTCTTTTTGAATGGGTTTATTATTGCTGTATTCTTAGAGCTTTTGCTTGTTGGAGAAATTTATTTCCCCCCTCTATTTTATTTTATTTTATTTTATTATTTTTTTTAATTTTTACATTATACCCAGCTGTACAGCATGGTGACAGGTTACACATACATATTTGGATTCATCACAAGTGGTTAGACATAGTCCAGTGCTATACAGTAGGATCTCCTTGCTTTTCCAGCCCAGAGGCAACAGTCTACAGCTATTAACCCCAGAACCTCCTACCTTCCCATTCCCTCCCCCACCATTTTGGCAACCACAAGTCTGTTCTCCAAGTCCTTGATTTTCTTTTCAGCATAAAGGTTCATTTGTGCAGTATATTAGATTCGTTATTAGTGATATCATATGGTATCTGTCTTTCTCCTTCTGACTTACTTCACTCAGTATGAGGGTCTCTAATTCCATCCATGTTGTTGCAAATGACATTATTTTATTCTTTTTTATGGCTGAGTAGTATTTCATTGTGTATATGTACCACATCTTGCTAATCCAATCATCTGTTGATGGGCATTTGGGTTGTTTCCATGTCTTGGCTATTGTGAATAGTGCTGCAATGAACATGCATGTGCGGGTGTCTTTTTCAAGGAAAGTTTTGTCCTGGTATATGACCAAGAGTGGGATTGGTAGGTCATATGGTAGTTCTATGTAGAGTTTTCTAAGGTACCTCCATACTGTTTTCCATAGTGGTTGTACCAATTTACATTCCCACCAACAGTGCAGGAGAGCCCTTTTCTCCTCACCCCCTCCAGCAATTGTTGTTTGTGGATTTCCCCCTCTATTTTAAATGATATTCTTGCTGGTTAGAATATTCTAGGCTGCAATTTTTTTTCCTTTCAGAACTTTAAATATTTCTTGCTATTCCCTCTGGCCTGCAGTGTTTCTGTAGAGAAATCAGCTGATAGCCTTATGGGGATTTCCTTATAATTAAGGCTTATTTTTTTTCTTGCTGCCTTTAGAATTCTTTGTCTTTAATTTTTGCCACTTTTATTATACTATGTCTTGTGTGGGCCTGTTTGGGTTTAACATTTTTGGGGCCCTCTGTACTTCCTGTATTGTAATATTGATTTCCTTTCGATCTGGAAAGTTTTCAGTGATAATTTCATCAAAAATATTTTCAATCCACTTTCCTTTTTCTGTTCTTTCTGGAATTCCTATTATGCATATGTTGGCCTGCTTTATATTATCTCATAGATCGCTAACATTTCTTTCAAGTTTTTTCATTTGGTTTTCTGACTGCTGTCTTGATTGGGTGACTACCAATAGTCTATCTTCCAAATCACTAATTTGTTCCTCTGCATTATTCATTCTGCTCTTTAGTGCCTTTAGCTCAGTTTGCATCTCTGCAAGTGAATTTTCTAATTTTTCTAAGTTCCTCCTCATATTTTCTACTTCCTTTATAACAGAATCTGCATTAATTTTTAATCTCCTCTCTTTGTTCATATTCAGCCTTAATTCCTTCAGTAGTTTTCACTATCTCCCTTTTGAACTCAATGTCTATCAGACCCCAGAGGTCTATAACATTGTTTTCTACTTCAGGTGAATTATCCTGTTCCTTTAACTGGGAATTGTTTCTGAGCCTCTTCATCTTGCTTATGTTTTTCTTTTTCTGTGAATTTAGGGAAGCCAAACTGTAGTCTTGGGGGGCTACTTCTATGCAAGATCATCCCTTTGTATTTTGTGGGGAGTTACTATTTATTTTTGGCATGGCAGTTTGAATATTTGCTGTCTCTTTCTTTGGTGTGAGCAGGCTGTTATCCCGGGGTGCTGAGTGTGCTTCCAGGGAGAAAGAGGCAATGCATAAGGCTAGTAGTCTGTGCCTGGTTTCTGGGCTTTTAGCAGTGGCAAGGACCTCCAAGAAGGTGGCTACTCCTAGTTGCAGGGCCCTGGGAAGTGGTAATGAGCCTTATGCAGGTGCTCAGAGCATTTGTCAGTGGCAGCAGCAGGGTGTGTGAGTTCCCAGGGGACTGAAAGCAACAACAGGTAGAGTTTGATTGTAATGCCCTCCTCTGGTGACTGGAGCCACAGATGGTGCTTCTTCGGGGGCCCCTAGTGGCAGCAGGCCATGCTCACTTCTGGAGTCAGTGATAACTGGTGGTTTGCCCTCACCACTTGCAGACCACGCAAGAAGCACCATTTCTCTCTTAGCCCACACAGGAGGTGCTACACAAGCTGCTCCTAGTTGCAGGATACTGGGAAGTGACAGAGACCAAGCATGCGGGCACTGCCTGGAGTATTTGGCAGTGGCAGCAGCTGGACTGGTGTGCTTCCAGGGGTTTGAGAGCAACAACAGGTGGTGTTCAGTCACAGTGCTGTTCTCTGTGGTGCCCTTGCATTAATGGGGGCCACAGGTAGTGCCTGTTCACAGACCCCTCCTGGTGAAGGGTCATGCCCACCTCTGGAGTCAGTTCTAACTGCAGTGATTTGCCCACACCACCTGTAGAACATACAAGAAGCACCTCATCCCACTTAGTCCGCATAGGAGTTGCTGCTTCAGCTGCTCCTATTTGTGGGTTCCTGGCAAGGGCAAGTGATCAAGCATCTGGGCACTGCCCAAAGTGTTTGGCAGTGACAGCAGCTGGGCGGGTGTGCTCCCAGGAGAGTGAGAGCAACAACAGATGGTGTTCCATCACAGTGTCCACCTCTGTGGTGACCTCTGAGGTGTTTGTGACTGCAAGTGGTTCTTGTTCAAGGACCCCCAGTGGCAGTGGACCATGCCCACCTCTGGAGGCAATGATAGCTACAGTGGTTTATCCCTGCCACCTGCAGACCGTGCAGGAAGCACCCTGTTCCACTTAGCCCATGCAGAAGATGCTGCATCAACTGTTTCTTGTTGTAGTGCCTTGGGAAGGGACAGTGATCAAGAGTCTGGGTGGCCCCCCAGAGCGTTTGGGTGTAGCAGCTGCAGTGCGGCTGTGTTCCCAGGAGTGTGAGAGCAACAACATGTGGTGCTTGGTTTCAGTGCCCTCTTTTTTTTTTTTGGCAACCCCTGAGGTGACTGGGGCCACAGGCAGAGCCCACTCACAGGCCCCAGTGGTGGCAGACCATGCCTCCCTCTAGCCTCTGAGAAGACCTCTGCAGTCTGTCCCTGCCACCTGTAGATCACACAAGAGGCACCACGTCGCACTTAGCCCTGTACTTCCTCCAGCCCACACAAGAGGTGCCTGGCCACCCACAGCCTGGGCAAGAAGCACCCAGTCTTCTGTAGCCTGACTAAGAGGTTTCTTGCCACCTGTAGCCTGCGCCAGAGCCACCCCACCCTCTGAGAGCCCACCAAGTGCACAGGGAGGTTCCTATGGTGGTCCAACCCTCCTCCTCTCACCCTCCCCAACAATGGCACCTTGCCCCTCCTCCTGGCCCAGACTTTATCCCAGATTCCCTCTGCCATGGCGTTCCACTCCCCATCCCAGAGCACACCGCTTCCCCACCTGTGGCACACCTCTCCTTAGTCCCTTGGGATGGCCCCACACAGCCAACCACAGTCCTCTCCCCAGGACTGACCTCCAGAGCCTAAGTCTAAGTCTCAGTGCCCAGAGCCACCCCAGTGTCTCAGGCTGTGGTGTCTGGGCTGGTGGTTAAGATGATGTGTGTGGCTCTCACTCTGCTTTGCCCTCCTCGGACCAGCTGCTGTGCTTTTCTCAGTGACTCTGAGGTCCTTCCATCTTGGCTGATCTCCCCATCGGTTAGGTGGCTTCCTAGGTTGTGGGTTCCTTTTCTCCTTCACAGCTCCCTCTCAAGAATGCTAGTCCAGTTCTGATTTCTTCTCTCTTTTATTTTCTTCTACCCAGTTATGTCAAGAGTTTCTTGTCCTTTTTTGGAGGTTTAAATTCTTCTGCCAGCATTCAGTAGATGTTTTATGTGAGTTATTTTACATGTAGTTGTGTTTTTTTTGATATGTTTGTGGGAGAAGGTGAGCATGACATCTTACTCTTCCACTATCTTGATCCACCTCCTTGTGTTCTGTTTTAGATTCCACATATAAATGATAGCATGTGCTATTTGTCTTTCTGATTTAATTCACTTAATATGATAATCTCTAGGTCTACCAATGTTTTTGCAAATGGTATTATTTCATTCTTCTTAATGGCTTCCTAATATTCCATGGTTGGGTATATGTGATTGTATACACATATACCCACATATACTTTTACACACACATATACATATCACATTTTATTTATCTGTTCATCTATCAATGAACATTTTGGTTTCTACCATGGCTTGCCTATTGTAAATAATGCTGATATGAATATACAGGTGCATATATCTTTTTAAATTAGAGTTTCATTTGGATATATTCCCCAGAATGGGATTGCTGGATTACATGGCAACTCTATTTTTAATATTTTGAGGGAACTCCAAACTGTTTCCATAGTGGCTACACCAATTTACATTCTTACTAACAGTGTAAAAGTGTTCTCTTTATCCATACCCTCTCCAGCGTTTTTTATTTATAGACTTTGGTGGTAGCTATTCAGATTAGTATGAGGTAGTAGCTCATTATAGATTTGATTTACATTTCTTTAATAAATAGCAATGATGATCTTTTCACATGCCTATTGGCCATCTCTATATCTTTTCTGGAGAAATATATTCTTAAATCTTATGCTCATTTTTTTCATTGTTTTTTGTTTTAATTGTTGTTGAATGAGTTGTTTTTATAATTTGGAAATTAAGCCCTTGTTGGTTTCATCCTTTGAAAATATTTTCTCCCAATTCATAGGTTTTCTTTTCATCTTGTTTATGACTTCCATTGCTGTGCAAAAATTGTAAATTAGATCCCATTTGTTTACTTTTGTATTTTTTTTCCATCGTCTTGAGATATGGACCTAATAAAACATTGGTATGGTTTACATCAGATAATCCTTTGCTGATGTTCTCTTCTAGGAATGTTATGGAATCATGTCTTATGTTTAAGCTTTAAACTCAAAATGACTTAATTTTTCTGTGTAATGTCAGGGTGTGTTTTAACTTTCACACGTGGTTGTAAAACTTTGCCAGAATCACTTGCAGAAGGTCTGTCTTTCCTTCTCTCTATATTCTTGCCTTCTTTGTTGAAGATGAATTTACTGTTTAACGTGTAGGTTTATTTCTGTGCTCTCTATTCTCTTCCATTGATCTAAATGTCCGTTTTTGTGCCAAAACCACAATTTTGAGCACTGTAGCTGTTTAGTATTGTCTGAAGTCTAGGAGGGTTTTGCCTCCAGCCTTGTTCTATTTTTCCTCAGGATTTCTTTGGCAATTGTAGGTCTTTTATGGTTCTATATAAAGTTTAGATTTTTTATTCTAGTTGTGTTTAAAATGTCATGAGTAATTTGATAGGGATAGTATTAAATCTCTAAATTGCTTTGGGCAGTGTGGCCATGTTAACAATACTAATTCTTCAATACAAGAGCATGGGATATCTTTCCATTTCTATGAGTCATCACCTTCCATTTCATTTATCAATATTTTTTGGTTCTCAGAATATAAATCCTTTCACCTCCTTGGTGAGGTTTGTGCCTAAGTTTTTTTTTTTCTGTGATTTTTAACTATATTGTTTGTTTACATTTCCTTTCTGATATCTCCCTGTTAGTGTCAAGAAATTCAACTAATTTGTGTATGTTAATCATGAAGACTGCTACGTTGCTGAATTTATTACTTCTAGTTGTTCTCGTGTGGAATCTTTAGACCTTAATTGTATCATGCCATCTGCACATGGTAACAATTTTACCTTTGCCCTACAAATTTGAGTACCTTTGAAAAAATTTTTTGGTCTGATTGATGTGTCTAGGATTTTCAATAATATGTTGAAGAGAAGCAGTGAGAGTAAGCATCCTTGTCTTATTCTACATTTTAGTAGGAAGTCTTTCAGGTTTTCAACAGTGAGTGTTATATTGACCGTGGATTTGTCATAAATATCTTCTGTGTCAAAAGCTTTTATGTTCCTTCTATACCCAATTAAAATCTTTTTTATCATCAATGGCTATTGAATTTTATCAATTTCTTTTCTTCATCTATTGATATGATCATCTGGTTAATGTAGTGTATCACATTGATTGGTATGTCAAATTTCCTTGTGACCTGGGCTGAACTCAATTTGGTCGTGGTATTTTTTTTTAAATATGTTGTTGCATTCACTTTGCTAATATTTTGTTGAGGATCTTTGCATCTATAATCATCAAAGATATTGGCCTACAAATTGATTTTTTTTGCAAAGTGTCTTTGGTTTTGGCATCAGGGTTAGAGTGGCTTCATAGATGTCTTTGTAAGTGTTCCTTCCTCCTCAATCTTTTGCAAGAGGAGGTATTTGAGAAGTACTGCAAGAGTCAGAGAAGGATAGGCATAAATTCTTTGTATGTTTGGTAGAATTTCCCAGGGAAGCCATTTGGTCATGGACATTTGTAGGGAGTTTAATTACAGATTCTATTTCACTTCTAGTGCTCAATCCATTCAAGTTATATATATCTTGGTTCAGATTTGATGGACTGTATGTTTATAGAAAGTTGTCCATTTCTTCTGGATTGTCAAATTTGTTGTCATATATTTATTCATAATGTTATCTGGGGGTTTTTGGTATTCTTATTGTACTATTTGTGATTTTATTCTTTCATTTCTTATTTTGTTTATTTGAGTCTTCTTTCTTTTCTTCTTGGTGATCCTGGTAAGAGAGTTGCCAATTTTGTTTCCCTTTCAAAAGAACCAACTCTTGGTTTTATTGATTTTTTTTTCTCTTGGTTTTTAAACTTTTGCTTTTACTCTGGTCTTTAATTCCTTCACTATGATGGCTTTAGCTTTTGTTTTTTCTTTTTCTAATTCTTTCAGGTAGTGGTTTAGATTGTTTGAGGTTTTTCTTGTTTTATTAGGAAGGTCTGTATCACTATGGACTTTCCTCTAAAAACTACTTTTGCTTTATGCCATAGATTTTGTGTGGTTGTGTTTTGTTATTTTCCTCAATGTATTTTTAAATTTCTTCTGTTATTTCATCATTGACTTGGTTTTTTAGTGTCATGTTTATTCTCCATATGATCGTTTTTTTCTTGTTTCTTTTTCTGTGGTTGATTTTCAGTTTCATACCATTATGGTCATAAATGATGCTTGAAGTAATTTCTACACTATTAAATTTGTTGAGTCTTGTTTTGTGCCCTAGCATGTGGTCAATCCTAGAGAAATCTCCACATACCTTTGAAAATGTGTATTCTATTTTTTGGAGGAAGTAATATCTTGAAAATGTTTTTAAGTCTAACTGTTCTATTGGATCATTTAGGATTCCTGTTTCTCTATTGATTTTTCTGCCTTAAAGATCAGTCCTTTGAAGTGTAGGGGGTGTAAAATCTCCTATTATATTCTTATCAGTTTCTCCCTCTATGTCTATTAGTATTTTTTTTTTATTCATTTGCTCATACATTGTATATATGTTGATAAATATACTGTTTTTTGTATAGATGATTTTAATATTTAGCATCCTTTATCTCTCTTTATAGCCTTTGTTTTAAAGTCTATTTTGTCTGAGTATTGTAACACCCACTTTTCTTTCATTTCTGTTTTCATAAAATATTTTTCCATCGCTCACTTTCAATATGTGTGTCCTTTGCCTTAAAGTGTGTCTCTTTTAGGTCACATGCGATGAGCTCTTGTTTAATCCAGTCTGCCACTCTGTGACTTTTTATAGGAACATTTAGTCCATTGGTGTTCATGGTAATTCTGATATGTATTTATTGTCACTTAAACCTTGTTTTCTCATTACTTTCATATGTCTTTATCCATTTTCTGGTTTTATTTTATTATGCTTATGTTCTCCTCTTTCTGCTTTGAATGTGTCCATTGAATGTTTTCGATTTTTGTTTGCCCTATTCTTTAGGTATGTTAACCCCTAAATTATATCTACTTCCTTTAGACTGGTAGTCATATATCTCAAAGACACTCTGGGGAAAAAAACATACATTTTATTACTCTCCTCCCCCATATTTTAAGATTTTTATGCCTCTTTTACATACCTATATTACTCCTTTCCTGTTCATTGTGCTTATCATTGCTTTCACAGAAATTATATATTCTTTCTAATTGGTGTACTGACTTATTTTATGTGATCTACTTTCCAGTATCATTTTCTCTTTGCTATAGATTCTTGCTACTTTTTAATTTAGGGACAACCTTTCAATATTTTCCTTAGGATATATTTAATATTGCTCTGTTAGTTTTTGCCTAAGAAATTCTTTATCTCTCATTTTATGCTAAATGATACTTTTGCTGGATAGAGTATCCTAGTTTTCAGGTATCTCCTTTTCAGTACTTTAAATCTATCTTTCCACTCCCTTCCAGCCTGCAACGTTTCTGTTGAAGAATCAGCCGATTGCCTTTGGAGGTTCCTTTATAATTAACTTTTTGTTGTTCTTGTGCTGCCTTTAGAATCCTCTCTTTATCTTTAACTTTGTTTTGGTACATGTCTCTTTTGAGTTTATCTATTTTTGGGTCACTCTGTGTTTCCTGTATATGGTGACTTCTTCCTTAAGTTTGGGAGATTTTCAGCCATAATTTCTGAAGCTATATATATATATTTTTATTTTTGAAGCTTCAAATGAAGTTTTTTTTTAATTTTTCCATTATAGCTGGTTTACAGATTTCTGTCAATTTTCCAGCTGCACAGCGTGGTGACCCGGTTACACATACATATATGGATTCATCATAAGTGATTAGACATAGTTCCCAGTGCTATGCAGCCAGCCCTCCTTGCTTTTCCATCCCAGAGGCAACAGTCTACCGCTGTTAACCCCAGACTCCCATATCACCCCACCCCCTCCCTCACCCTCTTGGCAACCACAAGTCTGTTCTCAGAGTCCATGATTTTCTTTTCTGTAGAAAAGTTCATTTGTGCAGTATATTAGATTGTAGATATAAGTGATAGCATATGGTATTTGTCTTTCTCCTTCTGACTTACATCACTCAGTATGAAGGTCTCTAATTCCACCCATGTTGCTGCAAATGGCATGGCTGAATAGCATTCCATCGTGTGTATATACCACATCTTCCAAACTGAATCATCTGTTGATGGACATTTGGATTGTTTCCATGTCTTGGCTATTCTGAATAGTGCTGCAGTGAACATGCATGTGCAAGTGTCTTTTTCAAGGAGATTTTTGTCCATATATATGCCCAAGAGTGGGATTGCTGGGTCATAGGGTAGTTCTATATATAGTTTTCTAAGATACCTCCATACTGTTTTTCATAGTGTTTGTACCAGCTTACATTCCTACCAACTGTGCATGATGGTTCCCTTTTTTCCACACTCCCTCCAGCATTTGTTTGTGGACTTATTAATGATGACCATTCTGACTGGTGTGAGCTGGTATCTCATGGTAGTTTTGATTTGCATTTCTCGAATCATCAGTGATGTTGAACATATTTTCATGTGCTTGTTGGCCATCTGTATATCTTCTTTGGAGAAATGTTTATTCAGGTCCTTTGCCCATTTTTCAATGGGGTTGTTGGCTTTTTTTTTTTTTGGCTGTTGTATAACTTGTTTGTATATTTCAGAGATTAAGCCCTTGTCAAATCATTTGACACTATTTTCTCCCATTCTGTAAGTTGTCTTTTAGTTTTCTTTTTGGTTTCCTTTGCTGTACAAAAGCTTGTGAGCTTGATTAGGTCCCATTGGTTTATCTTTGCTTTTATTTCTGTTGTTTTGGGAGACTGACCTGAGAAAACATTTGTAAGGTTGATGTCAGAGAATGTTTTGCCAATGTTTTCTTCTAGGAATTTAATGGTGTCTTGTCTTATATTTAAGTCTTTAAGCCATTTTGAGTTTATTTTTGTGCATGGTGTGGGAGTGTGTTCTAATTTTATTGACTTGCATGCAGCTCTCCAGGTTTCCCAGCAATATTTACTGAAAAGACTGTCTTTTTCCAATTTGTTGTTCTTGCCTCATTTGTCAAAGATCAATTGACCATAGGTGTCTGGGCTGATTTCTGGTTTCTCTATTCTGTTCCATTGGTCTGTATGTCTGTTTGGGTACCAGTACCACACTGTCTTGATTACTGTGGCCCTGTGATATTGCCTGAAGTCTGGGAGAGTTATGCCTCCTGCTTGGTTTTTGTTCCTCTGAATTGCTTTGTTAATTCTGGGTCTTTTGTGGTTCCATATAAATTTTTGGATTGTTTGTTCTAGTTCTGTGAAGAATGTCTTGAGTAATTTGATAGGGATGGCATTGAATCTGTAGATTGCTTTGGGTAGTATTGTCATTTTTACAATATTAATTTTTCGGGCCCATGAGCATGGAATATCTTTCCATTTCTTTGTATCTTCTTTTATCTCCTTGATTAGTGTTTTGTAGTTCTCAGTGTTAAGTGTTTCACCTCCTTGGTCAGGTTATTCCCAGGTATTTGATTTTTTGGGGTGCTACTTTAAAAGGTAAAATATTTTGGTATTCTTTTTCTAATATTTCATTGTTAGTATACAGAAATGTGATTGATTTCTTAAGGTTAACCTTATATCCTGTACTTTGCTGAATTTGTTGATCAATTCAAGTAATTTTAGGATTGAGTCTTTGGGGTTTTCTATATAAAGTATCATGTCATCTGCATACAGTGACAGTTTTAACTCTTCTCTTGCTATTTGGATGCCTTTTATTTCTTTTGTTTGTCTGATTGCTCTATCTAGGACTTCCAATACTATGTTAATTAACAGTGGTAAAAGTGGGCATCCTTGTCTTGTTCCAGATTTTAGCGGGAAGGCTTTCAGCTTTTCTCCATTGAGTATTATATCTGCTGTGGGTTTGTTGTAAATGGCTTTTATTACGTTAAGGAATGTTCCCTCTTTCCCTACTTCGGTAAGAGTTTTGATCATGAATGGATGTTGGACTTTGTCAAGTGCTTTTTCTGCATCTATTGAGATAATCGTGTGGTTTTTGGTTTTTCTTTTGTTAATGTGGTGTATGATTTTGATTGATTTGCATACATTGAACCATCCTTGTGCACCTGGGATGAATCCCACCTGGTCATGGTGTATGATCTTTTTTATGTTGTTGGATTCGGTTGGCTAAAATTTTGTTGAGAATTTTTGCATCTATATTCATCAAAGATATTGGCCTATAGTTTTCTTTTATCATGGTGTCTTTGTCTGGTTTTGGAATTAAGGTGATGTTGGCATCATAGAATGTCTTTGGGAGTGTTCCTTCTTCAACTGTTTGGGAAATTTTAAGGAGGATGGATATGAGTTCCTCTTTGTATGTTTGATAGAATTCACCTGTGAAGCCATCTGGTCCTGGACTTTTATTTGTAGGGATGTTTTTATGACATACTCAATTTAATTTGTAGTGATGGGTCTGTTCACTTGGTGTATTTCTTCTTGATTTAGTTTTGGCAGGGTGTAAGTCTCTAAGAAGTTGTCCATTTCTTCTAGATTGTCAAATTTGTTGGAGTACAATTGTTCATAGTATTCTCTCATGGTTTTTTTTTTTTTTTGTATTTCTGTAATATCCATTGTGACTTCTCCTTTTTCACTTCTTATTTTGTTTATTTGGGTTTTTTCTCTCCTTTTCATGGTGAGTCTAGCCAGAGGTTTGCCAATTTTGTTTACCTTTTCAAAGAACCAGCTCTTGTTTTTGATTTTTTCTACTGTTTTTTGAATCCCTTTTATTGATTTCCTCTCTGATCTTAAAGATTTCCTTCCTTCTGCTGACTTTGTTTTCTTCTTCATTTTCTAATTCATTTAGATGATGGATTAAGTTGTTGGTTTGAGATTTTTCTTCTTTGTTAAGGAAGGCCTGTGTTACTATGAATTTCTCTCTGAGCACTGCCTTTGCAGGATCCCACAGATTTGGAGTAATTGTGTCTCATTATCACCTCTCATGGTATTTTTTAATTTCTTTCTTGGTTTCTTCATTGACCCATTGCTTTTTTTCGTAGCATGTTGTTTAGTCTCCATGTAGTGTGTTTTTAGTCATTTATTTTCCTGAGGTTGATTTCTAGTTTCATGCTTTGTGGTCAGAGAAGATACCTGAAATAATTTCTATACTCTTAAAGTAGTTGAGGTTAGCTTTGTGCCCCAGTATGTGCTCTATCCTTGAGAATATTCCATGTGCACTTGAGAAGAATGTATGTTCTGGTTTTTTCGGATGTAATGTCCTGAAATTATCAATTAGGTCTAACGTTTCTATTGTGTCATTTAAGATCTCTGTTGCCGTACTGATTTTCTGTCTAGAGAATCTGTCCATTGATGTGAGTGGAGTGTTAAAAGTCTCCTACCATTACTGTATCCCCATCTATTTCTCCTTTTATGTATGATAGTATTCCTATATTGGGAGCATACATATTGATGATTGTAATACAGTTTTTTTGAGTGGATCCTTTCACCATTAAATAGTCTCTTTCTTTGCCTTTCTTTTTGGCCTTCATCTTAAAGTCTATTTTGTCTGATATGAATATTGTGACTCCTGCTTTCCTTTCTTGTCCATTGGCATGAAATAAATTTTCCCATCTCCTCAATTTCAATCTGTGTCCTTTGCCCTAAGTTGAGTCTCTTGTGGGGTTTTTGCTTTTTTATCCAGTCTGCCACTCAGTGTCTTTTGATTAGAGCATTCTGTTCATTGACATTTAAGGTGATTATTGATAGATATATATATTTATTGCCATTTTAGACCTGGTTTTCCAGTTGGTTCTATGTTTCTCTTTATTTTTTGATTGATTGGTTTCCATTTATTTTATGCTTGAGTGCTTTCCTTCTCAGTATTTGTGGATGTGATGTTCCATTTTGATTCGTGGTTGCCTTGTTTTGTAAGTATGTTAACACTTTCTTATATCTGCTTGCTGTAGCCTGATAGCCATATAGGCTTAAACACATCATTAATTTTTTTAAGAGTCTATATTTTATTTTCCCTCCCCATAATGTATGATATTATTGTCTTTTTTTAAATTTTTTCAAGTATCTTCATGTTTAGATCTGTATGCTGGCTTATTTGAATGATTGCTTTCCATTTATCATTTCCTCTTTTCTATTTCTTATTTTTTACTTTTTTTAATAGGAATTTCAGCACCTCTTTTAGAAAGGGTTTAGTATTGCTGTACTCTTTTAGCTTTTGTTTGTTGGAGAACCTCTTTATGTCCCCTTCTATTTTAAATGCTATTCTTGCTGGGTAGAGTATTCTAGGTGGCAAACTTTTTCCTTTCAGCACTTTAAATATATCTTGCCACTTCTTTCTGGCCTGTAGTGTCTCTGTAGAGAAATCAGCTGATGGTCTTATGGGGGATCCCTTATAATTAATACTTTGCTTTTCTCTTACTGCCTTTAGGATCCTCTCTTTTATCTTTAATTTTTGCCCTTTTTAATAGAATATGTCTTGGTGTGGGCCTGTTTGGGTTCAACTTGTTTGGGACCTTCTGTGCTTCCTGTACCTTCATATCAGATTCCTTCAGATTTGGAAAGTTTTCAGACATAATTTCTTCAAATATATTTTCAATCCCCTTTTCTTTTTCTTCTCCTTCTGGAATTCCTATTATGTGTAAATTGGGCTGCTTTATATTATCCCATAGATCTCTTATATTGCTTTCATGTTTTTTTCATTTGGTTTTGTATCTGCTGTCCTGTTTGCATGATTTTCATTATTCTATCTTCCGCGTCACTAATTCGTTCCTCTGCATTATTCAAACTGCTCTTTATTGCCTTTAGCTCAGTTCGCATCATTGCAAATGAGTTTTCCAGCTTTTCTTGGCTCCTACTTATATTTTCTATTTCCTTTCTAAGGGAATCTGCTTTTATCTTTGTGTCTTCTCTTAATTCGTTGATATTCAGCCTTAATTCCTCAAGTATTTTCACTACCTCCCTTCTGAATTCCATTTCTGTCAGACTGCAGAGTTCTGATTGCTTTAGATGACTTGTCCTGTTCTTTAACTGAGCATGGTTACTGAGCTTCTTAATCTTGCTTATATTTTTCTTTCATTGTGAGTTTGGGGAAGCCACACTGTAGTCTTGTAAGGCTACTTCTAGGCAACTGCACCCCTTTGTATTTTTTGCTGGGGATACTATTTATTTTTGGTGTTGGACTTTGAAAATCTGTTGTCTCTTTCTTCAGTGTGAGCAGGCTGTTATCTCCCTGGTGCTCTGTGTTTTCAAGGAGAATGAAGCGATGGGTAGGGCCAATAGTTGGTGCCTGGTCTCGACTCTCAACAGCAGCAAGGATCTGCAGGAAGGTGACACTGGCCTCTCCTAGTTGCATGGCCCTGGGAAGTGGTAATGAGCTCTAGGCAGATCTAACAGGTGTCCAGGGCAGTTGGCAGTAGCAGCAGCAGGATGTGTGAGTTCCCAGAGGAGTGAGAGCCCACAGTGGCTAGTGTTCAATTGAAACTCCCTCCTCAGAGGTGTTTGGAAGCACAGGTGGTACCTGTTCAGGGACTCCTGTGGTAGCAGGCCAGGATCATCTCTAGAGCCAGTGATAACTGTCATAGTTTGCCCCCTCCACCTGTAGACCATGCATGAAGCAACCAATCTCTATTAGCCCACATAGGAGGTGCTGTACAGGTTGTTTGTAGTTGCAGGGTCCTGGGAAGTGATAGATTTCAGGCATATGGGTATTTCCCAATGCACTTAGCAGTGGGAGCTGCAAGGTTGGTGTGTTCCCAGAAGTGCAAGAGCCCCGACTCCTGGTGTTCAGTCCCAGTGTCCTCCTCTGTAGTGCCCTTGAGGTGACTGGGGTTGCAGGTGATGCCTATTCACGGACCACTAGCGGTAATGTCATTCCCATCACTAAAGCCAGTGATAACTGTTGTGGTTTGCCTCTGCCTCCTGTAGACCATGCAGGAAGTACCTCATCCTTCTTAGCTCCTACAGGATGTGCTGCACAAGTTGCTCTTAGTTACAGGTTCCTGGGAAGGGACAAGCGTCTGGGCACTGCCCAGAATATTTGGCAGTGGCAGCTGTAGGTCAAATGTTCCCCCCTGTGGGAGCGAGAGAAACAGCAGGTGGTGTTCCATCATAATGTCCTTCTCTATGGTGCCCTCTGAGGTGGCTGAGGTTCCAAGTGATTTTTGTCCGTGTGTCCCCTGTGGCAGTGGGCCACACCCACCTGTGGAGTTAGGGATAACTATGGTGGTTTGCTCCCTCCCCCTGCAGGCCACCAGGAAGCATCCTGTCCCACTTAGACCACAAAGGAGATGTTGAACCAGCTGCACCTAGTTGTATGGACTTGGGAGGGGACAGTGAACAAGTGTCTGGGCACAGCCCTCAGTGTTTGGCAGTGGCAGCCACAGGGCAGGCGTGGTCCCATGGGAGTGATAGCATCAGCGTCTGGTGCTTGGTAGGCCCTGTGTCACACTTAGCCCCCTGATGCTCTTAGCCCACACTAGAGGTGCCTGGCCACTAGTAGCCTGCACAAGTACCCAATCTCCAGTATAGGAGCAAAAGTCTTATGGATGGCTGCACCGGAGATGCCAGACCACTGCAGGCAAGCAAGTGGCCTCTGTGTTGTGAGCAGTCTGCACCCCAGGAAGCCTGGTTCACTGTGGTCTATCAAGCTGCTTCCCATCACAGGCGAGCGGTACCCAGAGCCGCCTATTCCACAGCAGGCTAGCAAGAGGCTTCTGGTCACACAGCACTGGCGGGGTGTGTCTGGATGATGCTGGGACCACAGCGGTCTAGGAAGTGGCCTCCAGCTATGGAGGTTTGCCCTTAACTCACCGCACCCTTTGCACGCTCACCTCTGGCTGCTGGAGGTTTGTGCTTGATCCACTCTGTTCTCTGCACAGGTGCAAGGTGCTTCCTATGGCAGTCATACCCTCCTCTTCTCCTCCTCAACAATGTAGCCTTGCCTCTCCTGAAGGCACAGCCCTTCTCCCAGGTTCCCTCTGACCTGTCGTTCCACTCCCCAGCCCATAGCATATCACTCTCCTGGCATGGCACACTGCTCCTTAGTCCCCTAGTCTGTCTCCACATGGCCAACCCCAGCCCTCTCCCAGGGACTGGCCTCTGAAGCCCAAGTCTCAGCTCCCAGCCCCTGCCCAAGTGTCCTAGGCTGTGGTATCTCTGCCGGTGTTGAGAAGATATGTGAGGCTGTCACTCCACTTTGCCGTTCACTTTGCAGTCCAGTTGCTATGCTTTTTCTGGGCTTTGAGGTCCTTCTGGCTCAGCTGATCTTTCCATTGGTTTGGTGTCTTCCCAGGATGTGGGTTCCATTTCTCCTTTACAGTTCCCCCCCTGGAGTGCTGGTGACATCCTGATTCCTTTTCATTTTTTTTTTTTTCTGTTGTTCTACCCAGTTATGTCAAGAGTTTCTTGCCCTTTTTGGAGGTTTAAGTTCTTCCACCAGATTCAGTTGATGTTTTGTACAAGTTGTTTTACCTGTAGCTGTGTGTTTTTTTTTTTTTAATGTGTTTGTGGGAGAGGGTGAGTGCAACCTCTTACTCCTCCACCATCTTACCACCAGGAGGAACTCCAATTCTTTTTAATACAAGTATAGTGGGTTGACAATATTGTGCCTATTTCTGGTACACAGCAAAGTGACACGGTGATAAATATACACATTCTGTTTTTATATTTCCATCATGGTCTATTCCAGGAGATTGGTTATAGTTCCCTGTGATATACAGTAGGACTTAATTGTCTACATTCTAAATGTAATAATTATTATCTATTAACCCCAAAATCCCATTTCATACCATAAGCTCCCTTCTCCCCCTTTGGCAGCCACAAGCATGTTTTCCATATCTGTGAGTCTATTTCGTTCTGTAGATAGATTCATTTGTGCCACTTTTTAGATGGTGCATATAAGTGATATCATATGGTATTTGTCCTCTTTCTGATTGATTTCACTTACCATAATAATCTCTTGTTAAATCCATGTTTCAAATAGTACTATTTCATTCTGTTTTATGGCTGAGGATTAGTCCATTGTACATATGTACAACATCTTTTTCTGTGGGGTTACACCTGTGGCATATGGAAGTTCCCAGGCTAGGGGTTGAATCAGCTGCCAGCCTACACCGCAGCCACAGAAACACCATATCTGAATCACGTCTGTGACCCACACCACAGCTCATGGAAACGGTGGATCCTTAACACACTGAGCAAGGCCAGGGATCAAACTCAAATCCTCATGGATACTAGTCAGATTCTTTTCTGCTGAGCTACAAGGGGAACTCCCTACAATATCTTCTTAATTCATTTATCTGTTGATGAGCAGTTAGGTGGTTTTTATGTGTTGGCTATTTCTGTAAATATTTCTGCAGTGAACATAGGAGTGCCTGTATATTTTTGAATTATAATGTTGTTCAGATAGATGTCCAGGAGTGGGATTGCTATGTCATATGATAGTTCTATACTTAGTTTCTGAGGAACAACCATACTGTTTTCTATAGTGTGTACAAATTTACATTCCTGCCAAGAGTGGAGGAGGGTTCCCTTTTTCCCTCACCCTCTCCAGCATTTGTTACTTGTAGACATCTTAATGATCCATGTGAGGTGGTACCTCATTGCATATTTATTTAAATTTTTCTAATAAATAATGATGTTGAGCATCTTTTCGTGAACTGCTGGCTCTCCAAGTGTCATCTTTGGAGAAATTTTTATTTAGGCCTTCTGTCAGTTTTTCAATTGGATTGGGTTTTTTTGTTTGTTTGTTTTTGTGTTGTTTGTATATTTTGGAGATTAAGCCCTTGTAAATTGCATCATGTGCAAGTATTTTCTCCCATTCCATAGGTTTCTTTTTGTTTTGTTTATGGTTTCCTTTGCCATTCAAAATCTTGTAAATTTGGTTAGGTCCCATTTGCTTATTTTCTTTTTTCTACTGCCTTGGGAGACTGACCTAATAAAATATTTGTGCAGTTGATGTCAGAGAATGTTTTATCTCTTTTAGGAGTTTTATGGTATAATGTCTTATGTTTAAGTATTTGAGGCATTGTGAGTTTTTTTTTCTTTTGTCTTTTTGTCTTTTTGCCTTATCTAAGGCTGCACCTGTGGCATATGGAGGTTCCCAGGCTAGGGTCTAACAGGAGCTGTAGCTGCCGGCCTTCGCCACAGCCACAGCAACACGGTATCCGAGCCGCATCTGCAACCTACATGACAGCTCACGGCAACGCTGGATCCTTAACCCACTGAGCAAGGCCAGGGATCAAACCTTCAACCTCATGGTTCCTAGTCGGATTCCTTAGCCACTGAGCCACAACGGGAACTCCGTGAGTTTATTTTTGTGCGTGATATATTCTATTCTCATTGTTTTATATGCAACTGTCTGGTTTTCCCAGCACCACTTACTGAAGAGACTGTCTTATTCCCATTACACAGTGAAAAAAAGCTCAAATCCTTCTTGCTCAAATTATGATCAAGTCAATGATGCCCACTCTCACCACATTTATTCAACATAGTATTGGAAGTCCTAGTCATGGCAACCAGACAAGAAATAGAAATAAAAGTTGTCCAAATTGGAAAGGAAGAATTAAACTTGTCACTCTATGTAGATGACATGATACTCTCTATAAAAAATTCTAAAGAGGACTTCCCATGTGGCTCACAAAAAAATTCTAAAGAAATCCAGACAAAAACTAGTGAATCTGATCAACAAATTTAGGAAAGTACAGGATGCAAGATTAACATTTAGAAACTAGTTCCTTCTTCTAATTTTCCTTCTGGCCAGCTGTACTTTATTTCTACAACTGAACTTGGGGTTTTAGTTCTAACTCCTAGTACATATATTCATCAATACCTAAACTACCATAGCTTTTTTTCTCCTCTACTAACTCTAGTTTTCTAATGTGCCATAATTGCACCTGATTCCCATGGTGTTCATTTGGAAAATGTTGTTACAGTATAAATCAGACAAAATTACTTATTCATTACAGATGCCTTCCCAGCAAAAATTTCCCTTTCTCATAACAGTCTGTTTTTCTGTACCAAAGCCTTCTCCATGGACCATGTTAAAGTGGTCTCAGAATCTCACCGAGTTTGAGGGTGCAACCAAATATCACTGTTCAGGGAATAGTTCAGCACTGAGACTGGCATCTGGGTTTGGGGTTCAGTCTTATCTAACAGAGCCTAATGGCTCTCTATGAATATTGTGCAATGTTTTTGAAATATATTTCCTATACCAACTAGCTGAACTACTTGGCACAGCTACTTTTGCCTAATTCTGGAACTGCAGCATTCAGGGCACAAAGATAAAGGTTGCAGTTGCCATTTCTAACATCCTATAGCTTTGGGGGACTGTAAGTTTTCCAGATGAGTCTTCTGGTTTTCTGCTTCCTGTATGGTAGACCACTGTTTTGATGCTACTTCTGATTCTATAGTTAATTTGAGGCCATAAGTTGCAGTCATCAGTCAAGTTCTCAGTAGTATAGAAATGTGTCCTAAACTACATCCACAATGGTCTCTCAACTCTATTTTTGGATGTCTGAACCACAGTTACCCTAATTATTAAATGTATTTTTCTTAATGGTTAAAGAACATGTACAGTACATATTTGATGGGTCACAAACCAATCTGTTCTAGTTTAAGTTAAATCATGTTTAGGCCGGAATAATTTCTCTATGCCTCAATATGTGAAATTTTCTTCTGTCATTTCCCCTTTTGTTTGTAAATGTTTCCATTGAAAATACTGATAATCAAAATATTTTTCCTCGATGCCAAGGTAGTTGCTGCTTACCCTGGATCCATCATGTCCATTGGTGCTAGGCCTACTTGTGTGTGTGTGTGTGTGTGTGTGTGTACACACACACACATACACCTAGTACCTGGTTGGGGGAAAACTAATCAAACGTATTGAACAAGCTCAGAGGTATGCTAATGAGAAAACAATTTATAGGATATACACTTTACTAACTATAATAAAATTGTCAAATGGTGTACATGCACTTTTAGCAGCAGACTTTAAGCAAGCTGTGATACGTGTCATGAATAGTTATACTCTGTGACAACTTCATAAAAGAATTTTCTTTTATCCTGAGCACTGGGGTCAAAAGCATAGTTAGAATTTAAACAACAAATTTCCACTTTGATAGGAAGGCAAACATTTGGTAAACAGTTCAACTGATTTGTAGGACAGTTCTTACAGACCTGGTCCAGATTCTTGGGTCAGTTGTCTACCATTCCTATTGTTTTCATCATTGTGTGGGTGTCATTTGGGATCCAGTCTTTTCCATAGACAATCCAATGCAGAGGCCCTTCTTCAATGGAAAATATTAACTCAAGAGTCAATTATCATCCATTTTGTTGCACATGTACTAGTGAAGAGTACCTAATAACGTCCTTTTATCCAGTTTGGACACGGTCCTTTAAATAATATTTTTATTGTGTATAATCTCCTAGTTGCTCATCACAGAGCATCTAATCTTCAGCCAAAGATAGATTACTATGACTGGCTTTAGAAATAAGTTTAGAATATTATTTTAATAATTAAACTTTATAATAATGTAACAGCAATAATAAGCCATATAGGACATGTAAAATAAATACAAAACCTCAGTATATACAAAACTTCAGAAGACGGCAGAGGAGCACTCACCTTCTCCCACAAACAAATAAAAAAATCTCCCATCTACATGAGAACAATTTGCACAGAACACCTACTGAACATCTCCAGAAGATCTTAAACCTCCAAAAACACGAAGAAACCCTCTGCGTAACTGGGTAGGACAAAGTAAGAGAGAGAGGGAGGGAAGGAGGGAGGGAGAGACAGCAATCAGGACAGGACCAGCACTCCTGAGAGGAACTGAGGGAGGAAAGGAACCCACATCCTGGGAAGCCATCTAACTGATGGGGAGATCAGCTGAGTTGTAGGGAGCTCAAAGCCACAGAGAAAAGTGCCCTAGCTGGACTGAGAAGGGCAAAGGAGAGAGCCAAAAAGACCATCAGTGCCATCTCCCCCACTCACCACAGCCTGAGACACTCGTGCAGGGGTTTGGCACTGAGGCTCAGGCTCCAGAAGTCAGTTCTGGGGAGAGAACTAGAGTTGTAGACAGCCTGAGGGAGTCACAGAATGGAGCACAACAGCTGAGGGAAACTTGGGAAGGTCAGGGCCCACAGGATAAACAAGGAACCATTTTTGCCAGGGGCAAGCGCCATAGGAATATCTTTCTATGCACATGCATGGACTCTCTGAGGGAGGTGCAGTGGGTGACAGACCCTTTTGTGCCAGCTAGCAGGCGGCAGTACCTCCTGTGTGGGCTAAGTCGGACAGGGCACTTCTTGCATGGTCTACAGGCAGTGGGGGCAAACCACCACAGTTGTCTCTGACTCCAGAGATGGGTGTCGTATGCCACCACTAGGGGTCTATGAACAGGCACCACCTGCAGCCCCAGAACTCAGAGGTCAGCATAGAGGCAGGCACTGCAACTGAGCACAACTTGTTGTTGCTTTTACTACCCTGGAAACACACACAGCCTGCTGCTGCAACTGCCAAATGCTCTAGGCTCTGCCTAAAACTGCCCGAGGCTCATTGCCACTTCCCAGAGCCCTGCAACTAGGAGCATCCTGCACCACCTTCCAGTGGGTCCTTACTACTGTCAAGGGCTCAGCAACCAGGAACTGGCTACTAGCCCTGCCCATTGCCTCCCTCTCCCTGGAAACACACACAGCACACTATCAAAGGGATAATGGCCTGTTCACACTAAGAGAGAGCAAGCATCCAAACTCTCATGCCAAAAGTAAATAGCCCTCACAAAATACCCAGGGACACTCTTATATATAAATAGCCCTAATATGAAGTGGGCCAATCTATGCATAAGAGGGATTCCAGAAGGAGAAGGAAAGGGGATTAAAAATATATTTGAAGAAATTATGGCAGAAAACTTTCCAAATCTAAAGAAATAAGATTATCAAGATACAGGGAAGCACAGAGGGCCCCAAACAAGTTGAACCCAAACAGACCCACATCAAGACATATGATAAAAATGGCAAAAGTTAAAGGTAAAGAGAGGATTCTAAAGGCAGCAAAAAAAAAAAAAAGTGTTAATTATAAGGGAACACCCATAAGGCTATAAGCTGATTTCTCTACAGAAACACTACAGGCCAGAAAAGAGTGGCAAGATATATGCAGTTCTAAAAGGGAAAATTTTACAGCCTAGAATACTCTACCCAGCAAGGATAACATTTAAAATAGAAGAAAAAATAAATAATTTCTCCAACAAACAAAAGCTCAAAGAGTACAACAATACTGAACTCATTCTAAAATAAATACTGAAAGGGTTTCTCTAAATATAATGAAGAAATAGGATGGAGGAAATCACAACTGGAAAATAATCACTAGGCAAATCAAGATGGCAGAGGGGTAAGACATCTTATTTTCTCCCACAAACACATCAAAAAATTGTAAAACAACTCAAAAAAACATCTGAATGCTTGCAGAAGAATTTAAACGTTCAAAAAGGACAAGAAACTCTTGACATAACTAGGTAGAAGAAAAGAAAAAAGAGAGAAGAATCAGAACTGGACTAGCATTCCTGAGAGGGATCTGTGAAGGAGAAAAGGGACCCACACCTTGGGAAGCCACCTAACTTACAGGGAGATCAGCCAAGACAGAGGGACCTCAAAGTTGCCAAGAAAAGAGCAGCAGCTGGTCTGAGGAGGGCAAAGCAGAGTGAGAATTGCACAGATCATTTGAACCACCAGCCCGGACACCAGAGGCTGAGATGTTCAGGTGGGGACTGTGTGCTGAGACTCAGGCTCCTGAGGTCATTCCTGGGAGAGGACAGGGGTTGGCTGTGTGGGGAGCTAAGGAGCTAAGGAGTGGTGCACCATGGTCGGGGGGAGGGGTGCTTTGTGTTAAGGTTTGGGGAGTGGAACGCCATGGCAGTGGGAACCCGGGAAAAGTCTGGGCTGTCAGGAGAGGCAAGGCTCTATTGTTGGGGAGGGCAAGAGGAGGAGATGCAGACCATCATAGGAATCTCCATGTGCAAGTGCAGGCTCTCAGAGGATGGAGTGGCTCTGACACAGGCTAAGGGTGGCAAGAAGCCACTTACTTGGCCTACGGGAGACTGGGTGCTTCTTGTCTAGGCTGTGGATGACTTGGCACCTCTTTGGGATGGGGGCAGCACAGGGCTAGGTGCAATGTGGTGCCTTTTGTGTGATCTACAGTTGGCAGGGACAGACTGTGACTGTCTTCTCGGAGGCCAGATGGAGGAGTGGCCTGCAGTCCTGTGAGTGGGATCTGCCTGCAGCCCCAGTCACCTCAGGTGTTGGCCAAAAAAAAAAAAAAAAAAAAGGGCACTGCAAACAAGAGCCACACGTTGCTTTCATGCCCCTGGGAACACAGCCACCTTGCAGCTGCTACACCAAAACACTCTGGGGGGTGCCCAGACCCTTGATCAGTGTCCATTTCCAAGACATTACAACTAGGAACAGTTGGTGAGGCACCTCCTGCGTGGGCTAAGTGGGACAGGGTGCTTCCTTCATGATCTGCAGGTGGAGGGGGCAAACCACTGCAGGTATCACTGCCTCCAGAGATGGGCATGGCCCACCGCCACTTGGGATCCTGAACGGGAACCACTTGCAGACCCAAACACCTCAGAGGAGAACACTGTAATGGAACACCATCTGTTGTTGCTCTCACTTACCTGGGAGCACAGTCACCAGCTGCTGCCACTGCCAAATGCCCTGTGCAGTGCCCAGTTGCTTGATCACTCTTCCTTGCCAGGAACTCACAACTAGGAGCAGCTGAAGCAGGACACCCTTGGGGACTAAGTGGGACAAAGTGCTTCTTGCCTGGGACAGGTGGCAGGGGCAAATCACTGCAGTTACATCACAGACTCCGGAGGTGGGCATGGCCTGCCACCACTACAGGTCCATGAAGAGGCACCACCTGTGGCCCCCATTACTTCAAGGGCACCACAGAGGAGGGCACTGTGTCTGAACACCACCTGTTGCTTTCGACCCCTGGAAGCACACTGGCTAGTTGCTGCCACTGCTGATTGCTCCAGGCAGTGCCCACATGCTTGGTCTGTCATTTCTCAGGATCCTGCAACTAGGAGAAGCCTGTGTAGCACCTCCTGTGTGAGCTAAGAGAAAAGAGGTCCTTCTCCTGTAGTCTGCAAGTGGTGCAGTTAAACCACTGCAGTTGTCACTGACGCCAGAGGTGGGCGTGGCCAGCTACCACTAGGGGTCCCTGAATAGGCACCATTTGCCGCTCCAGTTACATCAGAGGAAGGCACTGCAATTGAACACTAGCTGTTGTTGCTCTTACTCCCTTGGGAACTCACACATCCTGCAGCTGCCACAGCCAAATGTCCTGGGCACCTTGTCAATCTCCATAAGGCTCATTACCACTTCCCAGGGCCCTGCAACTAGTAATAGCCAGCAGCACCTTCCTGCAGGTTCTTGCTGTTGTTAAAAGCCCAGCAACCAGGCACTGACTGCTAGCCCTATCCACTGTCTCCTTCTTCCTGCAAACACACTCAGCACCCTGGGGATAACAGCCTACTCACACCAAAGAAATAGCAAATATACAAAATCCCATGCCAATAATAAATAGTAAATACAAATGGGTGCTCTTGCATAGAAATAGCCCCCTTAGACTACAGTTTGGCTTCCCTAAACTCACAGAAAAGGAAAAAACATAGGCAAGATGAAGACGCTCAGAAACCATTGCCAGTTAAAAGAACAGGAGAATTCACCTGAAGTAACAAAAAATGAAACAGACCTCTGCAGTCTGATAGACACTGAGTCAAAACGGAAGTAGTGAAAGTATTGAAGGAATTAAGGCTAAATATGAACAAATTAAGAGTAGAGATTAAAAAGTAATGCAGATTCAAATAGAAAGGAACTAGAAAATATAAGGAGGAACATAGAAAAATCAGAAAATTCATTTGCAGACATGCAAACTGAGCTAAAGCCACTAAAGAGCAAAATGAATAATGCAGAGGACCAAATTAGTGACTTGGAAGACAGAATAATGAAAGTCACTCAATCAGGACAGCAGGCAGAAAACCAAATGAAAAAACATGAAGCAATAAAAGAGATCTATGGCATAATACAAAGCTGGCCAATATACACATAGTAGGAATTCTAGAAGGAGAAGAAAAAGAAAAGGGCATTGAAAATATATTTGATGAAATTATCACTGAAAACTTTCCAAATCTAAAGGAAACAAATTAAGATGAAGGAAGCACAGAGGGCCCCAAACAAGTTGAACTCAAATAGGCCCACACCAAGATATATTGTAATGAAAATGGCAAAAGTTAAAGACACAGGATTCTAAAGGCACCAGGAGAAAAAATAAGCACTAAGTATAAGGGAAGACCCATAAGGCTGTGAGCTGACTTCTCTACAGAAAAAACTACAGGCCAGAAGAGAGTGTCAAGATATATTTAAAATTCTGAAAGGAAAAAAAAAGTGCAGCCTAGAATACTCTATCTGGCAAGAATATCATCTTAAATAGAGGGGAAATAAAGAGTTTCTCCAACAAACAAAAGCTCAACCCATTCTAGAAGAAATACTGAAAGGGCTTCTTTAAGCAAAAAAAGAAATAAGAAGAAATAGGATGGAGGAAACCACAATTGGAAAATAATCACCTAAATAAGTCAGCTTACAGAGCTAAAAGAGGGAAAGAAAATACTACTGTAAAAGCAATAAGCACAAGGAACAACAAAAAGATACACAAGATGTTAAAAAGGGAATACAAAAATCTTAGAATGTGGGGAAGGAAAGTAAGAAAATATAGATTCTTTTTTTAATGTGTTTGAGCCTACATGACTATCTGGTTAAAGGAAGCAGATCCAGGAAGGGGTTAACATACTTAAAAAACAGGGCAACCACAAAGCAAAACCAAATATTACATTCACAAAAACTAAAAGGAAAAGTACTTAAGCATAAAATAAATGGAAATCACCCAACCAAAACAGAAAGGAAGAAAGGAGAAACATAGAATCAACTGCAACGTAAGGTTTAAAATGGCAATAAATACATATCAATAATGACCATAAATGTCAATGAACTGAAAGCTCCAAGCAAAAGAGACACAGTGGCAGATTGGATAAAAAAGCAAAAACCTACAATCTGCTGTCTAGAAGAGACTCACCTTAGGGCAAACGACACATATAGATTGAAAGTGAGGGGATGGGAAAAGATATTTCATGCCAATGGACAATTCAGGAAAACAGGAGCTGCAATCCTCATATCAAACAAAACAGACTTTAAAATGAAGGCCATAAAGAAAGACAAAGAAGAACAGTATTTAATGGTAAAGGGATACATTGAAGAAGAGGATATTACAATCATCAATATATATGCCCCTAATATAGAAGCACCCAGATACCTACAACACATACTAATAGACAAAAAAGGAGAAATTTATGGGAATACAATAGTAGTAAGAGATTCACATCAATTAACAGATGCTCTAGACAGAAAATAAATAAGGAAACAGAGATCCTAAATGACACAATAGAAAAAAATAGAATTGACATTTTCAGGACATTACAACCAAAAAAACCCCCAGAATATACATTTTTCTCAAGTGGACATGGAACATTCTCAAGGATTGATCCCACACTGGGGCACAAAGCTAACCTTGAAATTTCAGAGTATAGAAATTATTTCAAGTAACTTCTCTGACCACAATGGCATGAAATTAGGAATAAACCACAGGAAAAGAAATTAGAAAAAACTACATGGAGACTGAACAACATGCTACTAAAAAACCAATGGGTCAATGAGGAAATCAAGAAGGAAATTAAAGAATACCTCAAGACAAATGATAATGAAGACACAACCATTCAAAATATATGGGATGTGACAAAAGCAGTGCTCAGAGGGAAATTCATAGCAATACAGGCCTTCCTCAAAAAAGAAGAAAAATCTCAACTCAACAACTTAACCCATCACCAAATGAATTAGAAAAAGAAAACAAAGGAAACCTAAAGTTGGCAGAAGAAATAAATCATAAAGATCATAGGAAATCAATCAAATAGAGATTGAAAATAGAAATCAATAAAACTAAGAGCTGGTTCTTTGAAAAGGTAAACAAAATTGACAAACCTCTGGCCAGACTCACCAAGAAGAGGAGAGGAAAAACACAAAACAACAAAATAAATGAGAAAGGAAAAAGTACAACAGATACTGCAGAAATACAAAAAAAAAAAAAAAACAGAATACACTGAAGAATTGTATGCCAACAAATACGACAATCTAGAAGAATGGACAATTTTCTAGAGACTTACAGCCTGCCAAAGGTGAATCAAGAAGAAACAGATCAACTGAACAGACTGATCACTAGAAATGCAATTGAATATGTCATAAAAACACTCCCTACAAATAAAAGTCCAGGACCTGATGGCTTCAAAAGTGAATTCTACTGAACACAGAAACAGGAACTTATACCCATTCTCCTTAATCTTTTCCAAAACATTGGAGAAGAAGGAACACTCCCAAAGACATTCTATGATGCCTCCATCACCCTGATTCCAAAAACAGAAAAAGATACCATGAAAAAAGAAAATTATAGGCCAATATCTCTGATGAATACAGACACAAAAATTCTCAAAATTTAAGCCAACTGAATCCAACAACATATAAAGTGATCATACATGACCAAGAGGGTCCCTGGTTCACAATGATCGTTCTACATATGCAAATCAATCAACATCATACACCACAATAAGAAAAGAAAAATGAACCACCACATGATCATCTCAATAGATGTAGAAAAAGCATTTGACAAAGTCCAAGATCCATTCATGATAAAAACTCTTACCAAAGTGGGTACAGAGGGAACATACCTTCACAAAATAAAAGCCACTTATGACAAACTCGCAGCAAATATAATACTCAATGGAGAAAAGCCGAAAGCCTTCCCACTTATATCTGGGACAAGGATGCCCACTTTCACCACTGTTATTCACCATAGTATTGGAAGTCCTAGCCGCAGCAATCACAAAAACAAAAGAAATAAA
Source organism: Catagonus wagneri (assembly GCA_004024745.2). Taxonomy (NCBI): domain Eukaryota; kingdom Metazoa; phylum Chordata; class Mammalia; order Artiodactyla; family Tayassuidae; genus Catagonus; species Catagonus wagneri. Next base: position 3,323,282 of record PVHT021183515.1, read on the forward strand.
TGTTATCCAAATTGGAAGAGAAGAAGTAAAATTGTCACTGTATGCAGATGACTTGATACTATATATAGAAAACCCTAAAGACTCTTCACACAACTAGAACAAACAATCCAAAAATTTATATGGAACCACAGAAGACCCAGAATTTCCAAAGAAATCCTGAGGAACAAAAGCCAAGCAGGAGGCATAACTCTCCCAGATTTCAGGCAATATTACAGAGTCCCAGTAATCAAGACAGTGTGTTACTGGAACCAAAACAGACACACAGAACAATGGAATAGAATTGAGAACACAGAAATAAACCCAGACACCTATGGTCAATTAATCTTCAACAAAGGCACCAAGAACATAAAATGGGAAAAAGCCTTTTCAGCAAGTGGTTCTGGGAAAACTGAACAGCCATATGCAAATCAATGAAACTAGAACACAGCCTCACACCATCCACAAAAATAAACTCAAATGGCTTAAAGGCTTAAATGTAAGACAAGACACCATCAAATTCATAGAAGAGAACATAGGCAAAACATTCTCTGATATCAGCCTTACAAATGTTTTCTCAGGTCAGTCTCCCAAAGCATCAGAAATAAAAGCAAAATAAACCAATGGGGCCTAATCAACCTGACAAGCTTTTGCATAGCAAAGGAAACATAAAAAAAAAAGAAAAAGAGAACTTACAGATGGGAGAAAATTATTTTGAATGATGCAACTGACAGGGCTTAATCTCTAAAATATACAAGCAAGTTATACAACTCAACAGCAAAAAAGCCAACAACCCAATTAAAAAATGGGCAAAAGACCTGAATAGATGTTTCTCCAAAGAAGATATACAGATGGCCAACAAGCACATGAAAACAACGCTCAACGTCATTGATTAGAGAAATGTAAATCAAAATGAGGTACCACCTCACACCAGTCAGAATGGCCATCATTAATAAGTCCACAAATAACAAATGCTGGAGAGGGTGAGGAGAAAAGGCAACTCTGCTGAACTGTTGGTGGGAATGTAAATTGGTACAACCACTATGGAAAACAGTATTGAGGTACCTTAGAAATCTATACATAGAACTACCATATGACCCAGCAATCCTACTCCTGGGCATATATTCAGACAGAATTTTCTTGAAAAAGACACATGCATCATGTTCACTGCAGCACTATTCACAATAGCCAAGACATGGAAACAACCTAAATGTCCATCAACAGATGATTGGATTAATATGTGGTATATATACACAAGGGAATAGTACTCATCTACAAAAAAGAACAAAATAATGCCATTTGCAGCAACACTGCTGGAACCAGAGATGCTCATACCAGGTGAAGTCAGTCAGAAAGAGAAAGACAAATACCATATGATTTCACTTATATCTGGAGTCTAATATAGGGCACAAATGAACCTTTCCACAGAAAAGAAAATAATGGACATGGAAAAGACTTACATTTGCCAAGGGGGAGGGGGAAGGAGTGGGAGGGACTGGGAATTTGGGGTTAATAGATGCAAACTACAGCCTTTGGAATGGATAAGCAATGGGATCCTGCTCTATAGCACTGGGAACTATGTCTGGTCACTTGTGATGGAGCATGATAATGTGAGAAAAAAGAATGTATACATGTATGTGTGACTGGGTCACCTCGCTGTCCTGCAGAAAATTGACAGAACACTGTAAATCGCTATAAATGAAAAAATAAAAATAAACTCAAAATGGATTAAAGATCTAGATATAAGACCAGATACTATAAAACTCTTAAAGGAAAACATAGGCCAAACACTCTCCAACATAAATGACAGCAACATCTTCTCAGATCCACCTTCAGTGTAATGATAATAAAAAGAAAAATAAACGGGACTTAAAAGTTTCTGCACAGCAAAGGAAACCCTAGGCAAAACGAAAATGAACCTTTCCACAGAAAATAAAATCACAGACTTGGAGAACAAACTTGTGGTTGCCAAGGGGGAGGGTGAGGGAATGGGATGGTCTGGGAGTCTGGGGTTAATAGATGTAGACTATTGTCTTTGGGATGGAAAAGCAAGGAGATTCTGCTGTGTAGTACCAGGAACTATGTCTAATCACTTGTGATGAATCTATATATGTTTGCTTAACTGGGTCAGCATGCTGTACAGTTGAAAAACAGAACACCGTAAACCAACTATAATGGAAAAATAAAAATCATCAAAAAATTCAATAAAAATATTAATACAAAAAAATTTAATGGGAATTACAAAGAAAAAACTTTAATGGACACACACATAAAAAAGAAAAATCAATCCAAACACAACACTAAAAATAGTAAATCATAAGAGAAGACAATAAAAGAGGGAAGAAAAAAAGGCCCAAAATGACAATCCAAAACAATTAAGAAAATGGCAGTAACTACATAATTATTGATAATTACATTGAATATAAATGGATTACATGCTCCAGCCAAAAGACACTGACTGAATGGATACCTAAAACGAGATCCATTATATATGCTGTTTACAAGAAACCCACTTCATATCTAAGGACACACAGAGACTGAAAGTGAGGGGACGGATGAAGGTACTACATAAAAGTGGAAATCAAAGGAAAGAGGGAATATCAATACTCATCAGACAAAATAGACTAAAATAAAAAATCATGAGACACACTAATAATCAAAGGATCAGAAAATACATCAATTGTAAATATGCACCCAGCACAGGACAACCACAATACCTAAAGTAATAGCTAACACCCATAAAAGTAGAAATCAACAGCAACACAATAAATGGGGGAGACTTTAACACCCCTCTTAAAGCAATGGAGAAATCATCCAGACAGAAAATAAACAAGGAAACACAGGCCTTAAATGATACCTTAAATCAGACTGACTTCACTGATATTTCTAGAACCTACCAAGACTGAACCAGGAATAGAAAATATGAATAGATCAATCACAAGTACTGAAATTGAATTTGTGACTTAAAAACTTTCAAAAAACAAAAATCCAGGACCTGATGGTTTCACACAGGCAAAGTCTACTGAACATTCAGAGAAGAGTTAACACCTATTCTTTGGAAACACTTCCAAAAAAAAAAAAAAAAAAAACTGCAGAGGAAGGAAAACTCCCACCATCACCCTGATACCAAAACATACAATGATACCACAACAAAAGAAAATTACAGGCCAATATCACTGATAAACTTAGATGGAAAAATATTAACAAACCAAATCCCACTATATATTGAAAGGATCATGAGGAATCCAGGTTGGAAAGGAAGAAGTAAAACTTATCACTGTTTGCAAAAGACACGATACTATGCTTAGAAAATCCTAAAGACACTATCAGAAAACTCCTAGAGCATATCAATGAATTTGGTAAAGCAGCAGAATATAAAGTTAATACACAGGGATTAAGATGATGGAATAGAAGGACTGGAGCTCAACTTCTCTCATTAAAACAACAAAATTATAACCAAATGCCGAGCAACCTTCAACCAAATGGACTGGAAACTTTCAAAAAGATATTCTATATTCTACTCCAGAAGACAAAGAGGAGAGCACATCAAGAGGTAGGAGGGGTGATTACGTGATATAAGCAACCCCATGCCTCACAGGTGGGAAACCCCACAGACTGGAAAGTAAATGTATCACAGAGACTCACCTACAGGACTGAGAGTTCTGAGCCCCATGTCAAATCCCCATGCCTGGGGATCTGGCACAGGGAGAAAGAGCCCCCAGAGCATCTGTCATTGAAGGTCAGTGGGGCTTGTGTGCAAGAGTTCCACAGGCCTGGGGGGAAAGGAGACCCCATTCTTGAAAGGTGCACACAGACTTTAAAGTGCACTAGGTCCCTGGGCAAAGCAAAGTCTCCATAGGAATCTGGGTCAAACCTGACTGCAATTCTTGAAGGATCTCCTGGGAAAACAGGAGTGATTGTGGCTTGTTGTAAGGGAAGGGCATTAGAGGTAAAGCTTTAGGGAACATTCAGCAGCCTCTATTTCTCTGGAGGTCGCTATTTTGGGGCAACTCTGGCCTCTCTCATCAGCGTTGAGAAGCCCAAGGTCAAATAATAATCCAGGTGGGATCACAGCCCCACCCATCAGTTCAGTAGGCTGCCTAAAGACCCCTCAGGGACACACCAACCTCTAATCTCACCCACAGACAAAGCCCCACCCACCAGAGGGATAGGATTCAGCTCCACCGACCAGTGGACAGGCACCAGTCCCTCTGATCAGGAAGCCTACGGAAAGCCCCCCACCCATACCAACTTCACCACAGTGGAGGCAAACACCAAAAATAAGAGAGGTTACAACTCTATTGTCTGCAAAAATGTCACCACACCAAAAACCTATGAAAATGGAAAGACAAAAAACTGTAACTCAGAAAAGGGAGAAAGAAAAAACCCCAGAAAAAGAGCTGAGTGATGAGGAGGTTATCAGCCTCCCCAGAGAAAGACTCTGGACTGTTGATGCTGAAGATGATGCAAGGCATTTGAAATAGACTGGAGGCAAAGATTGATAATTTACAGGAAACACTGAGCAAGAAATACAAGATGTAAAAATTAAGAAGAGATGCAAAATACAATAACTGAAATAAAAAATTCACTAGAACTTGGAGTTCCCGTCATGGCTCAGTGGTTAACGAACCTGACTAAGAACCATGAGGTTGTGGGTTCGATCCCGGGCCTTGCTCAGTCGGTTAAGGATCGGGCATTGCCGTGAGCTATGGTTTAGGTTGCAGATGCAGTTCTGAACCTACGTTGCTGTGGCGAAGGCAGGCAGCTACAGCTCCCGTTAGACCCCTAGCCTTGGAACCTCCATATGGCACGGGTGTGGCCCTAGATAAAGCAAAAAGAGAAAAAAACAAAAAAAAATCATTAAAAGCAGCCAACAGTACAATACAGGAGGCAGAAGAACAAATCAGTGAGGTAGAGCACAGATTAGTGGAAATCACTAACGCAGAAAAGAAAAGAGATAAAACATTGAAAGGAAATGAGAGTCTCAGAGAACTCTGGGATAACGTTAAATGCACCAACATCCGTATTACAGGGGTGCCAGAGGAAGAGAGAAGAGGACAGAAAAAATATTCTGAGATAATAGCCAAAAACGTCCCTAAGAGGGGAAAGGAACCACACACTCAAATCCAGGAAGCACGAGTACTATAGAAAATAAACCCAAGGAGAAACACCTCAAGATACATATTAATCAAAATGACCAAAATTTCTAGACAAAGAGAAAATATTAAAAGCAGCTAAAGAAACAAATGACCATAAAAGGGAACCCTGATAAGGTTATCAGCAGATTTTTCAGCTGAAACTTTGCAGGCAAGAAGGGAGTGGCGTGATATACTTAATGCGATGAAAGGAAAAAACTTCCAGCCAGGATTACTTTACCCAGCAAGGCTCTCATTCAGATTTGAAGGAGAGATCAAAACATTTACAGATAAGCAAAAGCTAAGAGATTTTTGCAACACTAAACCAGCTTCACAACAAATACTAAAGGATCTTCACTAGACAGAAAAGGCCACAACCAGAATCAAAAACACCACAAATGACAAGGCCCAATAGTAAAGACATACATACAGTAAAGATACTAAACCATCGATGCACAATTGTGCTACCCAAATCAGAAAACGTGAGAAGACAGAACAAATGCAGGACACTGGAGATGCACTTGAAATTATGAAACCAACAACTTCAAACAATCATATATATATATATGATTTTATATATATATATATAATTATATATATATATATATTCCTATATCAAAACCTCAGGGTAACTGCAAACCAAAAATCTACAACTGATACACAAATAGGAAAAATCAACTCAAATACAACATTGAAGACAGTCATCTTGTGAGAGGAAACAACAAGAGAATAAGGGAAGAAAAAACAACAAAAACCCAAAACAGTTAATAAAATGGTAATAAGAACACACATATCAATAATTACCTTAAAAGTTAATGGAATGAATGCCCCAACCAAAAGACATAGGCTACCTGAATGGATACAAAAGCAAGACCCATATATATATGCTGTCTTCAAGAGACCCACTTCACTTCTAGGGACACATACAAATGGAAAGTGAGAGGATGGAAGAAAATATTCCATGCAAACGGGAATCAAAAGAAAGCCGGAGTAGCAATACTCGTATCAGACAAAATAGACTTTAAAGTGAAGAACATTTTAAGAGACAAGGAAGGGCGCTACATAATGATCAAAGGATCGATACAAGGAGAAGATATAACAATTTTAAATATCTATGCACCCAACGTAGGATCACCACAATATGTAAGGTAACTGCTAACAAGCTTAAAAGGAGAAATCAACAATTAACACCATCATAGCGGGGGACTTTAACACCCCACTTACAGCAATGGACAGGTCATCCAGACAGAAAATCAATAAGGAAACACAAGCCATGAAAAAAGCATTAGATCAGATGGACTTCATAGCTATCTATAGGACATTCCTTCCAAAAGCAACAGAATACACATTCTTCTCAATTGCACATGGAACATTCTCTAAGATTGATCACGTCCTGGGCTACAAATCAAGCCTCAGTAACTTCAAGAAAATTGAAATCATTTCAAGCATCTTCTCTGACCACAATGCTATACCACTGGAAATCAACAAGAAAAAAATGGCAAAACATACAAACACGTGGAGACTAAACAACACGCTACTAAATAACCAATGGATCACTGAAGAAATCAAAGAGGAAATTAAGAAATACCTAGAAGCAAATGACAACAAAAAGACAACACTCCAAAACCACTGGGATGCAGCAAAAGCAGTACTGAGAGGAAACTACAGCAATACAAGCCTACCTCAGGAAACAAGAAAAAGCTCAAATGAACAACCTAACTTGACATCTAAAGCACCTAGAGAGGGAAGAACTGAAAAGACCTAAAGTTTCTATAAGAAAAGAAATGATAAAGATCAGAGCAGAAATCAACGAAATAGAAACGAAGAAAACCATAGAAAAGATCAATGAAACTAAAAGCTGGTTCTTTGAATAGATCAACAAAATTGATCAACCCTTAGCCACACTTATCAAGAAAAAGAAAGGACACAAATCAATAAAATTAGAAAAGAAAAAGGAGAAGTAACAACAGACATCACAGAAATACAAAGGCTCATAAGAGACTACTCTACGCAACTATACAGCAATAAAATAGATAACCTAGAAGAAATGAACAAATTCTTAGAAAAGTACAATCTCTGGAGACTAAACCAAGATGAAATAGAAAATATGAATAGACCAATCACAAGTTCTGACATTGAAACTGATTAAAAAACTTCCAACAAACAAAAGTCCAGGACCAGATGTTTTCACAGGTGAATTCTATCAAACATTTAAAGAGCTAACGCCTATCCTTCTGAAAGTCTTCCAGAAAATTTCAGAGGAAGGGACACTCCCAAACTCATTCTATGAAGCAAACGTCACCCTGATACCAAAACCAGACAAAGATATCACACACAAAAAAAAATTACAGTCCGATTTCACTGATGAACATAGATGCAAAAATCCTCAACAAAATAATAGCCAACTGAATCCAACAATACATTAAAAGGATTATCCATCATGATCAAGTGGGATTTATCCCAGGGATGCAAGGATTCTAAAATATCTGCAAATCAATCAGTGAGATACACCACGTTAACAGACTGAAGAATAAAAACCATATGATCCTCTCCATAGATGCAGAAAAAGCCTTTGACAAAATCCAACAACCATTTCTGATAAAAACCCTTCAGAAAGTGGGCATAGGGGGAACCTACCTCAACATAATAAAGGCCATCTATGACAAACCCAGAGCTCCCATCATTCTCAATGGTGAAAAGCTGAAAGAATTCCCACTTAGATCAGGAACAAGACAGGGATGTCCACTCTCGCCACTACTATTCAACATAGTTCTGGAAGTCCTAGCTATACCAATCAGAAAGGAAAAAGAAATAAAAGGAATACAAATTGGAAAGGAAGAAGTAAAACTATCACTTTTTGCAGATGACATGATACTATACCTAGAGAAGCCTACAGACTCTACAAGAAAACTGTTAGATCTCATCAATGAATTTCACAAAGTTGCAGGATACAAAATTAATACACAGAAATCAACTGCATTTCTATATGCTAACAATGAAAGATCAGAAAGAGAAATTAGGGAAGCAATCCAATTTGCCATCGCATCAAGAAGAATCAAATACTTAGGAATAAACCTGCCTAAAGAGACAAAAGACCTGTACTCTGAAAAGTATAAGGTGCTGATGAAAAAATCAAGGATGACATGAACAGATGGAAAGACATACCATGCTCTTGGATTGGAAGAGTCAATATTATCAAAATGACTATACTACCCAAGGCAATCTACACATTCAATGCAATCCCTATCAAATTACCAAGGACCTTTTTCACAGAACTAGAACAAAATATTTTAAAGTTTGTTTGGAAACACAAAAAACCCAGAATAGCCAAAGACATCCTGAAAAAGAAAAATGGAGCTGGAGGAAT